>WBMY01011656.1:274370-413027 GCA_013397315.1 Donacobius atricapilla
GCCCTGGACATGTCGAAAGGAAAAAGCTGTAGCTAAAGATTTCTTTAAAGTAGGCCACTTATTGCTATGCCTGAGAAGTCTGTGATGCTCAAACTGTTAACCTGAATATCCTGTCTCAGCTTGAATGCACAAACCTTCACCAAATGTGGGGTGGGGAGTACACAAACATAGGTGTAAGGCAAATGTGTGCTGGGGTTGCTAATGAATGCTGCTCTGGATGATGTGTCCCAAAGATGGGATCTCGATGAATCTGTGTAAGATCCTGTTCATCTCCTGACTGTTTGATGCTGGAATTGCCATAGCAACAGAATGCTGAAATGGTTATCTGCCATTCACAAATAAAATAAGGCGGCTTTCCAGGAGTTCTCAATATAAAAAACCAAATTAGTCTGTGAATAAAACCTGCTCACTACATAGTTCATCACAAAATATATCAGGCACCCAGATATCCAATATGGAGTTAAGAGGAAACAACTATCAAATAACTGTATTTTATTTGGGCAGTTCTATTTGCAGTTTACCTGGGAAGATGAAATACTGTGTCCCCTTTAAGTGATTTTCTGTTGCACTTTTCTTCTTTTTCCTCTCATTTTGTTATTAAACTTACTCTGGGAGTGAAAACTCATGTGTTAAAGGAAGGAGTATACTGGTGTGTCAAGATATGAGAAATACCTGTACTGAGCACTTTTTCTTGTATATTCTAAGGAACAGTTTCCTGATTTTTACATTCAAAATGTACATGGGGTTTTTTTTTCGTTTCAAAACTCGTGCTTGTTTGTTTAGTTTGGAATGTAGGTATGATTTGCCATTGTCAGAGAAACTAAGAATGCAAACATTTAATTTAGTAAGTTTTATGTCTTCTGTAGATCTTTTCACACAGTCAGTCAAGGTGCAGGTGTGAAGGTTTTCATTAGATGAAGAAGCTAAACACAACCTCAGCTAAGTTTGCCCAACCTTTTGGCTTTGTCTAACACCAGGTGCTGCAGCAAATGAGTATTTCAGAAAAAAATAAGGCAGAATACATCTCATCCTGCTGCCCAGGATGATGCTATCCTATATTTACAGCCCCCTTTTAGAGGCAATCTCCAGTGGGTATCTCTCCTTCTCCACATTAAGTACAGATATTAATAATGGGACAAATTAGGCTCTTTTCATCACATGTAGATGCTTTGCCTTAGCTATGTGGTCACTGGGCCCTCATCTTGTTGGTATTTAATTGGTGTATTAAAAGCTGATGGTGTACTTGTGGTTTGAGCAGCTCAAGAGTTCCAGGCAGAGGAAGTGCTAATGTGCATCTGCAGCTGGTTGTAAGGAGGAGGTGGGAGCCAAGGAGTGTTACTAGACAGGTTCTCAATTGATTTGTTTAGTTTTACATCTTTCTTTCTTCTTCCTATCAGCTCCCAGCTGCCTTGTTCAGCCAGTGACAGTTTGTGCCTTGTCTCTGCTGTGCTTTGGGCTCTGTACTCACAAATGAGCACAGAAGATAATCACTGAGCAAACAAACCAAGGGATGAAATATAGAGCTACAGGCTTTGGATTAGATACATTCTACTTGTTTTTGTCAGATGAGGATGTACAAAGAGGGAGGAGGAATATCTTGTTATTGATGGCAGGGAAAACTTGGTTTGCTTTCTTTTTGGAATATATGCTATTTTTTGCCTCTCTGTGTATCCATTGCAGTGCCTATAAACAAGGAGAATAATACTTGAGGAATTACCAGTTTGTAAAATTAAATCCAAGGTTTTGTACATTAATGTCTTTAAAGGGTTTGGGGATCCTCTGACAGAGAAAGAAACCCAAACCACAGAATATGATCAACTCAAACCCAACTGATAATCAAAATAATCGTTATTTCCCATTTCCTTAGGCAAGCTCTGAAACATGCCATGCATATTTACATAAATAGGATGATATTGGGATAGCAAAGCTTTGGGTAGCCTGTGACTGATTTAACCACAGTTAAAAATCTGTCTCTTGTTCCTCTGAGGCCGAGGATCTCGTGCTTGATAAGAGATTTGGCAGTGAGGACTTGGGGAATGGGGCTATGGATGATGCAGTGGCAGGGCCCCATCGCTCAGGTACACATGTAAGGATTTTGCCAGGCATCCAGCATCCCCTGCTGCCTGCCAGATCCAGAGCAATGGGACAAGGACATTTATGCAACACAGGAGGAAGTTTCTTCCTCTCACTGTGTAGGCAGTGGAAGTGATAAATATCTCAGTGAGACAAAGAACAATTTGAAGGGCTCTGGGTGAAGGCCATCTCCTGGTTCACAAACAATGTAGGTGGAACGGAATCCTTGAAGGTAGATGCACAGAGGTGTCCATATCTGCACTGAAATCAAGGCAGTTAGATACCTAAGGAGTAATTAGTTCTGTGTGTACAGAACTGTTTAGATTCCTGATTGCTATCTGTGTGTTGTGACAGAGCTGTTTGAGGCAGGTTGCAATTGTAAGCTCCCATTTTATAGAGCCTGTTAGGAGGTGTGGATAAAGCCATGTGAAACAGAGCCAAGGCTTTTATCTACCAGCCAGAGGAGCCAAAAGGTCTTAATAAACAGAACTTTTGTGTGTTATTTGGGATCTTCAGCAACCTTGAGTATTGTTCTTAGATAAAATAATGTGCTTTCCCTTCCTGAAGACCCTGTTACCTCCTTAGCCATGTTTTAGAAAAGTGAACAAAGAAATAGCACGTTAGGTGAAGAATTAATGTGATCACACTTGCAAATAATTATTGCAGCTTTACTTGCAGAAGCTGACACAAAGTGTAACCTCTACCTGCAGCCAAAACAGGAGATGGGGAGATATGGTCAATAAATGAGAAATGCAAGAGAAAATGGCACCAGCATCAAGCTGTGTTCTCTTGATTATAATAGTAAATAAAGATAGTGGACAACAAACAAAACACATGTAACATCAAGCAGATTTTCTGTGTGTTGTTCTGGATGTCTGATTTAAATTTACAGATCCACACTGTGAAATCAAAGAATAATGGAAAGAGGTTTGCTTTAACTCGGAGGCCTTAGAGAGGTGCAGCTGCAGAACAGGGAGTTCCTGTCTCAAATAAGACATGCAGAACATGAGAAAGCCAGGGAGGAATCAAACCTACTCTGAAGCCATGGCTAAGACCTCTCTGATAGCTATCAGGAAGGCTGTCATATCGGGAAGATAAATTTCTCCCACAAGAGAGAATTTCAGAGGAAGCCTTTTGAAAAGAAATGTTCTCATAAGTAAATCGTACAGCTCATATAGATTCAAGGTCAAGGGGTTGATACAACCCCTGTCCAAATGTTAGCAGGAAATAAAAGTGTAATAACAGCAGCTTTTCACTGACATCAGCTCCTTATTTATAGGCACCCTGAGGAGTCTCTACCCTTCAGGACACAGGCTTTATCGTTCTGGAGCTGAAGTTACAAACAGATTCCATTACCAGCTCTGTTTTCAGGCTGTGCTGTAGCTTTTACTCCCGAAGGTGGCTTGAACTGGACAACTTCCTGCTTCCTGAAAATACTAGGAGAATTTCCCCATAGGTTTAAAGATGAAGGGACTGTATATTTTCGAGATATGGTTTGTTTAAAAACAATTACTCTTGCATTTAAAATCTCAGCTCTGTTTAGGTCTCTGGGCCAGGCTACACAAAATGCATGAACAGGCTGTGCCAGAAATGAGGCTGACAGGGAATCAGAACTGTAGAAAGGAAAAGAACTCATCCTGCCAAGCAGGAGATGGGAAGGGGGGGAAGTCTGGCATAATGAGTAAACAGTTAAGCCATTTTTAATTAATTTTCTTTAAAGGTTGTTAGGAAAATATTCCCATAAACAAGGGAATAAATTGCTTCCAACTGCTTGTTCAGGCATTTGCCTCTGCCTTTTTCCTGATGCGCCTTGGCTCGTGTGAGGGATGGGAGGAAGGGGCTGGGCCTTCTGGAGCTGGGAAGGGCTGGGATCGCTGTTCCCCAAGCAGCTGAGAAAGCCCCCCTGTATCCCTCGGCTCCTGGGAGTGCCTCTGGTTGCTTGGCGTTTCTGTGCCTCACCAAAGACCACCCAGTGTCTTTCCCAAAGCCAGCAGTTAGAGATGTCAGGTTCTCTTTGTCGTGTGCAGCAAGCCAGCAGAATTATCTTGAAAAGGCTGTAAACAGTACAAGCACTGTGAGGTCTGGGCAAGGGCGGGGAAAGCCTTCCCTGTCAGCTTTTGGAAGTTCAGAGCACAGATGAGGAAAAGGGAAGCACCATTATCTATCGATATTAGTGAGGGATTGGCTATATAAAGAGCATCTTTCAAGCAGGTCATTTAAAAAAAGGCACAGTGAAATCCAGCAGCTTCACTTGCTGGCTCTGTCCGCATCAAGATTTCTCTCAAACCATACACCAGGTTTAGGGTTCACTGCAACTTTTTCCCTGCCTGAGGATGTTTGCAGCAGTCTTTAGGAAACTGGTAACTTAAGTACAAACTGCTGCCTAAAGCTTAGAAGGCCAGCTGGTACCTGCTGTGTTTTCACTGATTCTGATCCCTCTCCAGAGAGCCTGTGTCAGTGGGAAAGGCTAGGACAAAACTCCGAGTCACCAACAGGCTGGGTTTGGGATGAGTTTCGAACCTCACTGCCTCTGCATACCTCAGTAAATACTCAGGGATTGTACAGACAAGCATAAAACCAGTGTGGAAAGCATGGCCATGGTAGTGAAGGCATCCTAGTAAATCTTTTTGGGAGCTCTTACTCACTATTGCGAACTCCTTGTTGAGGATCATCTGCTCCACCAGGGAGGACTCGTTGTGGAAGAGGTGTGGCTGCATGTGACTCCACATGTGGGGGAACCACCAGAACTCATCCACAGATCTCAGCAGCAGGTCATCGCCCTCATCCTCCTCCTCAGTCCCTGCAGAGGTAAGAAAGGGACAAATAAGATGCTAGAAAAGCGAAGAAGGCCCATAATTGTTTTTTAAACATGGAAGAGTCTGCCAGAAACCCTGGTGTCCTTGGCCTGTCTCACTGGGTTACTGTTATGTTTATAAACTGTGGGAATATTACATATAAACAATAGGACTTTTTTCAAAAAAAAATGTATGATCTTATAAACCACCCCCTCCCCATTTTCTGTATTTGCTTTATTTTAATGCCACACTATCTTTTCATCCTCATAACCCGGCAGCTTGGATTTTATGTGACCAAACAGCGTCAGGAGTATTAATGCTGTTTTCCAGGTCTTTTAAAAACTGGACAAATAATGATGTTCAATCAGTATTAAAGGTTCTGTATATATCAGTTATTTTCCATTTTGTCCTGATAATAATGTCACCATTACATACAAAATGCTTTCCATAAAGGCAACATATGAATAAAAGTTAAATCTTATCAATACTTCCCCTCTATCCTCCTTGCAACTACCACTTTATTAGCCTTGGTTAATTGAAATCTGATAATTTCTGGTAAGGTGTGAAACAAGTTTTAAAATACAATTAGGTGGAAAGCATGAAGCTGTGATGGCAAAAGGCTTCCAAATATTTCTTAGGGTTCAGTATTCAATTTTGGCCAGATTTAGTCTTAAAGTAAACCCAATAAAACCTCCTGTGTTAGTGAAGGGTGTGTGCGCCGGGCAGAAGCGAGGCTGTGTGGCTGTAACAAAGAAAACCTTCCATTTGAGAAAGGACACAGTGCTGCTCCCACCATCTGCAGACACGTCTGCCCCGCTTTTCCAGCCTGGAAAGGCAAAGGGACATTCCAATAAGCTTCATCCTCAAACTACCCCACAATATTTGGTTTTTAGCAGATTGCTTTCGTGTTCTTTGCCATTTCAAGGCTTTTATTTTGCTTCAGTCTAAGAAATAATTGCCAAAATCAGTCTCCTGATGCAAACATAGAAATCCTGTCTTCTCACAGGCCCTTTAATGTTTTGCAAAATGCATTGGAAGCAAATGCTGCACGGATGTCACTGTTTACTTGGCAGGAACATCCAGAGATGCCTGTTCCGTGCCTGCACTTCAGCTCTTGGCTTTTATTTTTCATTTCTGCTGTGGTTTTTGAAGAATGCCACTACACAAGGAGAGCAGTTCTTTGAAACTTTCTCCCAGAGTCACTGAATCCCTTTGCCCCCCTCTTTGCAGCACTCTGCAAGTTCTAAGGAAGCTGCGCCTGCTGATGGGAGTGCTGCTGGAAAAAGAAAACAACCTTGGTCACTAGGAAATTCTGTAATGAAAACAAAGGCTTGATGGCTGCTCCCTCTGTGCCCTGTATTTTTGCAGTGGCTGCTGGCTTGGTTTTTTGGGGTGTTGTGCTTCACCTGCAGTCACTTAGGCATGGGCAAGGCAAGCAACTTAAAACAGGCTTTCAAAATGGGACAGAGCGGGGAGAAAATGGAGTTTGTGAGACAGCTGAGGATGTCTTTGATAACCCAAAGTTAGGGATGAAGAGGAAAAAGTGGCTATTTGAAATACATAAAGAACTACAATCAGAGTAGATTTAGGTCAAAGTATAATTTAGTGCCGTAGTAACTTTTGAAGTAGTGTGTGGTTCTTGAAATAGATCCTACTTTCCCCCATTAATCTCTTTGTAAATGCAGATGTACACTACATAATACTTTGTGCTTCTTTTACTATACGAAAAACCAAGCAAGATGAAGCATAATGCTTCCCATTTTAAAGAAAAGTAACCCCATCCTGTAATGCCAGAGGTGAGGCAGGAAGGTTGGAAGCTTAACCTTAGGTGATGGCACTGCTCATGAGGTTAAATTTTCTTGCAAACCTTAGAAAAGAATGTTGTTTGATTTTATGAGTTCTTCGTTAGTATTATTTCCAAAAAAATCTCATGCAATGTTTGAATGGAGCATTTGGTGGGTGCTTAAGTTGTTTAAATATTTCTGCCCAACCCCGTATTCAGAGGATTAGAGGCTAAACAAGGGATCTTGAGGCTTTAATTTCTTGTACAATCAACATCCTTTTTGTAACTTTCTTCATTTAAATGTGAAATCTGAAAAATGCATAAAACGTGTGAACAGGGTGAGCATGTGTCTGCTTTGAGTGCAGTTTACACAGGTAATAATTCAAAGTTTGTTTGTGCATAATACTTAACCCCATATTTTAAAACGGTAAGCGTACTTAGAGGTCTCTTTGGATTTCAAAACTGAAGCAGAGTTGGAAGCTGCTACCAATAATCTTGTACATCTTAAATGGCATCGTGAAAATGTCTTAATTTCAATGACTGCAGCATGAACAAGTGGGAAGTGTTTGTTACAGCTGCAGAACTAACAGGGTGTGCTCTTTCTTTTTGTTAGCGGCGTTAATACGGTGCAGGGTTTACCCGCTGATGTGGTCTGATGTACTGCAACGTCAGATTTGTCAGCAGCATCTGTCCATGAAAATCCTCACACTCCTCTCCCTCCTATAGTTTTAAAATGATCCAAGGTTTGGAAGGGAGAGCACAACGCCACAATTAGGGAGTCAGGAAGGCACAGCAGCTGCGGAGCACTAATAGCACATGTCGAGTATCTGATAGTAAAAGCCTCTGTAGGTCAGCAAGCCACATGTAATTAAAGAACACCTTTCCATGCTTTATTTATAATGAGTCAAAGTGTGTAATTGCACGGAGAATATGGTGAAACCTTTCCAGTCAGCTGAGATGACCAAAGGCCATCCCCACCCTGTAAATGAAGTGCTCTGTTAAAAACCCGGCTGCCTCCAGGCCCCTTCATGCAGCCAAAGACACGCTTCTGCTTGAGAAGTAGCTCTGTGCTATTCTGGGAAGCTTTAGGAAGATGGGCACACATGCATGTCCTCCTCTTTTCTCTAAGGCAGTAGCAACTCTGAAATTGGTCAGCGTTGTATCAGAAAACCTGTGACAATGTGGAAGGTGTTGGGATGAAGGAAGGAAAAGTAGTGGCAGGTCAGGGAGCTGGATTTTCACAAAGGCTGCATAGTCTCTGCACTGCCCACTATGTCCTAGTATTAAGTAAAACTGTCTCTTTCTCCATTTCCTCCCCTCCATGGATCACCTTTCTCTAGAGTGAACATGAACGATTGATACCAGCTCTGCTCTGGAGATGGCCACAACCAAGCAGGGTCCTGCTTTAGACTAGCTCAAAGCCTCGGGCTGCTTTGTTGGTTTTGCTGCATTGTGCGTGTGTCCAGTTCATCTCCAGAAGGAGCAGCTGCACTTGGCAGGTCACCGTGAAGTGAGGAGAGCGCTGTAGTTCTGTCTTCAGAGCTGCTCTCTGACCACATCTGCCACTGCCTTGCTAAATGACTCCAGGCAAGTAATCCCATCTCTGTCTGCCTCTCATTTGTCCCAGGCTCTCCTGCCTGTATCTTTAGTCCATGAGGTTCCCTGGGCAGCAGTTGCTCAGCATTAAGTGCTTGCACGATAGGAAAACAGCCTGGACTTAGTGACAGTGATACAAATACATCATTTGGCCTTCTCTCTACTCATCCCTCAGAGGCTTCCTCATCTCCTTCTCCCAGGGCGACCTGCCTTACTCCACAGCTGCCTTATGGTCTAGGCAAGCAGGGACTGCATCATTCCTAGCTTTTAAACTCACCCTCCCATCCTGTTGCTGCCTTCTGCCATGCTCCAGATAAGTTTCCCTGGCATCACTTAGTGAGTGTGGCTGAATGGGCCGACAGCTGAGCATTTTAGAGCTGGTCTCCAGAGGTGGGAAGGGTTATGGGGTTTGGAAAGAACAGGAGGCTCTCCCTTGCAGGGAGTCTCTTCATGCTTCAGCAGTACTAGGGAGCAGCACAGCTCAGTGGCACCAGAGGGAAGCCTGACTGTGGAGGTGCAGCAAAGGGGAAGGCAAAAGAGGAGGAAAAGAAATAACATTTTTAGAAAGGGGGTATTTTGCTGTGGAGAAATGGAGGAAAAATGAGGAAGGAGTCACAAGGATGAGGAGATGGGGAAGTGCGTCATCTTCCACAGCACAGTCAAGTGTGCAGCTTGTTAGTGTACTAAGTGTGGAAAGGGCAGGGTTTAAATACAAATTCCTTTTCATCATGTTTTCCTTTTATCATCCCTCCTGATTTGGTGATCACCAGGATAGATTGCCATCACAGGCATAACAAAATCTGGTGCATCCCATTGAAACGCTTCTGCCTCCTCAGAGGTTCTGAGACATGATTTTCCCCATCTTTTATATTTCATTATACCTATCACACCGGAAAAACCTTACTCTGTCTTCTGTGCTGGCCTGTCTCCTGTGGAATTAGAGAGATCTCTGCAGCTGCTTTGCCTCCTTTATCATACTAAGATTTACCAGCACATATCTTTCAGGAAAGCACCAAGGGCATCCCTGTGTACCTGAGCAGCTCATCCATAGTGTGTCTTTACCCTTTGGACACTGAATTAGACACTGAAATGGTGGAACATTTCCCAGTGAGTCACTGGGCTATTTAGAAAGGGAATGTTTACAGCTAGATTTAAAGTTCTGTCACCTATTTAACTGCAGCTACCTGAAAGCATGAAATTCCTTCTTACCTGTGTGGTAAAATTTTCCTGAAAATCCAAGGTTGAAGGTAAAATTTGCAACCTGAGTGCGCAGTAAATTTTGAGTCTCTAGTAAAGCCTGAAATAAATAAGAAATTAACATGGATTTAGAAAAGTTAATATTATTTTGGGCTCATCTTTTTTAAATAAAACTATTACAGAGCGCTTAATTTGTTCCATGAGAGTTTGATGGACTAGAAAAGGTAGTAAGAGTGCCTAAGAATCCAAGGAGGTTCTGTGGCTTGGCCCAGGATATTCATCCACTGGGGCAGTGATCTATGGCAGGACTCAGAGGCAGCAATATACTGGATCACTGAGTCACCCGTGCTCTGGGTTATTAGTTATTAGAAGCTTGAGGAAATGTGCTTAAAACCCCAAATAAAATTAGGAATACTACTTGTCATCTAGGCATGATGGTGTTGGGATTTACTTACCTGCAGGACCATTTTGAGCTGTGTCTAAATAGCAAATTCAGGCTTAAGTGTGAATGAGCAAAGCTTCAGGATTGAGCTATAGTAGAAGCAGTGTCTGTGTCATAAATTAATTTTTATTTTAATTAATGTTTATTTTTATTCTTTCCTCCAAGCTAAGCCCACTCTAAATGAAAGGGGAAAGAAAGGGTGCTGCTTAGAGAGGAAATAGGTAGTCTGGGCTCCTTGTCCAGTTTTTATTTTGGACATATTTCTAGCAACTAGGGAAAGAGAGAAGATGCTTAAGCCTATGTGAGCTCTACTTTCTGTTTACTACTGGTTGTTAGCTCTGCACTGCTCCTAGAGCTGGTCCTTGTGCACAGCTCTGCTTTGGATCCCCAGCCCATGGAATTCGGGTACACTGCACGCGAGATGGGGAGTGCATTTATCTCCTTACTGGCCTTGCCAATGCTGAATAGGTTATAAACTCTGTTTTTCATCAGTTTTCCGTGTTTCCATTATGTGGCTCTTGAGAACTTCTCCTGTTATCTATTAATAACACTTCTATTGATTGCACCTTCATGTTCTTGCAGAGTTCAAAGATAAAATGATTGCAGTGGTTTACACACACCCCCAGCCCAGCTAATGGTGTCCTTCATTTGGAAAAAATTACGTTCTGTATGGTCATGATATCACTGAACTTGGCAGGAAAATAGTTTTTTGGTCTAATTTTAAGCAACAACCAGCACCCCTACTTGGGACCAGAGTCCAAAAGTATCTCCAGTGCAGGACAAACAATGAAACCAGGGTTGAAGCAGCTGAGGCGTGCGAGTGTAATAGAAGAGACTTCCGGGCAGGGTGCATCTGCCTTGTTATTTTAAATAGAAACGTACGTTGGGTGGCAAGGAAGATGTAAAACAGAGATAGTGTTTATCAGCTACAGCAGTCACCAAGCAAATTCCTCTCCTTGCTAAAGGAAATAAAGTACTCTTACGACAGTGAATCTTGTGCTTTAGCATTAAATATTAAGGTAGCTGTATGATTTCCAGCCTATCTTGCCAGACATTTAGTAAGTTGATTATTTCAATCCTGTGACAATTTCACATGTGGGACTATATTTACATAATATATAACAAGTAAATGTTCACTAAAATGTAAAACCGTGGAGATGAACACCACTGTTAGATGAGACACTGAGGAAAATCCCCAGCTGGTAAAAACTGGCACTAAATTGACACCATTAAAGTCAGAAGCATAGAATCTGAGTCATTATATTTTAGAACATAATTTTCCAAGCTATCTAGAGCATTTTAGATATGTTGAGAAAGACTGATGGGGTGAACAAAATCAATTTAATTTTCCTTTGAGGGAAGAAGACCTTGAGAAATTATCATCGCTTAACGCAGAGTACAAGAAGGGGCATGAAACAAACATCATTTCATCACCTGGGCTCTGCTCTCCCACTCCCCTCACATCTCAGTAAGATGACAGAGCTGCGGGATAGGCAGGAGCCTTCCAGCCCAGTTGAGGTCTCATTAGAAACACAGAGCAAGGATTAAGATGTAAATCCTGGAACCTGCAGTGTGTCAAGCATTTTCCTCTGTCTAAAGGGCAAATCTGTCACTCAAACTGGATGGATTTGGCTTGGTCCTAAAGACTTCTAATTTTGCCATTTCGATTTCCATAAATGCATATTAATTTATATAATAGGCAGCTAAATTTTGTTGCCATGACCTCCCCTCTTTCTAATGCTAAGATGATATTGTCAGCTAAGCTAGACCAATCTTATTTTGTCACTGCGTGTCTCTTTGGGGGAAGGGCAGTAATACTTTCCACATCCTTAATATGAAAAAACTTTTTAGGTGATTAGGGTCTGCCTTCGCTATCTTTAATGGAAGGGTGGAGAGCCTGCACATCCCTGGCACCCAGTGCCAGAAACCTCCCTGGGATCTGCACAGGCTCCATGTGAGGCAGAAGGGGTTTCTTTGATTTGATTCTGAGGGTTCTGCAGGATGGAAAAGGACTATTGGACTTGAACAGCTGCAAAGCTGTCCCCTTTCCGAGGCCAGGTGCCATGCAGCTGTTCCCACTCTGCCTGCTCTACAGGTATCCCCCCTTCCCGGGGGGCTCAGTGGTCCCCGTGCTATCCCTGCCCCCATTGCATGCCTGGGGAAATATAACCAGCATTCCCTGTTGAACCCACAGGTGGTTCTTTTTGGACAGTTAAGTAGATCATGCTTACTAATTATCACTTTCCAAGGAGAGAACACGGAGCACACTGTGCATGGACGAACAGGTGTGTCTCTGTGCCAGACTAAGCAAAGACAGGGCCTTTTTCTAAGGTAATCTAAACTGGTCTTTCAAACACAAACCCTTAATTGCCTGGAATCTCTCAAAACTCACGGATTTAACTTTATTAATAGATTCTTGGCTTTGTCAGTGAAGCTTCTCTCTGACACCCACAAGGTACAGTTTCTTCATGATATTGCATTCAGCAGCCTTTTACATTAATCCATATAATTATCTTTTGTAGACTTGGAGTTGCTGTGTCTTTATTCTTCATAATTGGTGCATCTATTAGGAAGAAGTTGATATTTTCCTGCTATGTCCTTGTTAATTATAACTCTATCCTTCATTTACATAATAAACTTTTTGGGGCGATTTCTGCAGGAACATTTCATGCCTAATAGGAAGCAATTTGCTTTCCTTCATTAAGTACATTAAAACTTCATGCCCTAGACATCATTGACTGTAAACATTTGATTCTGCTCAAATTTAATGCACCAAGGCATTTTGCTCTGCCATATTAGGTTTATTTATGTGTCGTGTTCTGGATTGTTAGCTGCTAATGAGACTTTGGCTCTTACTGCTCTAAGGCCTGAACAGTAACCTCATTTTAATGAGTTCATTATTTGCTGCCTTCTGAGTGGAAGACAACAAATTTTCCTTTTAATTAAAGGTCAAAACACCTCTGGCTGAGGGAAGTGTAGAGGTTATCAAATCCTTAGAGAAGACAAATGAATGACTTTTCCTGATTTTGATGCCAAGCATGGGCTGGCCAGGCTGAGGTAGAAGGTGCCTCTCTGGGGAGCAGAACTCCAAATCTAAGTTAAGTGATAACAATGCTAAAACGCGGTACTGGATTTCTGAAGGCGTTGTTAAGGCGAAACAGAACCTGAAAGTCAGCCAAAGTAATTAAAGAGGCTTTCCTCCTCACCCAAAGGTCCGTGTGGATCAATAGAGCTGCTGAAGCCTGAGCCTGCCCTTGCATGTGCAGTGGTGTTTGGGGTGAGATGCCAGATGGGTTGAGCCAACACAATGGAACCTTGTATTTCATATTGGGGGTCAATATTGGGGCTGTTTGTAGGGAGACAGATGTAAATGCAGCTGGGGGGTCTGTGTGTGTGCAGGCGCACAGACAGGGACCGGTGATCCCTGGAACTTCAGTTAAACCAAAAGAGGATTAATTATGGGAATTGATGCACAGATCCTTGTCCTTTTTCTAGTATTCTATTAACCAAGATTGTTTCATGTGCCTTTCATTCTGCTCCCATGGCAGGCAACTGCATTGGAGACAAGAAGGGCTCTTGGGAAAGAAAGGACCAGGGTCTGTGAGATCAGCTGGTGAAAACTTAAAATCTAGTTTTGGAGGAAAATCCTAAGAGTCTCTGAAACATAGACATGGTTTAGCTTGAAAACTGCAGCTGTCATGACACCTCTAAATATTATTTCTGCAAAAGAGAACCCAACTCCTGACACTTGGAGGTGTCTTAGGGACATTCCCAGAAACTGAGAGCATCAGGAAAAGCACAGGAGGGACACAGGACGTGCAGGACTTAACCTTTCCCCACAGTGTGGAGCAGAAAGCCTGGTGTTTCATTAGGGCTCCTGCTCATACATGTGCCCTTCCAGAGGCAATGCTGTGAATTTTGGGAAGCTAAAACCCCTCCAGATCCTGGAGATTCCTGTGTCCTTGGCAGGACGTGTGTGGTCGTGGTGTTCCGGGTGCTCTGCCTCTGGGGCATTCCACGAGGGGGAGCTGCCCAAGGAAACACCATCCCAGGTTACTGCAGAGCCTGGTGCTGAGGATGTACAGTGTGGGGGGCAGGTGGGAAAGTTCTTCACTCACTGGGGAAGGAGGGGAAGTTATACATTCCTGCTTTGCAGTGTATCTGTCATTTGCTGTCATCATGAGTAATTTGACTTGCACAGACTTGTTTGAGGAAGTGCTTTTGGCACAGAAGGATGTGCCAGTGCCCGGCATCCCGGGGGTGCAGGGCCAAGGTTACACTGTCCCATCACCTTCTGAGGGATATGACTGAGAACCTTGTCAAAAATGGGCTTGCTTGCCATTGCTCAAAATCATTATTCATCTGGGAGCAGATCCTAGTGCTGGATAGTGTTTCCACTGCAAGTTTCTGGTCTTTTGTGTATGTATATATAAAATATGGGTATGCTCACTGTACACACAATACTTTTTATTTATATGTACTGTAGATAGAAAATGCATCCAAATATTTACACATATATAACTTTGACGTTACCTCTGCTTTGAGCTGGGGTTTAGATTAGATTACCTCCAGAAATTCCTTCCAACCAAAACTGTTTTTCATTTCCAGACAGTTTTCTCAGGCTTCTATGGCACATACTTGTTATTAATACCAAGAAGTCTTTTAATGCATTTATTAATTTTTGTCCCCAACATCTGTCCTTAATGCTTGTGCAGCTACATAGCCCTGAAGTTCATTCGCAGGCTGTTCTGTGCAGCAGTTTGCTGGTGATCTGTGGAAAGTTGGACGATGACAAAGTAATAGTTTAAATTTCCAGCTGAATTTTTTTGGAAGGAAAAAACAAAAAGCTAAGAGTACTTGCAGCAATGTTTCTTTGCACTGCAAGCAGCTGCTGTCAGGATGTGATTTGTTGATTGCCTTTTCCTGCTTGTGCTCTGTCCCTGAAATCTATGCTAGGATAAAAAAATCTGACAAAGCCTGCTGTGGTCTTGGCAATTTTCAAAGCCAGTGGAATTGGAATTGATAGGAATACCACAAAGCAGTTAAAATCATAGTAATGACTGTAAGGAAGGTGCGAAATAACTAGCCACTGCTATTTTCTGACAGGAAAGCTGCCAGTAAATAAGTGATGTCTAGCCTGACATTACTGATGGGGTCACTGCAACACTGGGATTCCAAGTTCCTTATTTTCAGCTTTCAGATTGGAGCATAAATTTCTGTCATAAGGGGGCCAATCAACTCAGCTGTATCTGCACTTGTTAAAACTCAGCTTGGTGAGGAATTTATAAGCCCAGTAAAGCTGAGTTGATGATTTGTGTGGTGAGGATTTTGGCCCAGTTCCCATGCTTATAGCAGATAATGCCAGAGTGTAGGAATTAGGAAGAGTCCACGTTATTGGCTTACTGGCTAGAGTTTGGAAGCAGCTTAGAGGCTGGAGTTAGTCAAATCTTTAATGGGGTTTTGAAATCACTTGCCCTATACCCTATGCCAAACCTGACTGGAATAGCAGGGCCTGGATCAGAGGGAAACTGCCAAACCTGAAGGACCTGGAGAGACTTTTCACCCATCCCTTCCTACAAATGATGCCATTCCCAGTGCTGGCTGCAGAGCACCGGGCACAGGCAGCGAGGCGAGCAGGGCTTGGGCCCTGCCTTCCCGAGGGGTGGGACTGCATTTCCTCGTGCATTTGTTTCCTTGAAGTGCCGTGCTAATCCATAGTGCCACATAAATAATTAATAGGGAGCTCCCGGCTGGGGCTGAATGCAGCCAGCTCTGGTTGCAGGTCTATTTTTTATTGTAGAGCTATTACTTGAGTCTGTTCAGCACTTCCCTGGAGTTGGCTGCCTTTGTGTGAGGTCTGACAGGGTAGGTGAGTTTGTTTGAGGCAAGAAAATGGTGAAGACATGCACATACTAGTGTAGTATGTTTACTGCAAATAGAAAAAATTATTTTTCCCTCTTGAATGGAATACCCAGTTTATCAGACCTACTTCTGCTGCTGTTTTGTAACTCTGTGCTAAAGATGGAAAACTGTCAGGAGCCTACCTGGATTTAATTTGACCCAGAGGAGTGCATCTGTCCCAGTAGAGGTTGAGCCCGTTTCAGCTGAAGGAGATGAGTGGGGTGATAGTGCACCAAATTTACTACTCACTCCTGACTAAGTGGTGAATAACATCCCTGAGAACTCAGGAGGTGGCTTTTGATTCAGTATTAGAAGAGAGAAGATGCTGAGTGTGACACAGTTGCCCCGGCAGTGAGTAACCTTGACCAACTGCACAAGTGTGGGTGCACAGATACATAAAAATATCCATGGCAATTATCCAGTCTCTCTTCTTGGAAAAAGGAATTCCTGGCCTTGTTAGAGAATCTAGCAGCAAAAAGCTCAAATGAAGAGCAAGGGGACAGTCTAACAGGGCAAAAAGCATGAATTGAAAATAAAGAGCATGAATAAAAAGCAGGGTTTATTTTAACCGGGGCCACACAGATGAGTTAAGGCAATTGCTCCCCATTCTGGGGAAAATCAAAGTCATTAGGCCTGGCCGGGAGCATCCACAGGAGTTGCTGCTGGAGCTGTGGGAGCAGGGAATGGCTGCAGTGGTTTCCTGCCAGCAGTGATTGCTGCTCTGTGTCAGCCTCACCCGCTGAGGAGATTTACGGCCTATTTGGCAAAGCACTGAGGGTCCCCAGCATCAATCACTCCTGGTTCTGAAGGATTTTCTAGGAATACTAACCAAATCTGCTGACAAGGCCTGGAAGGAGGAAAGCCAGCGGGTACCCGAGCAGAGAACAGGGTGGCAGTCCCTGGGCTGTGGGGAGCTTGCTGGCACAAGCCCCGGGCTGAGCAGGATCCCTCCCTGCAGGCTCATGCAGCAGGGACAGGAGCTGGTGGCACTTCCAGCAGAGCAGTGGAGGTGCTCAGAGATGACTTCTTATCACTTCTGACTTTTCGGATGCTTAAGCATATCGAGCAAAAGGAATCCCTTGAGGGAAGGCTCTTCAGGCAAGGGAATGCAGTCTGCCAGTTGGAGATCATTTGGATTATTGGTCCAGTTGTTGAAACAATGTGCTCAGGAGTGCTTGTTCTAATTTCAGTGGCTCTGCTCCCTACGGCTGCAGTTCAGCCTGGCCAGCTGAACAACAGCCCCATGACATAAAGAAGAGATGCTGTATTTCCCCATATCCACATCTGCATGAGGCAGGTGGGGCTTGTCTGTCTCCAATTCCGCTGTAGAGCTGCTAAGAAAGAGACCCAGAAGGCAGGGATAGAACCCTGTCAGCTCTGATCAATCACAAAATTAATCTCTAAAATAAGTATTGAACAGCAAAACCATCTTGAGGCTTTACAGTGACCACATCAAGGTCTAAAATAGTATGTTAATAAAAAAATGCATGTTGAGCCATAGTGGTCCTGTGCTGGTGTCAGTCACTGTGCTGCTGCACGTCATCCACATAAAACCCGGACCGGTCATTAGTTAGCTGAGGTAATATTTAGGCCATGCCAAAAAAACCCAAGGATCAAAGTCTCCCTCTCTTCGGCACAATACAAAGACAGGGTAAAAGACAATTAACACCAACAACTGCATTTTGGTTGAGTTGTATATTCTTTTTTTTGACTTGGTGCTTCAGACATGCTTCCTTAAGGGAAAAAAAAAAAACCACCCACAAAAAAACCCCAAAACTCTACAACTTATTACCAGTGGGTACTCAGTTGCTATAAATTATTTAAAGGCTAGACTAATGGCGGCTACCTTATTTATCTTCTTTAATTTATGGACTTGGATCTACTAAGGTTTAATCAGAGTGATGTTCTGTTCCTTTACTGCCCTTGGAAATCATTCACTTGGATAACTTGTCACAAAAATAAAACTTCCTTCAGGTTCTCATCATGTACATTTATCTCAAAATTCTCTACACCTACCAGCAGTCTCAAATTCCTGCTTTGAATTTACTGCTAAAAAACTAACTGATGTATATGCTTTGTGGTGGGGAATTAAGGGGTTTTTTTTTCAGCACACATTCCATCATAAAGGAGAGACTGGAGCAGGTGATACATCCTGAACTGAGGTCTGTCCTTCAGGGTTCAGAGTGGGCGTGTTGGCACAATGATGGATCTGTCTGGTGGCTTTAAGAGAGTATCTCCATATGTTTGGGGCCTTTTTCCCTGTGCGAGTCTGCCCACCCTCTCCATGAAAATCAGAAACCAGGGAAGCCTGGAGAACTGTTTTCCTTGGTTATTGTCAAACCTTCAGTTTGCGACATCTCGATGAGTAAGGTTGTACTTTAAAAACCACTAGGATTAAGTGTTGCTTTTTAATATTTTTGAGATGTTTGATACATGTCTGGCAGAGCTGAACTACTTTGACCCTTCTTCCTTCTTTGTGATGCTGTCTTCCATTATCCAGGGAGCTCACTTCAGTGTTTTGATAACTGATTGGATGTTTCTGTGGAATGAACAGGGAATTTCAAGGCACATGTTCTTGCTTTATGCTGCATCTCTTTCACCAGAGATCAGAGTGCTCCTGCCACCCCCTGCTCCTTCAGGTTCATAGCAGAGGGAGCTGAAACCTTTATTGTCCTCCAGGACACATTTTAAAATCCCTCCATCCTGGAAAATCCTCCTGCTTACCTCTGCTTTATTATCCTTCCCCAGCATGAAGACAGCATAGTGAGCTGTCCAGAGGAGGAGGCTGGAATATCCAAGGTAAAATGGCAATGCCAGTCTTACGTTTCTCCTCTATTCTCTTGAATAGAAACATGAAAGGCCAGTAAAATCAATGTTGTCCAGTAAAATCAATTCAGATCACCAACTGAGGCTGGCACATTTGAAATCAACAGTTTCAGAAGTTCCAGTAGGTTACTTTTCCATAAAACTAGGTAATTTCAGATAAAATTGAGAACAAATCTCTTTAGCAGTCTAAAGAAATGATTCAGGTTCCAAAGTATCACCACAGCTTTCCCGAAAGTGGGAAAATTAGACTCAGAGCAAAACTGAAGTACTGCTCTTCCTCAGATCACTCTGGAATAGAGACTGACAAAAAACTCAAACCTGCACCCTTGAGAAATTCAAGTGGTCCAGTGTAACTGTGGAAGAGTGATGAAATCTTACAGTCCTTTCAGTAACTTCCTAGGAAGGAAACTTCTGATAACAGGAAGCCCTTCTACATGGGTTTTCCAGCTTAGCCTTGTGTAAGTGCCCACAGCGAGCCAGTTGGTCCCAAGCTCCCTGAGCAGACCCTAGAGGTATGGTTTGTCTTCCAAGAGTAATAATGGCTGATGACAATAATAGTCCCGTGAAAAATCAGTGTTTGCCATCCTTTCCTAAGTCTCCTAACAGCTGAAACTCTTGGATTTTCTCTGTTCTCACACATAGGAGAACACTGGTTGTGAACCCTTGTGGTGAATAGGTCTCTAGCACTTGGGGACAGGGAAGAGAGCTGATCTCACCAGCACATGGAGCAACTTGCATAGCATTGTCTTAAAAAACAAAAGCAGCACAGAAAGGTTGTGAGGGGAAAGATTTGGTTTTTGCTTAAAACGGATTCTTATTTCAGAGTCATTCATATGCATTTTGGTGGCAGCCAGAAAGTGGCATTACTGAGGCAGTTAACGTTTAAATCTAGTCACTTTTGATCTTAATCATTAAAGGCAGTACTTTTCTCTCTAAATATTCCCATTGAAAACTGTAGCTACTTGCAGTGTGAAGTATGAATTCGTGTAACATAGGATCATTAAACTGGGAAAAATATGTTCAGCAAGCTATCAAGCTTTTAATTATAGTTGTTACATTACATTTCCACTCATTTCTGAAGTGAGAGGTTCTATTACTCTCACAGCTGAAGGGTAATGCCATAATTTTATTTTATATGGGAATAGCTGTTTAAAAATCACAAATCCTGAATTGCTGTAACAGGCTTTGCTTAGGTAATGCTCCGCTAGCCAAGCAGGACTGTTTGACAAGGTGTACATCCAAATCCTGGAAATAGTTTGCAGTTGTAAGATGAGGAAGAGCTAAAAGCTGGGTGCTCTTTTTCCACTGTGGAAAACTTTCCTTGTTCCTCAAGCTCTTCTTTGGGCTATGCATTTCCCCCTTCTTTGCCCCCTTTCTCCTCTGCTGGGGTTCAGCACACCCCATGCGTTACGCCACCAGTGAAATTAATAATCCAGAGTATTTCTGTATGTGGAATATCAGCTGGGTTTGAGCAGTTTAAGAGCAGAAGCCTTTTAGAAGGCTGGTTTTAACCATGCTACAGCAGGTTCTTTCCAGGCACAGGTTTCCTTCCTGCCCAAAATTCCCTCTGGTCTTTAACACTCACCTTGAAATATTTACAGCAGGGATGGGTAGCTTTTATTTCCTGATAGGGTACTGGCAGCCTGTTCCCAGTTACAGCAGAAATAACAGTGAAAGCATATGGGAAACTGTATTCCCTTTCCTAATAACAAATACAGTGGAATTACACTTTATAATACCACAGACATATTTGTTTATGATGCACATAAATCTTGGGATGTGTTACTAGGATGACACATGCAGAGCTTTTTTTATTATAGAATTCACATTCTGCAACTGAACCTATTTTTTAAAATGTAATGTTATTATTGTTACTATTAACCAGGTAGAGCGTAGCCTCAGCAGTTCACACGTGTGCCTGGAACTCCTAAATTAATATGATTGTAGAGTGTTTAATCTCTATTAACTATAGACTCGTATAGATTAATGCTTATTTCTGCATGTGTATTCAATTAATTCCCAAACATTTGTGCTAATTTGTTGAAAAACCTAGAGTAAATATTGTTACAAAGGAGGTCTTCAGTCTTGTAGCCCTGAGGGATTAAATATTACTGGAAAATGGACAAAGCACTTTGCTTCTCATCCCCAGAGCCCCTCTCCCTTGTCCTGCTCTTCCGCAGGCTGCTTTTCCCCTGGTGGTACAGCCTGCTGCCCATGTGACTGCCCTCTTAAAACAATCGGGTCTCCACCAAACAAACACTTGTGCTCTCAAGAATCACTGACAGCTTTAAGAGGCAATATTTCACCAGGTTTGGGCAAGGCAGGCAAATACAGTCTCCTGTCAAAAATGTGAATTCCACCATTTTTTATACCGTTTTTACTTGAAGGGCTGATGTTTTGGGGTGAGAAACACACAGGTCCTGAAGCCCATGGCTTTAATTCAGTCTGATTCAATCCAGGCAGTTCAAGTGCAGTATTGAGACAACTTTTAGGAATTGCTAGTGTTCGTATTTTAGATTTAATATGTAATGTAAAACCTACATTAATAATTCTGGCTTTTACATGAAATGAAGAGGCAGTAAAAACCTGAAATATCCATTTCCTGGGATACTCTTGTATTAAAGAAGTCTCTCAGCGAAGTGTGAATTACTTGCATTTTTTAATTTCTGGAAGATCAGCAATTCCAAAGCTACATTTAATTATGATCTTTGGAATTATTTTTTTTTAATATTCTGTGAACTGCCCCCTTTTCCTTTAGTCTGCCAGAGCAGATGAGCTGGCAGAACACAATTTTGTTTGAATCATATTCCACTGAAACATTCTGCATTTCATAAATCAACATTTTGCCACAGGAAGCTGTTTCACTGGAGCAATCAAAGTTGATCAAGTGACAGGAATATAAACTTCATTTTCCTCTGTCTTGTCACTTTGCCATTTTGGAAGGATTTTCTACCCATTTAGTATAAGGATAAATGGCTGAACAAGTAGGATGGAAGGAAAATTAAAATCCTAACCTCTAACTCGTTGAATTTTTTCCATACCTTGTCAAAGAGTGGTGGTATTAGTTTTAATAGATTTGGTTCATGGGTTTTTAAAGGTAAAGGCTCAAAATGCCAATTTAATGACTACATCAATTAAAAAATTAAACTCTGAGAGAAGGAATTCAGCCTTTTCCAATTGGAAGTGTTAAAAATAGCAGGGATGTCATGTGCTAGAGAAGCTGAGCATGTACCACACCACAGATCCCACTTGTGTTTGGGTGCTGTCTGGATGAAAAATTCGAACAGCAGTCTGAGAGTGCTGGTAATTAGCAGAAAGAACAAAAACACAGGAGAGAGTAAGGCTTACAAATACGTAGAGAAGTTTTCCTGGCTTGGTAAAGGATATTTATAATTTGAGCTTCTGAAGGGGAGAAAAATATTTAATGCATGGCTTTATTTCCTAAAGGAGGCGAACTCTGGGCTCTGAAAGGGGAAACTTTAGTTTGTCACAGAAGCCGTCAGGCTGGGAGGACACCAGGCTGCCTTGGTGCCTTCTGTGCCAGCCTTAGCTGCAAACACAGGGACTTCTGATTGTCTGCTCCCCTCACCAATGATAAATGCCTCAGTTTGAGATCAGAACGCTCCAGTGCAGGCAATGTGTTGCGGTAAATCAAATCCTGACAAAAGAAAATGCTGCCCAGAAAGCCCCAGAGTGTTTTAGCTAATACCCTGGTTTGCAGGAAATTGTCGAGAGTTTATCCTTTAATTTTCCCGTAAATTTTGAAAACTAAATTCTAATGGAGTTCAATAAAAATTGTTTTGTTTTCTCCCTGACATTTCTGGAGAGAAATTCTTAACTTTTATAAGATATTATCTATAAAATGGTGTGACTGTTTAAGTTATAAGTTAACATATTTAGCATTAGGAATTTTACTGACACAAGATGGCATATTTAAATTACCAAATAATCTTCTATTAGAATTTCTCATGAGATGAAAAAATTCATTAGTACTTATTTTTCTTTTTCTGCCTGGATGGAAAGAAGATGGGTGGAGGTGTAGAACATGGGATATAAAAGCAGTAATTGAAGGGATCTCTGGCCATATTAATAGAAAAGACACAGACCCTAAGATTTAATTTGTGTGAGGATATGCATATAAAGCTATAGGATTGGATGGATAGATGGATATGTCTAAGGATTTGAAGCCTGGTGTAGTCGAATATTTGGGTCACTATGGCATTGTACCACAGATGTGGACAGAAGATGCCTAGTTAATTATTGCTAAATAATTTAAGTCTCAAGTTTCTCCTTTTCCTTGGAGATTTTTCTGTTCCTCACCTGTTTGTCCATCCCTCTCTGTATCCACCCTTTTCCTAAACACTGCCACTTTGACATCATTTGAATAATGCCAACAGCGCTAAATTGAGCTTTTGCTCTAAGTGTTGCTCCTGCTCCCATTTGGATGACAAAGGCATATTTAAAGTCACTTAAGTAGCGCTGCTCCTGAAGGAGCTGCATTATAGATGGGTTCCTGGTAATGTGTTTATTGCTGCTTCAAGTGCTTTTAAGGCAATAATTATGACTGCTCTTGCAGTCTGCACTGCCTGGCCCTTCTACAAGGCTATTCCATCATTTCAGAGTGTTGTTTTCTGTTCAGGAAGCAACTGTTAGTGCTCCTTTTTAACTAATATGCGTTGTTTTAAAGCTCAGGTTAATGCAGGTCTCTTGAGGGGTTGATACAAAGCAGACGTGGTTTTTGGTTCCTATGGATTCCCTAAGTGAAGCTGAATTAAGTAGAGTACTAGGTGTATCCTGGAAATATACTCCAGTTTGATACAACCTATGACTTCAATTTTATCTTTGAGAAAGCCTTCAAGAAATAAGTACAAATCCAGGAAATCAGTGCAAGTGTAGAAGTGGAATGTGTCACAAGTCAGTGGTGCGTGGCACAGGATGTGAGCACTAGAAATCTCTGAATCTGACCTGGAAAACCTGCCATTTCTATATTTTAAAATGTATTGTGACATTTTTTTCAAAATCAAGTTCTCCTGAGTTGTTATAGGCAGAATGAAGGATGATTTATCTTTTTTTTTTTTTTAGTAATTGATTTGTTGCTTTGTGGGATATTATCTTTTCTCCTTGGGGAAAAAAACCCCAAACATCTGAGGTAATTCTGTGGTTCTTGTACAAAAAATTGAACTCCTTGGAGTCATGAAGCCCTACAGACCAAAGACCAGTGTGTTCTCTGGGACAGAAGAATACCAACAGAGTTTTCAAACATTCATTCTTGCCAGGGACATAATTGTTTAATAAATTCAAGAGGTAGAATATTGGAGTCACCAGAATCTGTTTTCTGGCAAGACTATATAAAACACTGTCAAAACCACCTAATCTTGAGTGGGAGCCTGGCAGGTGAGAGAAGCCCAAGTCTATTATAATTCAGGGAGGATACTTGGATAGACGGTCAATCCTTCCGGCTGCCAAGGAGAACAATACAGGTTCTGCTGGTGGCAAGGGAATTGTGGATTTCAACTGCATTGGTACTGAAATTCTGAATGAAAGAACAGGCTTCATTGAAACAAAAGAAGTATGAAACATTTTGTCTGATGTGTCTTGACAAGGCACTTGAGCAGTATTCAACACTCAAATTATTACAGAGAATTGGGTGATTCAAGAGACCTGAACAAGGAAAATATTGAATGAACTGTCATCTCTGATGAAGCGGAATGGAGCAGGCACTCCCATTTTTAAATAAGATTATTAAAGTTTTCATGCACTGACTCTCAGCTGCTTTTTAAATTCTTTTTAAAGACTTTAACACCGTCCAAAATTGGGAGCTCCAGACCTCCACTTCGTTGTGTTCTTCACTGTCACTCTCAAATGCTTTAAAAGGTGACAGAAGTGCCACCCAGCCTGCAGTGACTAATGCTTGGCTGTCTCCTCTGGGTTCCTGTGCTCACACATCTCCTGGGCTGGCCGTGGGTGTGCTTACTTTACTGGCAGGGGCTTATTATTGCCATTTAAAAGGATACCAGGGGGGTGACTGTTTTATCTCAGGACTGACCATTCTGTCATGCCTGGTGATGTGGCCCAGACATTTCCAGTAGTTTCACCTGAAAGCAGTTGTCCTTGCACAAAAATCAGGGATAATCATATGCTGGAGAGATTGAGTGGTTGAGCTCAGCTCCCTGCTGTGCCAGTACTTTTTAATTTGGAATTGCCAGGAAAGATGCAACTCCAAGATGAATTCTTATCTTTAAAACACTAAAATGAGCCAGAAATCACAGGCTTTAAGTGTTCCAGGCATTTTAATGATGGTGAAGGTCAAAGACAAAGTGGAGACTGTGGTACTGAGGAGGTGTCAAAGACTAACGCAATTCTTATTTCCACTGAAGGAGGTGGACTGGGGCTCGGAGGGGGAGGCAGCAGGAGAAGGCAGACAGGCTGCAAGGAGAAGGAAGCCCTGCAGGCAGCACTAACACAAAGGATGTTCCCAAGCATGGGTCCATCAGTTTACTGGAGCTCAGCAAGCCCAAGGATGCTGCCGCCCCTATAGTGACAGTTAGGGGGATTACACACAGGGGAAATAGAGGTTTTAGAGAAGGGATTTGGTGGTGCTGGCACAAGCAGTTTCTCCTTGAAAACCTTAGCAGCTCCAGCTGGGAGAGTGGGAGAAGAGAGGGGAACGCGTGGTTCCCGAGTCCCTCCCGAAGAAGGTGTGTTGCAGTCTAAATTCTAGAGCTGAGAGGAGGGTAGGAAGTGAAAGGCTAAAGCTTTTACTCCATTGGGAGTGTTTTTTTGTTTATTTATTAAAGAGTAAATGCCTTAGCTTGCACTGTGCTCTTGTAGGGCTTGTGAGTTAACAATAGGATGTGTATTTGTGAAAGCTGTTGGAAAAGCCCTGGTGGCTGCTTTGAGCTCTTCCTGGGTGAGTAAATATTGTACTAGCTCATACTATGGCAACAGAAAAAATAGAAATACTTCAGCAAGTTCTTACTCCTTGTTTGGGTAATGCAGCCTCTTTGTGCTCAGTTAAAAGGAAACTTTAAAGGTGAAAGCTTTTTTTTTTTTTCTGTGTGGCTCTCCCAGACACAGCATGAAAAAGACATTTCCATTTATTTTTTTTTTTTTTTTTTTCCAGATCACTGATGCCAGTGATACTGGACTTGGGTGGCTGGGAATCAGTATCATTTACAAATACACAAATTCACTGTTTCTGAGAATTAACTGATGAATTCTTTTGCCTTCTAAAATCAAGCACTGAGATAATATATTGGCAGGCAGGAAAGGGAGAAATTCATTTGCAGGGGCTCGGTAGGCTCAAGATAGAACTCCACAAAGCTTGGAAAAACAGCTTTCTGTGACTCTGCTGAGTTCCTGCTAATTACTTAGCCAGACATGACCTTGCATAACTTCTTCAACACCGAAGACTAGGAGATCTTCTGTGGCAAACAGAGCCCATAAAAACCCTGTTGTCTAATCTCTGTTAGTGTAGCTGATGCCACCTTTTATGAAAGTGTGTGTATATATATAATCTATCTCCCTGGGGCACCTAATTGAGAAATGGCTTTGAGAGGGAATAAAAACATTTGGGTTGCAGGAAGTAATTACACAGGCACAGGTTTACTTGTTTGATTACTGTTATATGCCAATATTGTTATCAGAAGATTTGCTGGTTATTAAAGCATTCCCAAGGGATTTGGATGGGCGTGGAACCTTTGGAGAGCCTCGCAGAGGGTCCCTACATCTCTGCAAAGTGAACCCTCTGTGAGCAGCCTCAGGCACTCCTCCCAAAGGCAGGGCAGTGCTTTGCCATCACTGAAATATCAACCTCCTAAGCAGTTATTTTTGCCTCTCAAGCAAAGCTGCTGTGCTTTAAGGGGTGAAGGCAGATCTGCTGGTTCTTAATTGCCTCCTTCCCCCAGTGATTTGGGAGATTGTTCTCTAACTGGCTGTAATTATCCTCTCCTGTACACTAACCAAAGTGCACTCTGCTTTCTGTGTTATGTTCGTTAACAGGATTCTGTTCTGTGGGTTAATGTATTCTGGGAATGCCCAGTCTGTAGGAACAAACTGATTTGTGTAGCAAGTGTTTGTGAAATACCCTGAGGAACAAATCTGTGCTAGGTAACTGATTTGAAATGCAATCCATAATGTTGAGGACGGAGTACTTATGGATGCTCAAGCTGCAGGGTGGATTTATGTGCGAAACATTCACCTAAAAAGGGGGGAGAAACTTTTTATTGTCCCCGAAAGAGAACTTGAGGGAAAGGTTGGTTTTGAGCCTGTGCCTGCAGAAGAGTTCTCCCTGTGGTTAGCATTTGTGGCATGATTTTTTGTGTGAGGTGAGGAGGGGATTTATCCTGTGAGTGGCACTTGTGGTGTTTTTGTGAGGAAAGTGGGCTGCTAATTTGGCACTGCAGAAGTGGGAAGAATGAAAGCTTCCCTTTGTACCCTGGCTCAAACATAATGAATGAAAGAAGGCTCACCATGCATTGCTTGGGAAAAAAATATTAAAAATGTCTGAATCCTACCAGATGTTTTTCCTTGTTATTGTCTAGATACTCAGCAGTGTGGACTGGTTGGTTTTCAGATGGATAAATGTGTGCAGTACATGAATATAATTCTGAATGCTTTTAACAGCATCTAGCTCCTAAATGTGGAGTTTTCTGCTGTGTCTCCTATAATGAGCATGGAAGCGCAGTTGCTGTGCCAAGCACAGCTGGAAGGGTTTGCCTTGCAATATTGTTGACTGCTGGACAGTAATGAAGGTGAATTGGGTTTTTTCCCGCATAATGAGATGATTCCAGTGAGAACTCTGCTCTGAATCTGGGTGTCTCGGTGTGGACACTCTGCTGGCAGTGGGGGCTCTTTAACCACTGTGGAATAGTAACAGGCTTCCTTGGTCGAGCAAACCATGTCAGAAAGATGCTCTCAAAAAGGCGCAGGCGGGAAAGTATTGCTGGAAATTTTGTTTCACAATTGCCTTTGGAGTTAATTTCCTCTTGTGTACAAGCCCTTTCTCGCAGCATTTCCCCATGTGTTTCCAGAGAGAGAGCTCTTGATCACTGAGCTTGTGCACAGTGCTCAGATCTCAAAGGCCCTTGGAGTGCCTGGTGCTCAGAATCAGCCCTGATGAGCATTCATACGCCTGGTTTGGCTAACAGAATTACCCCAAGCGTTCTGGTGTGCAAAATTGTTTCAATTGTATGTGAGACTACTGCTCTTGCTGGGTGTTTGGATACCTCAATGGTCTGGATGAGGAGGCAAATGAATATAGAAAGTATAGAAACAGAAATAAGGGTTTAGAAATTAAATAGCAATCTGCTTTTAAAAACGAAAAGCTTGCTTATTGTTCTTGAGAGCATTGGGTATTTGCAGCAAAACCCTTCAGAATAAAGGCAAGAGAATGTGATATTGCATGCTTAGGGATACAATTAATCTCTGACTATGATTCCCACATGAGGAAAATGACAAGAAATAACTGTCATGCTGTTGAGCTCTGTCTATTCTTTCCAAGTTGCACACATCTTCGAAAATTACTCTGAACAAATGTAATGGTGTCCCTGGATACTACAGATCAGGAATGTAAGTGTAGAAGAGCCCCCAGTGAGTAGTCTGTGGGCCTTTCACTCTATCGGATGGTTATGTCACTTGTTCAAGTGCATGCTGTGTTTCCACCCTGTCACTGGTAACTTTAAATGCTTACCTGCTAGTCTGGTAATGAAAATTATCCTGCTAACTCTTAGAAGTTGTATCAGGGCTGTAACTTTTTCAGGTTCCTTTTTTTTCCTTTTGCTCTTTTTCTGTTCTTTGTAAAATCAGTAATGGTGAGGTTTAAAAAGGCAACCACCCTGTATTGTTCTACTTTGCAACAATAGTGAGAGAAATAACAGAGAAAAGGCATCTAGAAGCTATTTTATATATTTACGTGCAACATACGTGGCCCTACAAATACACATCCGTAAATGCATTTCTGTACCTACGTGGGAAAAATGGCTTTTTAATCTCAGGTCGTGGTTTATGTATCTGCTGGCTGCGCTTGGGCACTTCAGCCCTTACCAGGAAAAGGAGCTTCTCAGCTTTTTCAAGCTTTGTCTCTTTTTAACCACCTATTAGCCCACACACATGCTTGGGATGGTATCCCCCAGTTGTTGCCTTACCTTCACATCGTTGATGTTCATCCTTGTCCCCTCCTTCCCGACAAAGATGTCATCTATGTCGACCAGAATGTACCTCTCCAAGGAGAGCGTGAGCTTCTTTCCCGACAGGAAAGAGATGGCATCGATGAAGATGAGCTTGTGGAGCCAGAAGGTCAGGTTGTTCCCAAAGAGGACTCTCTGGATGCCGTCGTGCAGGCCCAAGTCCTGGATGACGGTTGCATAGAGAGCAGCCCTGGGCAGCGTGGCGGGGGTGGGCCTGGCGGGCTGCAGCTCGGCCAGCAGCACGGGCTGGTAGGTGGAGTGATTGAACTGGAACACCGTCCAGTCCTCGCCGGGCAGGGGGCCCTTCTCCACCCTGGGCGCTTTGGTGATGCGCAGCAGGGGCGACTGAGGGTTCACCAGGCAGCCTCTGAGGGCCACGTTGTTGTACAGCTGTAATGGCAACCCTTTCAGTCTGGTACTCGGGGAGCTGTTCTCGTTGGCTTTATGAAAACCAATTATGCTAACACTGTATTCCACACAGTATTTTTCCAGAAGCTCTCTATTCCACGAGTCCATAGACACGTACTTTAAAATATTCTCATATATAATGATCGTGTACTTCCCTCTCCCGTTGTCTGTGAGAGGGGGAATGTCCCCCTTGGCTGGTGCAATGACCATGTGGTACTGAAACTTGCTGGACTCGAGGATCGCTACGATGTCTTGCCCCAGCTGGGAGTACTGGCTCTCCACGAACAGGAGCACAGTGGGATCAGTCCTAGAGGGATCAATCGGCTTAGGTGTTCTCAGCTCTGCAGATCTGTAGGGCAGAAGTTTGAGGTCCTCGCACTCTGCTTGTCCAGTGGCTTCCACGAGGGCCATTTCCTGCTTATAGCCAGTGTAGAGAAAATAGGCAGAGATGACAATACTTGCCAAGCAGAAGGTGGCCAGGAGAATGACCAGCGTTCGGAAGCTTCTGCGGAGCTTCCCGATGAGATTCATCTTTCGCAGGGCTTCCAGCTCCTGCTGGACTTGCTGCTTTTCCGAGTGCTCTTCCTAAAGTGCCATAGGAATGAGGAGTTGCGGAGGTTCCCCTTCCAAGATGTTCATGTGACCATTGCAGGGCATTTATGAAGTGTTTGGGGAGGCTGTAAAGCTGTTGGAGCGGGAAGTCAAAGGATCCGGACAGATAAAATGAACGAGGTTTTCTCAGAACGCAGCAGCTGCCAATAATCAATAAGGAGGACTCTTAACATTATCTGCAACAAGAAGTAAAAAAAGAGTAAGTAAAACAAAATCCATAAAGCAATTAAAAACACGCATTAATAAGGCCGGTGATTGATACTGGTAATCTGAGTAAAGAGCGAAGTTTCTGAGTAGTTCAAGGAGCACGCAGTGTCACTTGCTTTCTTGGTGCATTGAGATAAGCTGCATTAAACAGCTCCCCTGTGTTCTTAGGATACAGAAATGAACTCTGAATGTAACTTTCTGATGATGTGCATCTACTTATCAGATTTTCTTAGCTAAAATGCATCGTTGCTATTGCAAATGGGAACAATGGAACATTTTAGGGGCAAAATTAGGACAAAGCGAGTCTTTGTTAAATATAGGACCGTGTTCCATGTCAAATTCAAACTGCACAAGGGATAAATTTTGTGTTGGATTGGAAAGACATGACAGGAGTTTGAGGAAAGATTTGTAGGGCTTTCTCTCCAGTTTTCATTCCGCACGTGGAGCGATCAGTACTTCATGGTCCAGTTTAGCAGCTATAAAGATCCTGCGGGGATTTTCCAAGTGAATGAGTAGGCTCCTACAACTGCAGGGTGCAGCTGTGCATGGCCCTGCCTTCATCAGGGATCAACGGGAGGTGCTATGCAGCAGGAGAAGTACCTCAAGGGAGCTGTTTTAGTGCCAGGTGGGCAGGAAGGTGTGTGTGCTGGTCCATGACACCTCTGGCTAAAGCCCTCGGCCTCTCATCTGTCCCTGTATGGATGAAGTACGAGGTGCTTAAACCTCATTGCTCTGAAGCCCTTGTGCAATTCCTGGCAGTTCTGCCTGAATTCATGAAAAATTGCTATTGGTAACAGTAAACCCTGTGATTCAGAGGCAGTTAAAGCTAGCTAAATAAATAGCCGATGCTGCTCTATGGATTTAAGTAGGAATTAACATCTTTCTGAATTATTTATAATGTTTGTCTATTGGAACAATGTGAGACAGTAAACAAATGAATGATTTTGGAACTGCAGGGAAGAAATGCTTTTTCCAGGCAGGTACTTATCTGCTGATGTGTCCTCTTCCATTAACTCAGATTACACTTTTGACTTGTTCTGAAAACTATTCATTCATTTTAAGGTTTGCACCTAAAACTGGAAAACGCTTGTAAGAAGCATTTAGAGAAGTGGGAGTTGTTTTCTGAGGCCATTTGTGACTCTGGCAGGTTCAAGCTCTCATCTGATTCACCTTCCTCAGCTGGAAGCTTGCGAGGAGATAGATACCCCTGGATTGTGGGCTATTCCAGCAGTGACCCTGCTGTGTCACACAACTGGTCAAGAGGGGAGCCAGGTAGGGACAGAAATAAGAAACCTCTTCTCATTTAGTCCTTTCTGATGTGCGAGAGAAGAAATAAAAAAGAAATCGCAGCTACCATTAGGAAATGGAAGTCATCCTGATAGTCATAAGAGTATTTGCCCTGCTTCGGTGCTTCCCTGTTCTGCAATTGTCTGCTTGCTGGGATTTCACTTCTTATTAAACCTCCAATTAAGATTTCCTCGAAAGATAACACTGGATCAAGTGCAGCATCCTCTGCGAGACGGTGTTGGAGTTCGGGTGACATTGATGAGTCACTCAGCCCGACTCCGAGGGTTTATCAGATCAGGACTCTCCCTCTCCGTGGGGAGGGGCAGCCTCCGGGACTGGGTGATGTGTCCCCCCTCCCACAAACACGTGATTCCAAAAAGCCTCTTCGGCCAGCACGAGACAGGCAGGTAACTTGGAAAAAATCGTGAATTACCCCACCGTCCCTCCTCGGTCTGTGCATCCTCGGCTGGCTTTGGGCACTAGAGGGCAATCGCTTCTTGCTTTTGCGAGGCAGCGCCTGCTCTCCCCTCGCTCCCGAGCACACAGCCCTGCCTGCTCCCGCCAGAAGGCTTCCAAAACCCCCAGGGCACGTTAAACACCTTAATTAAGACTCCTGTGCTTAAAATTAAATAAAAGCCAGGAGTTCTGCTCTAATAAATGTGCCGCTAGATCACACTGGATGCTTTGCAAGTATTTCAGCCTCCACCTGTGGCACAAGGGAATAGACTGCCAGAAGACCTAAAACTGCACGTTCTTCCCTCCGTGTTTGGCCCTGCTGGATCTCCCGGGTACTAGTATTGCAACCTGTCAAAACAATTAACTTCACGAACATTATGGCTTGTATTACTAAAATAGGAGAAGCCCTTGACTTCATACTAGTGAATACAACTATGGTCTTCATTCCTAACTGTTTCCTCTCAATAACACCAGTAAAATCTCATTGAGATAAAATACTAACAATCAGATTTCATGTTATCTACTATCTGTTGTGTGTAGATGTTAGAATTAAGTGCAAGTAGTCCCACTTATTGAGATGTATAATTCTATAAGGTTGATAAAGAATTTAAACTTGCATATGGAAACCTGGCATTGGAGCAGACCTTTTTAAGTCTGCACATTGTTTTTGAACTGCTCTGTTGAACTGATTATACAGTTCAGTAAAAAAAAAAATGCTGTGAAGTAATTAAAGGTTATGAAAATAAATCAGCTATATTAGCCATTAGTGGAACTTTCTCCAAGGCATAATTAGAAGTTAAGTGCCATTTGTGCCTTTGAAACTCTTCCCCCTTAAAGTTCAACAGCTTTATATTCACTCCAGAATCCAACTATCTTTGGAGAGTTCCTGTGCTAGATTAATTTGAAAACCATGAAAATAGGCCATATTTCATAATTAGTGTTACTAATGGAGTTTCATTTTCATAACCGATATTGGAAGTCCTGTGTTTCTGTGGTCACTGATGAACATTCACTGACTCTTCAGGGGGGTAAAGCCCAAAGCTGGGCACATTTGGTCAAGGAATCAAGGTTACATTGATCCAGAGTTGGTCCTTTGGTAGGTCTTGTCCATTCAGCTCTTTCCTCAATGTGGGGCTTTTCCCCAGCAAGAGCAGAACGCTGCGGTACAACCGTGTTGTGATGTCAGAAACATCTGCAGCCACCCTAATTTTTCTTTAATTCAGGCAGCTGAAGAAAAACGGAGGTTTAAAAATTGCTGCCTCCTTGCTAAATAACACTTCCTGCTTGCCCGCAAAAATGCATTTGATTGATGACTAAAGCGAGCTGATTTTGAAGATGATTGATTGGGAGATTAGGACTTGACTATTTAAAACCCGACGGCACGACAGTGAAGAGAAACAGCCCCTTATTAATGCCATGTGTTAACTGTGCCTCAGGAATTAAAGCTGACTCCCTCGCGGGCCACTTCCCACGGGCACAGCTTCCCCCAGGGCTTGGCGCCTGAACAAGCAGCCTCGGTGTGTGGGCTGGGGGAGCTCCTCTTACCTCTCATCACGGGTAGCAAAGGATCTCTGAGCTACTTGAGCTTCTGGAAAGCACAAGTACTGATATTAAGCCCTCAGCTGTGTTCGTTCACCCTGAGGATGGAGCTGATGGACTTGCCATGTGCAGCGGGTTTGGAGCGTGTCAGTGCTGACGGTGCCGAGCAGAGGAGCAGGACCCTCTGTTCCACAGCAGTGTGGCCAGTCCTAATCTCCTGTCTGCACCAGAGTGCACTGCTGGGAGCAGTTCACCTGGAGGCAGGCCAGAGCTTTCCCTTCCTTATTCCGGCATCAATCAGACGTCAGAATGTCTTTATTGTCTATATATAAAACCTCCCTTTAGGCTAAAAACCTAATGTAAAGCCTTTCCTCTTTTCTTTTCTTTCTAAGCTTGTATGACTCCTGTCACTTACTAGCAGCCCAATGAATCATGATGCCTGCCTTGCTGCTCCTTGCAGGGGACTCCTCATTCATTACAGAAACAAGCAACCTGATTTGAGTGAGAAATGACTCCTGGTGACCATTAGCAAAAATTCAAGGTTTCTGTTCACTGCAGAAGGAAAAAAGAGCATTTTTCTTTTCTTTCTCTCAGAAAAGTTTCCAGGAGATTTTTTTGACTGGGCTCACTAAACTTATATCCTCTTTGAGAGTAACTTTTTTTTTTAATACTTAAAGCTGCAACATGTTTTGTGTTTGTAAGCGTGGCTTTGTTTGAGAAGGGTGTTGGTATCAGCTTCTCATAGCTCATGACAAGGTATTAGAAATCTCTTTTTACCTAGTGTAAGACCAGCTTCTCAGCTGACAAAGGCTATTGCAGACCTTCTCGTTGCTACTTTATAATTTCTGAGTGAAGAGACCACTCAGTGCTTTCACCTCTTTTGTTTCTTTTCAATGCATAATCATTTCTAAGTTAAACCCCCAATTTTTTGGTGTTTGCAGCCATTTGATCAACTCTATAGTACACACGCAATCTTGTGTGATTTCAGAAAGCTAAGTGATGCCGGAGCATGAAGTCAATAATCAATGAATACAAAGCAAAGAATTTGAAATACTTTAACTTGTGCACTTGATGAAAGCTGGTGTGATTTTAGTGTGAAATAATACTTGGAAGGGAGCCGTTTGACCCTTCTGACTTCTGTTTCTCTTTGGCTTTAAACTTTTCCAGACGATTTCAGAAAGTGGTGAGAAGGCTCCCTGGTGGAGCAGTGGCTGGAGGGTGATTTGGAGATGAGTTTTGCTCACTGGGATATTCTCACACGTCTGCACACCTGTGCACATGCACATCCTTTGGTTCCCATATGTGACATTTCATATTGCTTAGCTCCTACCAGAAATGTGTTTAAAGATTTAGCCAGACCACGCTTTTGGTGAGTGTATCCTGATGTTCAGCCTCACAGCTTCCTCCTTCTGGCCCATTAACTTCCAGCAGTCCTGTGGTCATTTGGACCACCCAGAAAATCCCATAAATATCCCATCTGGGATGTTTCAGTGAGGCTTCCTCCAAATGGCACCATTTATGGATCTCTAACACGTCAGTACTTCTAAAAGTAACCGGTAACTGTAATATTTTCTCAGGACTTTCTGACTTGTGTTTTCTCTGGAGGGTCAGGACTGGAAGCTCCTAGAAATCAGTAATTGAGGTATAGTCTGAGGAGAGCCATGCATGAAGAGAGAGCCTATATATGTGGTTTTTGTTTCTTGACAGAGTGACTCTAGTAGTCATCACAACAGATAGGTGTGAGTGACCATGCTCACCCTCTGAGCAGCTCCAGATGTTGTGTGGTGATACCAAAATTATCGCAATACATGTAATATTTTGATGTCACCAGGCAAAACATCTTAACTCTGAGGCCAGACTTAAAATAATGTAATGATAATTTGAGATGTACCTTCTCAATGCAGTTTCTAATAAATGTACCCATCTAGCATGAGTGATGGTGTTAAGATCTACCACTTCTCACCAGTAACTCACCAAGAATTTTAAAAGCTGAATAGCATTAAAGGGCACAAGCCTGACTTTCCCAAGGTCACTCAGACACCCGTGGCTGAGATGGAAGCAACAGCCCCTTGCCCTTGCATAATGCCCTTCAGCAGCTGTTTCCACCCCTTGTGGCATGTGTAGGAAAGTAAAAGGCTGAAAAGGTGGTGCTGAGAGATGATCTGAAGGTCAGCAGCTTAGCGCCAAAGCCATGATGACAGAGCCAAAATGTCACGGCAGGGAGTTGGGCCTGCTGTCGCAGGGGTATGTGTGTGCCCTGTAGGACTGAGTCCTTGCTTTGCAGTCCTGGTGGGGTTGATGGAGAGTGCAGCTGAAATTACCACGCTGTCAGTGCCCCAGCCTTTGTGAGTGAAGGTGGGGAATAAAAGCAGGCTTTGCACGGTGTTCTGAGGCAGCCTACAAAACATTCCCCCTGACTTGATGCAACAAATCTCCTGCTCTCGCTTGGTTAATGGCTCTTCATCACTTTTCAATTCATAGTTTAATGCTTCAATGGAAGCCAATTTGAATTCATTTAACTCTTCAAATAAAACTTTTGTGAGATGCTGTATCAGATGTTTTATTACAGTCCATCTATTCTGCTACTGTTTTCCACTTTCATAAGGCTGTCCATTAGCTATCCAATTCCAATAGAATGATTTGTGTTGTGAACTCAGCTGAGAGACAACGTTTGTGCAATAGAATGGCTGCCTAACTAGGACTCCTTCAAGTCAATCAATGCAGTAGCCAAACTCTGTACATGTTGTTTGACTGGGTGGACAAGCTAAGGCATTAAAAAAAATTGCTAAAAGCCTTTTTTATAGTTCTATTAGCAACCAAGTAACTGCAGATTTTCTGTATTGATTTTGAAAATTTACCAAGGATTACAGCTTTGTGGGTGATTACTAGTACTTTACTTTTTGGAGGTTTCTTACACAAAGGAAAGAGATATAGTCCCAGGCTCTGCAGCAGCCTGTTAGAAGCTCAACTATTTTTTTTTTTTTTTTAGTAGTTAATTGTTTCCCATGCTTTCTGTTGTCCTATTGCTTTTCTGGGAGCTAAAAATGTTTGCCACCATGTGAGATAATTAAAATGTGTCCACTCTTATACCAATGCCAATATATTTCACTGAATAACATGTTTTGTGGTGTCTGTATCCTGTCAGAGGGACTATTTGTGAGCAAGTCAGATGTGGTCACATCTGTGCTAGGAATTAAAAGGAGGCCACTGACTTATTTCATTGGGACTACTGCTGTCACATAGTAAAGATCTATTGCTACTGCAGAGGAAGTCTATTGAAACCCAGATAACAAAGACTTTGTACTTAAACCTTTAGTACAGCATGTTTGCCACATGAAAGTTAGGCAGAGTTTTATTCCGAGTTTGCTCAAGCCTGGTTCCAGCCAGTCAGACACAGTTTCCAAGCTCTGTATACATTAATTATAGCAGCTTCCCTTTATTTATTCTTGAAGTAATTTCTCCTGAAGTCCCCTTTCCCCATCTTTGTCCTCACTGGCTGAAGGGTTTTGTTACCATTGAGAGGATTTGGTGGAAATCCTGGGAGAATACACAGGGTTTATTGGTCCCACCCATCTCTGATCAGAGCAGATGGGCGGGCTGGAGCATCATCCAAGGTACCAGTGCTGGTGACAACCTGGCAGGGCTTGGCAAGTAGCGACCTTCAAGAAAAATGAAGCCAAGAGAGTAAATGTAGTGCCTTTCAAGCAAAATGAAGCCAAGAGAGTAAATGAAGCCAGGGTGACCCTCCATGTGCGCCTCTTCTTTTTTTGTGTGTGCTCTTCTTGGACTACCAGATGGCTTCTAAAGGGGAAAATTCAGTCACTTCCACCTTGCTCATAAATACTTGCATATGCCCCTGCTTTTATTGCATGGCAGTTTGGGAGCAGGAATTTAAGTTTATAATATCTCTCCTGTCTCTTCCTAGCCTCAGTTCTAGACTAGGTTCTAGGCAGTCCTTCAAGAGAATTTTGAGGCTCAGTACCAGTTTTTTACAGGTGAGATGAGCTTTTTGTGGGGACCACTTAGGGCTGCACATATGACTGCTGTCAGTAAAACTAATCTAGACAGAGAAATTTGGTCAGTTTTAAAGACTTCCCCGTGAATGTACTTAAGTATTGCAGGCAAGACAGAGGAAGTTTTATGCAAGAATATTAACACAAATTCAAATTCTTACCTTGAAATGACTGGAGGGATACTGCTTGCCTATCAAGAGGAAAAATGCTTTATGGTGAAAAGGTAAGGCAGGGAGTAGAACCGTTCTGTCTCTGCCACCATCATGTTTTGCCCTCTGGAGGCCACTGCTTTTTTTCAGTATTTCATTTTTCCTGACTTTGTTGAGGTAATACTAGTCTTTTCTACCTTTACATGGGCATTAGCTGTAGAATGTTGTATGATGATTCATGTTTGGTTCAGCTGCATGTATAACATGGATATTGCAAAGTGTACTTTTGGGAAAGCCAGCACAAAATTGATAATTTCATGTGCAGGCAAATGTGTTTGCTATGCTTGCTTCTTTTTTCTTCTTTTTCTTTGTACCCTGGTTAAATTCCTTTGTGTTTATTCCTGCCACTGCTTTATGGGGTTTCTCCGAGAGAAGGCACTTTGCCAGCCAAATGAAAGATCTCTTTAGAGATTTCTGGTGTGTCGTCTGTGACCTATAGATACTGTTTTGCTCTTGGTTCAAAATATAAACAAATGTTTCCTTTCAGAAGATCTATTCTTTGTTTTATCTAGATAAAGTTCAATTTGGAAATGCCACTAGTAGGATAAGGATCCTACTTGGGAATTCAAGGGATTTTTTTTGTTGAGTCACGCTGAGCTCAGAGACTGGAACCAGAACTAATACCATTAGAGATCTGTGATGGAATAGAGAGGCTTTGATTAACCTCTTGCTTTCGTGAAAAATCTCTGTTTATTGAACTACTGAGGCATTAACTTATTGTTGAAGGGAGAGAGTGTGGAATAAGAAAAAAAAAATCCAAATTGTTGTCGTCTTTCTGAACATCCTGCCCCTGAATCAGGCTTGAATTGAATCAGGCTTTACAGTCCTGTCTTCTCCTGGGGGCTGAGTGCATCACTTGACTTGGTTTTCAATAAGAATCTCCAGGATGTATTGTGGACAAGGAAATCCAGCCTGGCTTCCTGGGTTATGGAAGGGGCTTACCAAATTTTTTTCTCATCACGTAATATCTTGTAATCCATTAAGCTCAGTTTTAGGTAATGTCTATTTAGAGACTTTATTTCCTTCCTGAACACAAATATTTTTTTCCATGGAGGAGAAAGCCTTTTAGGAGGTCCTTCAGTTAAAAATCTGACTATGCAGAATTATTGCCTGTGATTGATGCAGGCACATGGAGCTTGCACCAAGGCTGATGGGAACCTGTTTTGAGGCATGCATGGCTCACTTTGCTTTCCATGTGGACATTGCATATCACGAAGTTCTCTTTAACTGTGATTTTTGAGGTACAGATAATAGTACCATGCCCTTCTGCAGGTGGTTAATTCACCAGGATTCTGATGCACAGTGCTACTCTAAACAGCAGGACTGTATGGGGGTAGAATAGTGAAGCCCTAAATAAAATTGCAAATACACTCTACAGAGTAGCAATGAATAAAAATGCCCTATAGGTATACCAGCTATTTAGGTGGATAGAGTGCAGATAGTCTAGCAAAATATCAAGGCAGAGGGCCCTGCTTTTTTTGGTTTAAATTAGAAAACCCCAAGAAGCTATGAGGGCTTTAAAATCAAATGTGATCAATAAGTCTGATTTCTGTATCTTACCCAGAAGCCTAGAACAATGCACTTTGCTCTCATTTTCAAAAATTTCTCGGTGAATTGCTGACCACTTACACTCCCCTCTGGTGGTGTAGGGGGTGATCTATATCCCAGTGAGAGAGAATGAATTCAAGAATACCCTGAGGGTCTGGAACTTGAGCTCTGGCCTCCTCCTTGCACAATATGGTCCCATGGAAAAGGACAAGATGTTGGCTGAAACAGCCCCTGAAAGTAGAACACAGAGGAGGTGGGTGCATATTTCATGACAGACTGTTTTAACTTTCCAAACAGCCGCCTCTTTTATGGCCAGCAGCTACTATTAATTATTTATCAGAACACTTATTTATACACTAAAAGCTAAATGCAATCCTTTCAGTGGAGCCTGGCAGAGTGCAGGCTGGAATAAGTAGCTGTGGATAGTCCTTCAGGAGGAGAAGTTTCGTGCAGAGCTCTGCTCAGGGAAGAGCCTGTCCACATTATTCTCTCTGCTGTTTGTGCCTGGTAATGATATTTACATATAGGAGATGAAAACCCAGCCATTAGTAAGAGTCTGTCACTGTGGGGGTGTCAGCCTGATCTCCCTTGGCCAGCCTAAGTTAGCCAAGGACAGTTCTTATGTCACCAGCACCCGAGGGAGAAGAGGGAATCCCTTCCTTTTTGCTTCCTTCCTCATGGAGGAAGCCCACCCTGCCCTGGCTTCTACTTCTGTCTTTGCTTTGACTCTGTAAAACCCATCCTTACAGCAGAGGAAGGAGGATGAATTTGGTCTCTTTGCCTCCGCTTGGGGAGAGTAGTTGTGACCCCTTCTGTTGCCAGAGGGAAGGAAATAGGTTTAAATGCTTCTGTATGACTTCTGGTGCCCATGTGTTTTCCTCATCAAATACTGACATGGTTTCTACACTGGTGTGCTGTTGCCATGTAATTCTGGTGGCATTGCTGTTTAGGTAAAATATTATTATTTTTCTATAGCAACTGTTAATTTCAGTAGAAATTCTGATTCCATTGTAATTATTCCTGACAGTAGTTGTAATAAATGTTTGGGATTGACATACATGATTTTCATTTTCTTTTGGCACCTGATGCTTTTAATAGCTCAGTTTTTCTAATTTAGATGTTGACATAGATGGAGAATTGATTCTGAACTTCGATCTAGCACTCTTCTGGGTGGTTTACCTTCGTGAGGGGCATTGCTTTAACATCTCAATAGGAGAAGGAGAGTTATTGCTGTGAGATTTGCATTCTTCAGCCTGTCTCAAAATGGGAGACAGGAGTCTTTGACATTCCACCCAATTTCCAACAGAGACCCTCCTTTTCCCTAGGAGTCCAGCCCTTCCACCTGCTCTAATGGTCCTCAACTGCATCCCAGGCCTGAGAACAAGGGCTCTGATAAACTGCTGCCTTATGCTGTACTCCTGAACACTCGCACATGGTTTCAACCCAGGCTCCCCTCACCTTGGGAAGTGTGGAGAGCCCTTGGCTCACCCTAAGCTTGATGCCCTGTTCCTGAAATGAGTCCCCAGGCCGGGCCAAGTGCAGTTTTCTGCATAATTCCAAGTTAACCTTTCCTTCAGCCATCCAGGCCCCAGCTTTCAATGCCTTGCTGCTCTTAGCCTAGAAGTTGCTTTGTTCAGAAAAGCCAATTTTGTGGGTATGGAAAGCAGTTTCTTGGATGCACCTATGAGGCTGCAGAAAGAAGGCTGGAATTAGATACTTTTTAAGATCCCTCCAAACCATTCTTAGATTCTGTGATTATGGAAGCTTTGCAAGGCAAACACTTGATGGAAGCAAACAGCAGCGTATACATGCAGCTGAAACTCAGCCAGCTCTATGGTCATAGAGGCAATCAAAGCAAAATTGTTTATGGGCTAAATCAGAGTTATTTGGAACAGAAATTATACTTTTTTCTTTTTTTCTTAGTAGAAGTTCATTATATGGTTTACTTTACTGCTTGTGGAAAAGTGACATAGAGTTAAATACCATTTTTTGTTTATCTAACTGAAAACTCATAGTCAGAACTAATAGTAACTCATCAGCATTCTTTGTGCTCAGTATTGCCATGGGTTTGCAATATATGGCCACATTTTCCTGAAAGTATCTCATTATACTTCTGGGGTAATTCCTGTACTGCAGCTGTACTTAAAAAACCCCATCTTCACTATTAGCTTATTTTTATCCTGCTCATAGTGAATATCATAGTTGAACTCTAGAGCAGCTCATGATTCCTGCATGGTGCTAAGTCTGATCATGGCCATTACAAAGAGTGATACAGCAGATATCACAGCCTCTAAACATCCATGAAGTTTTAACAGGACTTCCAGAACTTGCTAGTGTGAATTAACAGGGTATGCAGGCTGAAAAAGATTTGTATGTGGGGGTGCGTGTGCAAGTGGTCAGTCACTGAAGCGTCCTGCTCTCTGCTTAAATGAAACCCTTGGAATTTGATTTACTCTGATAAAATGCAAGTTAGAGGAACATTTCCCCAGTCTTGCAGAAGAGAGTGATGTCAACAAGATGTTAAGATACTCCTGCTTTCAATTCTGAGGCTTGCAGACATTAGGCATCTATTATGAATCCAAAAAAATGGCCATGTTCTGGGGAAATGGCACAAAACCTAATAGACAGTCTTAAACTTCTGCGCAGAGCAATGTCATTAGGAACATCTAACCCAATTGAGCAGATCATAGTATCTGATTGCCAAGATTCAGGAGAAAACTCGAAGCCAAGAATTTTCTTAGTTAAATGTGACTTGGCAGCTCACACCCCACCCCCTGCCCCTCCTTTAGTGAGCAGCGTTTCCAAAACCAAGGCAGACAGTGCAGCTTGGTGGAGGGGAAAAGGTGCACGGGGAAAGTGCACAGGCAGGATGGGGAGAGACAGGGAGCACCTGCAAACATTGCCAACTATGGAAACCTTATGAACAAGGAGATGCTGCTGTCCTTTCACAGGCTGAACATTTATGGCAGGAGGATCATGAGTCAAACTACTGAAAAAACGGGGTGAAAATGAGTTACTTCTCTTTTTATCTTGTTCTCTGAGAGCAGTCAAAGCTAGCAAAGGTAGAGTAACCTGCGACAGGGGGTAGGGCAGATTCTGCAGCATTTATTCACACGGAGGGAAGGAGGGAGGCTTCAAGCCATGCCAGTGAGAGCCGTGGGAGCTAGTGAAAAATGACCTGGTAAATTCCCTGGGGGAAAGAGAACTTCATGAGTGTGGGGGTTTCATAGGTATGTGTGGTTACAGCAGTGCAGTGCTTGTAGGTAGAGACTTCTTCACCTCTAAGCATTTTCCTGTGAGTGTTCCTTCCCAGCAGCAGTGACTTGGAAGCCCGTGTGCCAGCTGTAGGGTAAAAATGCTGGGCTGCTGCTGGACTCGAGCTCTGTAGGATCTGAAGAGCCCACACTGATTCCTTCTGTTTACGTCTTACTACCTCTAACAATCCTTGCTTCCACTCTTTAAATGATCATGCTGTTTCAAAAACAAAAGATGTTGCTGACAGGTGTTGTTTGCTATCAAACTGCTGGAAGAGAGCAGATCTGTAGGTTTTGAGGAGCTGTCTGTTCCTCACAGTACAGTTGCTGTTAGAGTAGTGCATATTTAATAATCTCCTTGGAAAGCTTCTGCCATGTCATTTTAGTACAGTACTTCTGTTGAACTTTGCTAGATGGTAGCAAATAAAAGCAAAGGATGTGGAGTAGGTTAAAGAAGCAACTGTATCCTCTTTCCCCCTCACATAACTTCCCATGCTTTCCCTTCTGTGGTCTTTCATATATTTAGGCAGACAGCTGTTTCCCTCGGAAACAACATCCCTTTACATCAGGGGCACTTGCATGCAAACGTGGCAAAGACTATCTCAAACTTCCAAATAATCTTCGGAATGCCAGGCTCTAGGCAGCTTTCGGAAGCCCTTACTATGCATAGGTTCTAGGCAGATCATTTGACACACTCTGGATATTTATACCTGCTCTCGGTATAGGCACTGGCTATGTGGCCGTATAAATATATACCCAGAAGTAGTGGTTGAGAAGCTGAACAGTCGCTTACCTAGAGAAGAATTTCTCCTCGTGGCGTGCAGCAGAGACACATGTGCCATTCAAAGCTCTTCACAGGGCTCCAGGTAAACTAGGGTGAGTTTCCAGTTTCCAGCAGCTGTCTGAGCGGCATCGCGGGAAGGCTCCTCTTGCTCCAGCCCCAGGCACAGAACTCTACCGGCACAGTCACATCTCATTTGTACCCAGCCCGTCCTCTTCAGAGCGAGCAGCCAGCTGCAGTGACCCAAACCTCTGCTCAGCACAGCGTTCCGAGCGCAGCTTCCTTCTCGGGCACGGGGGTTCTTAGGGCGGGGAGCCGGCAAGCTCCGGCGGAAGGGCTGCGAGAACTCTTGACGATCCGCCGGGGGAGCAGCAGCAGCAGCCGCTGGCGGTCCTGCGGCCGGCGCCGCGCTCCCGTGCGCCGGAGTCAGCCTCGGTCCCCGGCAGCGGCGCGGCGGCTCCGCGGGGCTGCGAGCGGCAGCGGCGGCCGATCCCCGCCGCTAATCAACGCGCAGACTTTCAAGGACTCGCAGCCGCTCTGATGTCATTCCGGCCGCGGGGAGCGGGGGGGGATGCTAGGCGAGGATGCCACGGCGGAGGCCAATTCGGAGAGATGAGCTGCATTCCTCTCCCACCGCCCCGATGGATTCCGCGCTCCGCCAGCATTTGCATAATCTGTCATTGTGCGGCTGGACCACCTCCCCTCCTGCCCGCCCAAAATGCGGGGAGGGAAGCGCCGCTTCCAGCTCCCGGTTTTTTACACCTGGAGTCTGCAGTGGAAAGCCTGGGAGAAAAGAAAAGTTGAAAGAATCATTTTTTTGACAGGAGGCTGCTTGTGCCCCCAGTGTCCCCCCTCACCGTCTCCAGATGGTAAAAGAGGCTTAGGAAAATCCCAGCACTGGAAGACTTTTTGGTTCCTGCTCTTGTTAGGTCACCCTAAGATCAGATCACCTGGTACAATAAAAGGTGGGTTTTAGTGCGTGACCAAAATCAAGCAGGGGTCACCCAGCAACTTGGCTGTGAATGATCTCCCTGGCACCAGCAAATATTCAGTGCTCGGAGGTGAAAAGTATTTTCTTGCTGTGACACAAGTTCCACCTATTTGTTGCATAATTTCTTATTAAAATCCTTCATTTCATCCAGCTAGAGATGAAGCCTACCTCCACAGCCAAGAAACATGATTGCTATGTGACTTCAAATTACATTACAGAGGCAAAACTAAACACTTTCTATATTAAAAGAATTAGATTTTATTCCAATCTAATTTTCAATTTTTGCCAGCTTGACATCTTTCACTCCAAAACTGTTCTTTGTACAATACACCCTGGAATTGAAATTCAGCCAGTTCTGTGCAGCAAATGTTAGGAGAAAATAGTTTTGTTCAAGGAGACTGGGACAAACCCATTCTGAGATGATGAATGACGCTGTAAACTCAGATTTGAATCATGGGAGGGTCAGCTCAACCTTTCGTGTTTCCAAAACAGTGTAAATAAATGGTGTTCCATGCAGTTCACCATTTACATTCTTCAGCTAGGACCTTCTACATGAAGAGCTGTTTGCTCTCTGTGAATATCCAAGTTTCAAAGATGGTAGAGATTCTGAACTGGGGACTAATTGATTCCTTCTGGCTAAATTAGAAACTGAGGGAAAATTAAAATTCAAACTGTCTGAGTAATTTCCTGCGATTTCTAATTACAAAGCACTTGCTGGGAGATCTTTTCAAAATTCCCTGCACCTCTGGCCCAGCTCTGGATTTGGGATTTCTTTACCAAAGACTATTGTGAATGTTGGGCACAGGGATCCCACTGCAAACTGGGTGGTGAGCAGGTGCCTCATTGCATCCTGTGTGAATGTCAGAGCTTCAGTCAGGCTGTAAACTAAAATACCCAAATTGAGTTAGAGACTCTTCCCAACACAAGGAAATCTTCTGGCGCAGTTTGTCCAAAAACTGCCGGAGCTTCCTATTGCTAATCTGATGGTGTGAAAAGAAAATGTCTGGTTGTTTGTTGCTCTTTGTTCTGCTCTCCCTGGCTCCTGGCTGCACTTGGAACACTGGAGAGGTGTCTGTGAGCGGGAGGGTTTGGCTGTGGGACAGCTGTGCTGCTCCAGATGTGGTGGGAGCAGTGCTCTGCCCCTTGGAAGCCACCAGTGCAGATGTTCCCGGGTGGGCCAGCGGCCAAGTGGTTGCACAAACTGTTGAGAGCGTGTTTTAATTCAGATGCTAAAGTCATGCTTTGAACTGAAATCCTTGGCTTAAGCCCTACCGTGCAGGGTGAATTCAGCATGAAGGAGCAGGGCTGTGGATTCACGCTGCCTCTGGAGCTGTTTGCTCTGCTGGTGATTCATTTTAAGTGCTGGATCAGGAAAATGACTGTGCCAGGGTCTGCCCTCGTGAGAAACGTGTGAGAATCTGTTGGCAGAATTGCTCCAACTCTGTGTAACAGAGCACATCAACTCTTGGGAGAGAAGAGTACAGTTTGAATTTTCACTTCCCTCTCCTTTAGCTAGTAGACGGATTTGAACTTTTCCAGCTCGGTCATGAGCGCACTCGTGTTACCTAAAATGTCTTTCTGATCATGATTTAATTCTCAAGCTCTGCTTGAATGAAAAATAGACAAGGAAGAAAACAGGACAGCGAGGAACAGAAATTAGGTGTGGATGGAGAGAAATAGGGAAAGAAGATAAATTCTAGTAATAAAATACTGAATAATGAGGCAGCACACTTATGCTGAGATCCTTGCCACAGGATATATGTTTTTCCTGCTCTTAACCTGCAGCACAGATTTTGCATTAGGTGCTGTACTTTTTTCTGTACCTGTTAATCCTTATGGGGTTTATTTCCTCCCTGTAGATGTAGGCAATCACGACAGCTTATTCTACTTACTTTGGTAGCACAAAAACGATAGATGAAACCTACCATTACTTGGCCCAAAACTTTCTGCAAAATGTGATTTTCTGGTTTTGGGACTGTGGGTTTGATGGCGTTTGGGGGTTTTTAAGGTGGTTGTTTGTTGTCGTGCTTTGTTGATTTGGTGGAACTCAGTGTTAATGTGTTCTGTCCAAATCTTCTTGCAGCTTACACACCTATCACTACGATGTCTGTACACATTTTTAAAGTGTTCATCTTCATATCACCAGATGTGGAAAACCAAATTCCTGCAGTTCTCTGGTTAGAAACATAGAATTCTAGAACCATTTAGGTTGGAATAGATCTTTAATATTATGGAGTCCAACTATTAGCCCAGCACTGACAAGCCTACCACTAAATCATGTTCCTGAATATGATGCAGAGGAAGCAGATCCTCTCAGAAATTAGTATGCCAACACATGGTATCTCCTTGGTTCACTCTTTCAGACTATCTGAAAACTTTCACTGGAGTATCTGGATCAATGTTCTGTTGCTCCTGTGTTGAGTTTGTGTTGCCTGGCTGCTCCCAGTCTCCCTACCTGTTATTTCAGTACTCTGATGACACTGGAATAGGCACTGCCTACTTCTCCTCTCCAAAACCCCCTCACAGCACCAAGGCCACACTTCAAAATTGGGTGCAGTACATAGAACCTTTTCTTTCAGCTAAAGACACATTTATGGTCTTTACCAAAAGAAAGATGGCTTTTGACACTTAAGTTCATAATGACTTTAAGAGAACCAAAAAATGACTATTCCTGGAAGAGCCAGCTTTTTCTTGAGCTCTGGAGACTCATTATGAACTTCCCTGTAATTAAAGAGCAGTGTGTCTTATTAGACACAGAGCAGTTCCTCAGATGGTATAAATTGTCAAAACATGCATTGATTTCAGAGGAACTATGACAACTTGTGTAAGTGTTATAGATTAGTCTTAATTCTCCAGCAACATGAGATATGCAGAACTTAATTATGCTCACATCAAAAGTGCAAGAAACATAAAGGCATAGCAGAATGTGGTTTGGGTTTCTTTGAGCATTCATGTATTTCATTAAGGAAAGTCTATTTTGTTTTCTTGATGTCTCAATAAGTTGTGAGTTTTTCATCTGAATATTTTGGCTCTGCCTCGAAATGTGTTAGAGATTTTGCAGAATCAGAAATGTCGGGATGAGATATGGATACACTTGGAGCTGAGTTTCACGCATTAGAACTCAGTTAAGGCGTTCGCATCTTCTACTGGTAGTGCCAGCCTTGTTGTGGGTTATTGTTTCCCAGCTGTCAGGGGAGAATATGCTGCTAGTGGTCCACTTAAGCATGAAGTGCTGATTTGCAACAACATTAACAGCAAAAATGCTGCTCAGTCCCCAAGTAAAATTAAAAAATGTGAAAAATAGCTAGATTCCCTGGCTGCTGACTTTCTCCAGCTATGCAATCTCTTTTCCAGTTGCTATTATCCCCTCTTTATGTCTGGACACAGTTGTACAGATGATAAAGGCAAATGAGTGCATAGCAGCTCTGTAATGACCTTTATCTTATACTTTTATTCCTCTGTAAGATAACTTTGATATCCTAGTGTGGCTTTGTGCTGTATGACGTTAGATGTATTCGTTCAGGGAGCATGCTGATAGAAACGAATGTGGAAATATCTGTTAAACCAACACACATTCATTTACATCTAGCGTTAGAGCTGCTCCGCATATCTCTAATTACATTACTGTTTTATGTCTTAAGTGCTTACTCAACTATGCGAATATAAACTAGTAGTGTTTTAAGTACCCTTATTGAGATACCATCAAAGCAAAAAAAGAGTTTGTGCTCAATCCACGGCCTGATCTTTGTCACCACCTCCCCTGTGACACTGAGACAAGGGTCAGGATGTGTGAGAGAGATGGATGTCTTTGTATATCCATAAAGCCTTTTGGGTTCTGTCCCACAATTTTCCTAACAGAATCCTTCCCAGGTTCTGCTTTGGCCTGAAGTGGTAGAAAACTCCTGGGAAGTCAAAGGAGGTAGGACTGGAGCTTAGAAAGAGAAGAGCTTTTTTCCCAGGCCATGTTTCAATGTAGCAGGAGAGACTAAAGCATTAAGCCGATTTAAGCTCTGCTCAGCCCCCTTGTGATTTTTTTGTTTACACCTGAAATATGAGACACTGTGTAAAAGCTGTGTCCTCTTCAGTCTGTTTTCATGATGACTGTTCTTGTGACCTCCCTGCTGATAAGCAAGTCAGTCTAGATTTGTAAATCCTTTCAAAAAAAAAAAGACTAAAAGCAGGTGCAGGTCCCATTCATTGGACTGCCTCACCCAGAAAAGCTGCATCTCTGCGAAGCCAATTGTCATGTATCCAGAACTAGGAACTCTGGTTGTGCCCTCATTTCCCCTTTCTGTGAAAGCACAGGGAATCATTTGCTGTGTGACTCACAAAGGTTGTGCTTCATCAGAGACCTCTGAGGGTTTCTCTGCCCCCAGTACTGCAGACAGAAGTGTTGTCACGCCGTTGGGCATCTGCCCCCAGCCCAAGTTCAGGCTGGGCGAGGGACTGATGTGAAGGGTAACACATTCCATAGAGCACGGCTTTACAGCACCTGCACGGGCTGGGCAGTGCTCTGCTGCTCCCCACATGAACTTCAGCAGAGCCCCTCAACAGCCAAGCCACCACCAAAATGCTGACCCATGATTTCCACGGATTGGAACGATTCTCTGTGTGACAGCAGCGTTCTGCTGCCACATCAGCTGCGTCTCTGAGCTGGAGCAGGGCTCCTGAGGTGGGCAGGGAAAAGGGGGCTTCTAATAAAGAGCGATGCAGGCCAGCTGCTGGCAAAGCAATTATCATAAAGAGTATCATCCATAAATTGAAGTGATAGCTTACAAATCTCAAACCCAAGCATTTCTTCTTTGATTACTAAAAACAAAGGGGCTTGAACTCTTGGTTTGTAAGAAATTTTGAGGTAGTCAAACTGCAACAATTCATAAAGTAGCTTAATTAGAGCAGAGCTCCAGTGGGAGTCCCCTTAACATGTCTATAGAGACTCTTTTTAATACTCTAATCCACTTCTGAATAAAAGGTGAAACCAGGAATGGTCATTTTAAAGGAGGAACTACAAAGAAGATTTATCTTTCTCTTTTTGCTCTTCTGTCCTTGCAATCTAGATATCAAGCTTCCATTGCATTCTAAGGATGACTTTTTTCTAAGTTAGCTAGCACAAGCACAGCTTTTTATGTACCATAATTTAAAACTTAAAAAACCCTCCAAGTGAAACATCCGTTACTAATGCACTCCCAAACTGGTATTCTGGAATTACTGTAATAAATGGATCCTGTTGTACAGTGTTTTGTTTCACCTCCTAGCAATTTAAAAAAAAATTTAGGTCATCCTATTGTAATTTTCTTCTGCTTTATCTGGTGCGATAGGAGGAGGCCTCATGCTAATGCTCCAGTAGGGTGGGAAATCCTGAAATGGGAAATGGAAGTATGCCCTAAGGTCTATTTTTAGACTGATGTGACTAGGCTGTGCTTCAACATAAAATTAAAAAAACCCCACACAGACCTGGATTGAGCAAAAGGGAGGCTAAAGAATTGCAAACGCTATAGTCTGACAAGGGCAATCAAGATCCTGATGTTACACTTAATTTGAACTGGCCTTCTTTAGAGATGTGAAATCTCTCTGCAACATCTGCTAGAACAGAGTTAATAAGCTAAGGAAATGCTTTCAGTGTCTAACTGTTATTGATCCCCTTTTCTTGAGGTAGGAATTGCTTACAGACTTTCAGCATTAACCTTAAAATATCAGGATGGTAGCAGAAGGAAGGGTTGAGTTTTTTGTTTTGAAAATGCAGTACAGTTCATTGTGAACAAAGCCCAGTGATCATTGCTCTCCAGTTGTCTTTTGACTGAGGTTTTTTTGTAAAGTATATTTTTCTTGTGGAAAGAAAACAAACGTGACTTAATTAAAATGAGCAAAGTAAAACATGGATGGAATAATCCATAGAGCACTCCAAGTGAATAAGAACTTGATATTTGACCATTGTACTATTTTACTTCTGGAACTAATGTTCAGCAGGTTGCATTTGTAAATTTCTGTAATGATATTTTGGAGCTGCATCTTAGAGCTGAAGACTTTGGAGCGCTGTAGAAATAACACTCCAAAAGGTGTTTGCCTATTCAGACCAGTGATGTGGCTACTGCATTGCGTGCACTTTAAGTTTTGTTTATTTGTTGTTTTTAAGCATGACAGAAATGCTGACACACTTGGAGCAGGGCTTCTCCTGAACTGAAACTATCACATAAAAGCTAAATACCAGTAGTAGAGATATGTTACAATTTGAAGTGTAGGCTTGAAAGAAATAAATTAAATGATGAGAAGATAGTAAGTTGATTTCTCCTGGTGCTATAAAGCTTTTATGTTAAAGAGAGATGTTTTAGGAAAATAGATACTATGCTAAAAAAAATTAATGGGACCAAGAGCAGCAGCATGTGTATTTCTGTTGTAAATCTGTTACATCTTGGGCTCCCATAGAGGGCAATATTGTATAAAAGATAGCTTTAAGCCGTGTATTAGGGGTCTGCCAATTCATCTGTGTTGATATACCTTGAGGAAAATTGCTGTTACAGTAAATTTGATGGTGCATTTCCCTTCAGTCAGGCTGTGACTAATACACATAATAATGCATGCCAAACCACATAACAGAACCTCGTTAAACGTGAAGGAAATTAATTTTGTAGATTACCTAATTGTAGGTGGTAGGGGGGGAAAAGTCCCATTTTAGCTTACAATGTTCTGTTTAGTAATTGAGTCACAGCAAGTGTGTCCTCCTTTAATACAAGTGCTCTAGCAAACCCATAAGTAAAAGGACCCAAGTTGGTGCTGTCTGTCCTGGAAACAGGGTTTGTAGAGAGATATGTCTGGGGTACACGAAATCCTCTGCATTTTGATTGTATCCCGTTCTTCTTTCCCATGGGACACATGGCCAAAGTTATCTTAAGGCTTTCCTTTACTTTTGTGCTTTTCTGGTTGTGCTGTCAGCACAAGGCTCTGACTTCCATCGGTCTCAACCCCCCTGGGTGGTTGGAGCACTGAAAGATCCATACCCGTTTAAAACAAGTTCGTATCCTAAATTTTTCTCCTATACTTATTTTCTGCCCAAAATCTCTCCTAAGTTAGCCTGCCTAAGTTGTGGAAGTACAGAGATGGTTAAGTTTTTCTTATTAAATCTCTATTCCACCAGTGACACTAATGACGAGCCCCACTGTAAATGTTGTACTCAACCCTGGAGCTCAGTCAGCGAGACTTAAATCTGTGGCACTACTTGTTTCACTGACTGTTGCCCAACGGGAGTGATCCAGGGAGCCTTACAGCAGATTCTTGTTGCTGGCATCTTGGATTCTTCACAGAATAGGAAAGAAAAGTTACCAACATGAACAGAAACCAGAGATATAAGGAGAAGTTAGAAAACACCCCACCTTTGTCCAGGACTTGAATATGGGCTATGAAATATTTTGGTGTATGAGGGGGTTTGGGTTTTTTCTTTTTTACTCTGAATTAAGTTTTCCATGCAGATTTGGTACGTGAAGCCAGGTCCCCTCCTGGGAGTCCAGATGTATCCCTAGGGGCTCCCCTGTTGCTGATGTGGAAGTCTGTGCTGGCAGCCAGTGCCTTCTCTCTGGAGCCATATGTCTCATTTTCTGCTCTCTGCTACTTCAGGAATCTGGTTGTGGCTGGCTGTACTAGTCAGGGTCCCAAAATAGGTAGATTCAATGAAAGAGAAGAATTACAGGAAACTCACAGTTAATGTAAGGGTCTGTGCTCTGTACATTACAATTTTCAGCTCTTAACTAATGTAGTATTTGGCAGAGTGGCTTTTTCTGCACTTCTGTGGAGTTCTCGTCTCATTAATTTGCACATTCAGTGGTTATTTAAAAGTGAGTTAATGACACCTCATTGCATTTGTATCCATCAATCTATATGATCCTTATTTAACATGAAGCACACAGTGGAGTGTTTCTCCACAACCATTTCTTGGATTTCAATATTTGTAGGTTCTCAACAGACATATTGTTTAACTCTGGTTAAATAATTAAACATTTCCAGCTTCTATAAACACAGTATGCAAAACGAACACTTCCCAACACACCGCTATATTGGTAAATACAAGAATACATACGTTAGGTCCAAAAGAACAATTAGAAAGGAGCTCTGATAAATTTGAGGCTTTCTAGAATGACATGAACACTTGACATTTTTAGTAACATACTTTTCAATAATCAATATCTTACACAGCTGTTCTTTGTATTGCTGTTATTTTGCTGCTAGTCAGTCATTGGAATGACATTCCAATGCAAAATGTTTATGGAAAATGAAGCTGAGTCAGTAGCATGTATTGAAAACTGATGTAAGTCATAGCTAGGAGTACTGATTATGGCAGTGGATTTATTTTCCATCAAACAGGGATGAGGTGTGGGGTGAGGACATTAGTATGTGCTTCAGGGCTCTGCTCTGTATAACTACAGCCAATTTGCATAACCTCTGGGGTTTGGGTAATCCCCCTGTAACCTGCACATAAGAATTTTAGGTCTGTTGTAAAGCTCCATAATTTGAGAGGCTTTGCACACGTTGGTGAGAAGAATTGTAACACCACTTCTGGAACTGTGGAAATGCTGCCAACAGAATTATTGTTGGAAGAGGAGAAGTTAACGTTTGGGTTAGAAATGGAAAACTACACAGTAAAGTGCATCCTAGAAGTTTAGTCATGCAAAAGATTGACTGAAATTGTAAGTTTTGAGGGTTTATGTCTGAGTGGTAGCAGCTTGCTGCTCCTCAGTGGTGGGGTTCTCTTCAAGAACTTCTCATTTTAGCTTTTTCTGGAAAATTTGGTATGGAGCAAATGGGAGAGGACGTTAATATCTGCATGCAGGGTGTAAGAGTAGGGAGTTATTTTTGCTCAGTGCAAGCCTGGAGGTGGAAAGCTCGTTTGAGGGCACTCTAGAGGCTCTCCATCCTGCCTTGTGGCCCTGCCAGAACGAAGCCACCTGTCCTGGGGCTCTGCTGGCACAGGGGCTGTGGGTGTGTGAGCGCCCCGGGGGCCCTGAGCACCCTTGGCCCCAGCTGGGGCCCCGCAGGCCGTGGGGACATGGTGGGGGTGAGAGCAGCAAGCTGTCTGCTCTTCAGCCTCTCACCAGCACCGGGGCTGGAAGCCCTCCAGGTCCCTCACGGGCAGAGCCATCATGTTAACAGCCAGGTCTGTTCAGTCATTTCCTGCCTTTTCATCCCAACCCTGCCTTGGCCTTAACTGCAGCGTGGGCATAGTGAGATTCCAGTTGGGTAGAAATCATTTCATTTCAGGATAAATCAAAGCTGGAGGGTGTGCCTGGTGTGATACACCTCCTATAAGATCTTCTTTGTCCCTTGCAGTTAGTGTATCAGCAGGAAAAATCATCCTCATTAAAAATATAGTGGAGAAGGCAAAAGGCTTCGAGACTAACCAAGATTCAAAATTAGAGTTTAAAAGTGTTCCTTGATTATTATCTGCTGCCTTTCTTGCTATGTGCCTACACGGGCATGCAGATGTTACCAGCTGGAGATGCTATTTAAATCAGCATTTCACATCCACTTCTCCAGGCACCAAGATCTTTTCAAACAAAGATGCAAATCCAAGACCGGTCGCAGTCTTAAACTCTGTTCAGGTGAACAGGAAAAGTCACCAAGGTGCCAAAACACAGAGCTCTTGGTCCCTCAGCTGTTCTGACAGAGTTCACATTATTTTAGAGACAGGGCATATATAACATCAAAACTGATTTTTGAAATCACAGTGGTGAATGTTTGGATTTATTTGATTTTCCTGAGTCAGCAGGAAAAAGTGCCCACTGTGGGAACCAATTCTGCTTCATAAAAAACCCCCACCCTTCTTCTGTTTCAAGGGAATGCTAATTTAATTTAAAAACTAAATTAATCCCTCACCATTCACAATTCATTTTTGTTTGTCCATGACCAAAGAATATTCACATAAAACAGGTTCATTTAATTGTAGTTTAGTAATGCCACGGAGCTTTCTGTACTGATAGAATGAAGCCAAGTCAGCTGGAATAGAAACAGGTGTTTCAAACCCAGCAAGAAGATATGAATATGAAAGCTCTACTATTAGAAAGCTAAAAGCTCATTTTCTGAGTGTTTAAACTCACTTTCTTGTGGTTGCTATGCTACCATCTCTGCACCTACTTTATGGCGCTTTGAACTATAGCAAAAGAAGTCTTTCTGAAAATGACAGGCCTGAACTAAACTGAAATCCAATGTGAGACCAGCCTGTAAAGTTTTTATAGTGGATAAAACTTTATATTTAGCAATATTTAAATTGGTTACTCTGAGGATTCAGCTAGCCTTTTCTTCAGAACCTACTGGACTTCTTTTGTTTTTGCAACACTTTTTACTAAGTTTTATCTTTTACTAAGCTTACACTACTGGCGTTAACACTATTTGTTTCAGGATATATGCAAGTTGCAGCTACTGATAACAGCAATAGCTGTTATACTCTTTAATATAAATGGAAATGGATCAAACTCTCAGTAAAAAAAAAAAATAAATTTGCATAATGGGAAAAACCAGTCTGCATTCAGATGATCCATCACAAGAGCGCTAGGTGAGTACTCTGGTGTTCAGGAGGCAGAAAGGTAATACCAGGTAAATGGTCTAAAGATATTCAAAAGCTGTAATAAGCATATTGGTGAGAGAAGAAATATGGCAAAGAGAGCACCCTTTGGAAAACCAGAAAATGCAGTCAGCTGTGAGGATAAAATTGTCATGATGGATTTCTTTCCAGATCCCATCTACAATAACCCTTTTAGGGAAAGTACAGGTACCATAAAAGCAGAAGGAAGGAGGGTCACGTGTGGATGATGGATTGCACATACGGGAAATGGTGGCAGATGACTTGGGTGCTGCAGCTGGAAAAGACATAGAGGGAAAGGGGATGAAGCTCCTACTGACCCCTAGGCAGGTCGCTGGTCCTGGTTCAGCCAGGCAAAGAACCATGGCATAGCTAAACCTCAGGTCCTAATGCAGGCATGCAAGGAGAGCCTATTGTTTAAGGCTTGGGAAGCTAAATGCAGAAAACATGAGGCATTATTCTGCAGAGCCTAATGGCAAAGAGATGGACGGGATCACCTCATATGACTTTTTTCTCTTCCGGAGTGATTGTTTCTATGAAGTGGAAATATATAAAATTGCATACCAAGAGATCCATCTCACTGCTCTGAAAGCACCTTAGAAGAATCATTCCTGGAGGAGGAATATTATTCATGCAGCAAATCCCTGCTCTCTTTGCTTCTGCCTTTGCACACCTGTGTGTGTACACACATGCTTGCACTTGGGATTGATAATTCCTCTTTATGGCTCTGAAAGGCTCCCGCATGGTTCCTCAGTTTGGCTGTTTATCATATGGCTGTCACTTCTGTGCCTCCATACTGAAGCAGAAGGGGAGGGATGTGCTTGCCTATAAATATCTTAACTCTAGTGACTATAAAGATGCTAAGGAATTATGGAGTATTTAAAAGATGTAATGGATGGAAACCAGAACAAAATTCTCTTCATGCTTTTGGAGAAAAAGGCCTTCTTGAGGGAAGATCAGTCTTACAATAACTTAGGTAGAGAAAGTTCACCATGACTGTAGAGGCAATTATGTGAGTAGTTGATAAGATACGTGAGAAAACAGGGAGGTATAGAAAAAGAAACAGTAAATAGTTTGTAGAAAATGTTAAATCAATAATGAGCAGCCAGAGGGGAGAGCCTGGCATTCCTTCCCCATCCTTGTACTGTTTAGGATTCTGCTCCAGTGACAGCAGCAGCTGTTAATCGCCAGGGGAAGGGAGGCACAACAAGATGATCTAGTAGGCCCCTCTCAGCTTTAACATCCACAGGATTCATTCGGCTCCCTCTTGGCACAGGAGTGAACTCAACCTACTCTGATTTATATATCCGAAGTTTTTATTTTAATACCCTTGCATGGAGGGGAAAAATATCACAGCCTGACAGGAACTTTAAAAAGTTACTTGCCATGGGAAGAAGTGCATTCTTGCTGTTGTCACCAGGGATTGCTCATTTTCTGCCCACTGGCCACAAGTGCATTAAAGGCTCAGTAATGGTAACACCAGTGATAAATAATTATCGTAAGCTGCAGTATGTGCTGTACAAAGACTTTTAGCCATCATAAAGATTACTTTCTGTACTGTCAGATTTCTGTACTATGGAATTATAAGGATTTATTTTACTGAAAAGAAAAAGCTGTCTGCTGATAAGATCACATATCAAAAATATGCAAAAATGTTCCTTTTACATTTGGCTAAGGCAGAGACTGCATTCTTCTTTTGCATCCTAATTTGGAGACCCAAAGAATGTAGTGCTAATATTGAGTGTCTCAGCAGTCTGTTTTCCCTCTGTTCAACCACACAGCGCCAACATCTAATTCCTCCATTCACACAGTAAAAGGAGAAGGGGATGGTTGTTCTACAGGACCAGAGCACAATCTCTGTAAGACTGGTGTGCAGTACTGGATACTTGCTCCTCTCTGGAACACTGGAGCATCATGAAAGACTAGAACTCAGTCTCTTTTCCTACTAATATGCACAGTGAGCCCAATGCAGCAGAAGCATCCCTCTGCCTTTTCTCGAACAGCTGGAAGTACCTGTTCTAACTCAGATTTCAGCAACATAAACGGAGTGGACAATTTTCTTGCTCTTCTCTTTTTAAGATTGCCATATCTGGGAAAAGCTGAGCTTTGGTTGCCAGGGAAGGCATCTCATCAGGTGTTCTAAGTGATCACAGCTTTGTTGAGTACACTTTGTGAAAAGGGAAGGGTATGCTCTGACGATTATGATCTCCCCATGCTTTCCGGGCTTTCCCCTAGGATGGTAAACAGCAATTATTTGTCCAGCGCAGATGGATGCATCCAAGATGTTCATTTTCCACCAACTGCAAGGCAGCAGGTGGGGATAAATTTATTTCTTGATTTCAGTCTTGATTTTTCCCAGAAGAACTTCTGTTCTGTGCTTTGATTTCCTCAGTGATACACAACATTTCAGGAACTTTATCTGTACAAAACAGACTGGAGTCTATCTCACTTTGCAACTTCAGTGTGCTTCTCTTCCCTTTTAAAACTCGGATAGTAAAGAAAGCACACAATACAGAGTTTGCAGGGTCCTTGCGGAGTGACCTTTATATCTTATCACTTCATCCATCCCTCTCTAGTTTTTAAACTCTCTACTGTTGAGTTGCTTTACTACGTGTTCCTTTCAAGTTGATGCAGGTTGCTCAGACTTTTTCCCAAGCTTTCTATAGAAAAGCACAGGTAAATACACCTCAGTTTTAATTTCTTGCATCACTGATTAAACATTCATACTTGGGACTCTTCTTTAATTTGTGGGTTTCCCCCTGTTTTTGACCCCAGGTTTTAGGGCTGCTCTGTTTCAGGTGACCTGACTGCTTTCTGAATGCCCGGTCCCCGTCTTTCAGCCTCCTCCTCCTCCTCCTCTGCCAAAGCCCTTAATATTGATGAATTCAGGCAAGCAATCTCCTGACACATGCACATAATTTACCCCGAGGTTTCTCTGGAAACAGGACTCCTATTTGTTTGGTGCTCTTGATGACAGCACCTTCCTGCCTAGAGGCATGTACAGGTAATTAATTAGCAGCAGCCTGCTGCCACAGGGAGGGATGCTGCTGCGCTATGCTGAGGAGGCCACACACAAGCAAGCTCCTTCTCTGTCAGTCATGCTCCTCTCATTTCATGGTTAAGATTTGAGAAATTTAAGAGCTAGTCAGGAGAAATTGTGAAACAATTGAACACAAATGAGGGATGAATAAAGCCGAGGCTAGGTCTGCATTGCAAGAGGAAAAGTAGAGACACTGTCAGCCCTAACAGCGAGATACACATTCAAAGGCATGGCAGGTTCAGTGAATTGCTTTTGTAATCTGTTAATTTTACGAGATTTTACAAGTCTCATTTTCTGAACTAATAAAATTTCAAATGGAGTATCAGCACTCCCGTTTTGCTGCTTTTCCTGTGAATTTGGTTTTGAGACCATCAGCTTTTCTCTCCCTATTAACTATTGTTAGGCGCTTCAGCAGAGCTGTGAACCCAAAATCTCTGACAAAGCAGCCATGCCACTAGCTAAAACATGAGAAGAAGCAGCTGCATTTTACATGATGCTACCACACTCCATTAAGTGGCAGCTGCCACTTTCAGGCCCACGGGAGAGCAGAGCTAAGGACTGCCACGCTCCCTCTGCAGAGGCAAATGTGGCTGCACGGGCAGCAAATTTCCCTCTTGGAAGTGCCATCATGCTCAGGAGCCCATTGAGCCTTCGGGGTGTGTGTCAGAGACAGGGCTGAGCTTAGACACGGACTGTATGCAAGCTTTGCAGCTAATTCTCTCTTAATTCTCAGATTTGCAGTCAAAACCCAGAAGGGAGACAGCAACACCGAAGTAGGGTGGGAACAACCAGCACCGTAGTTTTCCCAGAAATGAAGAGCAGCCTAAGAACACCCCGTTGCTCCTTTCTTTGCAGAGGGACGGAGTGCTGCAGGGCTGCCCTTCCCAGGGCTGGCAGAGCTGGCTCAGATGCCAGCACACACGACAGCTGAAGGCAGCCCACTCCCTCAGACTGTGTGCGGGTCAGGAATCTTGCCAAAGTGTCCACAGCGACATGACATGACGAGGGAGTTGAAGGGAGCAGATATGACAGCTTATACGTATGTGTTCCTTAACTATAGGCACTCTAAGTAGGTGTAAATTGCCTACATTTTAAGAACAACTTTCTTGTTTTCACTGACGTGCCAGTGAAGTTCTGGCAGTTTTAAAAAACACGATAATTTTGCATAAAAGACAAAAAGGGCCTTCGAGGGAGCATGTAAATCAAATGCAGCCTGTTTTACAAATCCAGTTGGCCTTTATCACTCTTTTTGTCCTGTGCCACAGTGTGTGTCCTGAAAGCAATGGCCAAATGAACTGAGCTGCATCCTAGTGAAGGTAACCAGTGCCTGATTTAGTCCATCCTAGACATTGTCAGGACCCTTAATTTTATACCAAGTTACTCTAGCCCAGCATCTTGTTTGCAAGTTCAAATTCAGATCTGAAATGAGCTTATGCTTCTTTTAACATTTTTCTTCTGCTCGCTTCTCCAAGTCCTTCTTTGTCAGCCTGCCTTCAGCAGTAACACGTATGACAAGGTTTTGATTTTTTTATTCTTAGGCCCTACTTTACTTATTCCACATTGTGTGAAAGAATCCCAGGTCAGGCCTATGCAGTCAGGAAAATCCTTCTGAATCTCCAGGTTTTGTTCCCATTTTTCTTTGTAGTATCTTTCAGTCAATTAGATCGAAATTATCAAATGAAGTAAAAATCTTGTCTTCATTATAATGATCTCAGCAAGGAACAGCAAACAAAGAAGGAAAAATCTCCAGCACTGTGGGAGCATCCTGCACAACCTGTAGTCTACCCTTTCATAAGTACAGAGAGAATGTGAAGTGCTAATGAGACATTGGACACAGAAAACAGATGCCAGCAGGGGAATTTTTTACCTGCAGTATTCCAACGGAGCTTTTGAAAATAATTATGCCTTTTTTAATACTATTTCAATAGGTCCTCACGCCTACTGTATTACAATTGCACAATTCCAAGTATAAAATCACTAATTAAAATGTATTCACAGCAAGGTTATTTATTGAAATGAAATAGTTGTGGTGGACATAGAACACTCTTGAGACTAAATTGGCCTTTCACCTATCAATAAAGCACAATGAAGGCGGGGGGGAGAGAAAATAAAAATAAAGGATCTCTATTCCAAATTATTTGGGTTTACTTGCATGTTTGAAGATTGACAGGTGAGAGAAGTGTAGCTGATTGCCATCCAGCAGAAGTTTTTAATGTTATTTCACTTTTCCAGTAGATAACAAGAGGCCCGTTTGTACTGGAAATCTCAAAATGGAGGAAAGATAGATGGAAAAATGGTGGAAGCAGTGTTGAATAACTGCTAAGCAGAGAAGCTGCTGCTGCCCCAGACATGAGACAGAGCAGCTTCCAGTGAAAAAGGACACCTCAGTTGGGTACCTTCCCTGTCTGAGTGGGAAACAGAGTGATGGGGAAAGTGCCGGGGCTACACTGCAGGTGAGATGAGTCTGTCCTTGGAGCTGTGGGATGTGGTGTCCTGTGCCAGCCCTGCTGCATAGGACCCTTGGACTCTTATTTTGGGAACCTGTCATGAAAATGGATGGAGAGAGCTTTCTGTCCCCATCCTCTGTCACCAAGTTCTTCTGCATTTGAGCCGTGTTAGTTCATCTTGTGAGGTTACGAGCATTAGTCAAACCAGAGCCTTTAATGCAACAATTGCAGAACAGTTACAGCAATTAAATTTGGAATTGTGAATGCAAGCATCATGGCTCTGATTCTCTAAGAACTTGCATACAATCAAGAAGCAACCTATATTGAGAGCACCAAATGTTCCATCAAAATGTTCTTCATGTCAAATGTTGGTTGCTCATGAATGATCTGAAGCCAAGAAATTAAATGTTTTATCCAACAAATTAGACAGAATATTAAATATCTAACTTGAAACTGAGCTGCTTGTATCTAGTATTTCCTGCAAAGAGCCGGGAAATACTAGAGATGCTGTGTTTTCTCAGTGTGTGACTTAGCACAGCTTACATGGAGTAAATTAGGGTTTGGTTTTTAGTTAGTTTCTATGTTCTACAGGCTCTCCAAAGCCGGGCTTAGCATACAATAGAACAGGGGGAAAAAAAATCCTTGTAAAGATTGGAAAAGCTTTGTGTTTGGCATTCACCGTGACAAACCTCAAGTTTTAAGGCAGTTGTGGTTTTGGCTCCTCAACTTGGAGCATTTTCAAAGTAGCTGGTTTTCAAGAAATGAACACTCAGCACTTTGGAAAGGCTTCTACAGCATCAATACTTGTGAGACTCAGAGCCATCATTTGCTGCAGACAATGTCAGTTCCTGTAATTTGAGCTAGAACGTATCACAGCAGTGGGGAAAAAGCTGAGTGTCAGTAAGGAGGGCTGTCCTTCCATTGTCAGGGTGTCTTTCCTTTGGCTTGGTGTTCCTTAGGAATCTTTTTCCTGGATCAGTTAGCTGCAATAGGATGCAGTAAGGTCTGTTACTCTGCTCAGCCTCTAAGTGTCCTTGCCCCAAAGGCAATTTACTCATCCATTTTTCCCAGAGAAACTGGGACTAAAGTAAAACTCCTTTGGTGTAGGAGGATCTCCAGCTTTAATTCCAGCTGAGGACACTGCTTCAACTCACCCAATGCTGTAATTTTGGCTGGACCAGTATTTTAAAGCAACTTTGGCACAGAGTGCTATGTGGAAGGGGTTCCTGACAGTTCACGGCCCTAGCAATTAGGCAAATGCTAATCCAAACCTTCAGCGTTTTCTTGGACACATTTTAAAACCTTTTACAGCATGTTGCTCTTTTGCTCATGTGTTTTCTGGTGGCAGTGCTTCTCATAATTAGTCTCTTCTGAATAGGTCCCTAAAAGTGCATAAAAATAACCTTGGTCATACTCACAATCTGTTATAGGTAATGCACTAATTTTTGACCTTCCATTTCATCTTGTTGCAGCTAATAAATTTTTGATGGTCACTATGAAATTGTTTTGGAGACTACAAAAGCATTTGAAGTGACAATAATGTTTTTAAAGCACCCGTTACTGACTTTGCTGAGCATGACCAAGGAGTCACTCATTCTACATTATGTATTATTCTTTGCTTGTAGGTATTTTGCCAGGCACTCATAACAAAATGCCATTTTCCACCTCCAAATCTGATGTGAAACAAAGACTGAGATGAAATTCCTTGGATTACATAGGTGGCTAAGCTATGGCACATCATACTTTTCGACAGGCTTGTGCAAAAAAAGAGTTGAAATCAAATAGGATCAAATGGGATTGTGCTTTCTTCCCATCACGTTTTTATATTTCCATTAACCAAATGCTAATAACCACGAGATCCAGCAGTCTCATTCCACGGTAGCAAAACAACGTACTTGAATACAAATACCTGTGTACAGAGGGAGTGTTGAAAGACAATTAACAGACTACTTTTTTCATCAGAATTTCCGAGCAGTAGCTGTGTTGTTTAGCAGTGGTTAAGATGTTTTGGTTGCCTGCAATAATTTTTTTTTTTTACACTAGGAATTTTGGTCCTTGACCTTAACAGAAGGAAAATAGTAGTCAGTGTCCCACATCTGTTCAGCTTTCTCAAGGCAATTTGTGCTTCTGCCCAGCCACACTGTGCTGTTATCAAACATCACCTGAAATGACAGCTGAAAAGCTGCTCCTGGAGAATCTGTATCCACACCTAGGGCTGCACACATCCATTTAGCAGGTAAAGAGGCATTTCCATGGATGCTGTAATACCCTATTATTCTGCAAAACCAGATACCACAGCACTTTTATGGGTGAAGCCAGGAGTAGCTCCTTAATTATTTTGCTAGATGCTTACATAAAGTCCTGTAAACTTCAAGAAATATGTATATAATGTTCAATCATGTGGCAGTAATACTGGTGTACTGCTGACAGAAAAGGCTATTGGTATCCATCTGGGAATGTAATTTTCTGCTTATTTACTGGCACAGAGCAAACTATCTTCTCTTATTTTCATTTTCTCTCTCCTGTTTTTGTTTCTTTTTTATGGGTATTAGTTTGCTCTTTGGTGCTTGAACCCTTTTTCTGTGTCCATCCTTCTACTGTTCTGGCTTTGAATATATTCTTAATTAGCCTTCTTAAATGTGCATTTATAGGTATGCCATAGTTGGTGGGGAGGACTGAGGGAAAAACAGCACTAAAAGGGCATAGTTCTATTCAAAGGGAAGAAAAGAAAAAGTGGAACTTCAAATCTTCTCACTTTCCATTAGGTTTTACCATTGATTTCTTCATTAGCTCATTCACAGTGATCCTGAATTTAAAGTTAATGTATGTTGTCCATTATAAGTAGGGAGCTTTAGACCTCAGTTCAGCAAAACAAGTCTACTTAAATGTCTAAAGCTAAGCATGTGCTAAATTCTGCATTCAGCTAGGATTTTAATAGGCTTATAGAATATACACCTTAGTTGCAATCCCTGGCCTGAATCAGAGTGTCTTGTCTTACAAAAAACTAGAAGGAAACAGCAAACAAAACTACGTGCAGCAATATATTCCTTTTGGAGCTGGTTCTGGAGTCTGTATATAATTGTGGTTAACAATTGTGGCTATATCAGATGAATGAGATAACTTGGTTCGATTTGAAGAATAAATGGCACACGCAATGGAACGGAACAGAACTGTGAAATGCAAAGTATAGAACCCAGATGGCTGCAGGGGCGTGTATGGTACATATTTGCTCCCTGAAGTCCCAAGAGCAGGGTCTGAACATAACTGGGTACCTGTAGAAAAAGAGGAAATCCGATCCCATGGTGTTCTTTAAAAAAGGACACAAAGCCAAAGCAAGAACTATGGCTAAAATCTGGAGCTCACAAAACTCAAATGTAAATACACTTTTAAGACTCCAGCTTATACATTTTGTTTTTATCTCACTTGGAGAATGATAAAGTAACTCTCTCACTGGTTCATGTCTCTGATTACTTCTGCCAAGGGGCACTTGACCAAAGCTATTGATCTCAGTGCCAAATTAACATGTTATGCAGGGGTTAATGCTATTTTGTTACAATGGTTCCTGTTGCTTGTATATTGATAAACATGGCTGTACTCTAAAGGAAGGCACAGAGTATTTTTCAGTGATTAGATGAGGTTATTTTAATAGAAACTATGACTATTTGCCAGAAGAAAGTGCCCTACCCATATGAAAATGCCCCTTGAAGTAAGTGTTGTGACATTTGTGTTGTAATTGTAATAATGGAAGATGAGAAAAATGCAACCCGTGAGACCTTGTGAGTAAAATTAGAAACAAGAATCACTCTGAAGCATGTGAATAACTTGGAGAGAAAAAAAAAAATCTGCATTTCTGGAAGTGTGGCTACTGAGTTCAGGCTTACCTAGAAGCTCATAAACCTGGTGTATTTTTCCTTACAATAAGGCTGTAAGGCAGGCTAGAGACTGCACGGACATCAGGGAATTTAGACTCCAGCTGAAATAGCTGTCCTAAGCTCTCATGTCAATACAACAGGAACATCTCGGAAAAGCCTGCTGAAATTCACATATCCATTTCTAAATTTCACAGGACGTGGAAAAGAGTGCAAAGGGCTGCAGTGCCACTAAGGCATTCTGAACTTGTAAAGTAAGGAAAAATAAATGCAGCTTAAAGGAATGCTAAAAAAGCACAGCATGTACCAAATGCTGACTTGGATTATGGGAACTTGCTCTGACACTACAAAAAAGCAGAAAGACTGAAGTGAAAGTATCTCTGGTTTACTGGCTGTCCTGCCTGTATGTGAACTTCAGTTAATTTTTAATTTGATATTTAGAACAGAAATGTTCTGAACACTTCACTAAGTAAACCCTACAGGAATCCAGGTGGTAGCTGGATTTCAATATGGATGTGATGAAAGATATAAATTTAGATGTCCAGAGTAGGCTGGTATGTGATGTCTCCCATAAAGAAACATATTTAATGTGGGTGTTGACAGAAACACTAATACAATTGATGCTGCTAACTTACCTTCCAACAAAAGCAGAAAAATCACAAGAAACAAGCCTGCTGCTTTACCTCAGTTGAAAGCATGAATCTTATTATTACCCAGATACTAAGGCTAAGAGGAAATAATAACAGATGTGTCTTATTTTATCTGTGTGGGTCTAAAGCTGTTATTTAAACAATATAACCTTCCACATGAGATGTTTGAGAAAGAAATCCTTGGTTATTTGGTCTCTGGCATAGAAACAAGGCACAGTGTGGAAAGTTTCCCCTCTTGTCTAGCTGCAAGTGCTGAGTTTCATTCACTTTAGAATCCCAGATGAGCCTTGGCTTAAAAATCATAAACAAGGCATAATAACAGAGTTAGGCTGAGCTGGAAAGTATTATCATCTATAACATAGGTCTATAATAAGTTCTCATCTAACAGGTTCCCTAATTTAGAGATCTGCAGCGTTTAAGGTTATTGACACTGCCAGAAAGAAGTCTTTGACTGGCCAATATGGACTATTTAAACTCAAAACCTCAGTCCTTTGAAATTTGGAAGTTTTTAGAGCAGCACTATCTTTGTTCATTAGGAGATAGGGCAATTCTCTGGTGACTTTCTTTTCAGTCAAAGAAACGATTCACAACCACTAAAATTAGATAAGGGCCTTGGCTTTAAAAGCTGAATTCAGCCAGAAGTGAGAAATGATATATCCAATTCTATAGTTCATGGATTCTTTATGAGAGCAAATTTAAAGACAAAAGAGCACAAAGGAAGATCTATTGCAAAGCTGTGGACTTTAACTTTTCAGAAGGATTTAGAGATCATCTTTCTAGTCATGCTCACGCTGACAGTGCTGTGTGGATGTAATGGAAGGCAGATCTGATTTCAGATGACAAAAATTGCAGTGTTTAGAGAAGGTCAGATATTTTTTTCTCCTCCCTCATGATTCTTTTTTTTTTCAGTTCTTGACCAGAAAAACGAAACACATCTTGTTGCAAACACCCAAATGCTTGAAAGCCCTGAAGAGGACTAAAAAAACTCCACCTCCCCTGAGATCTTTAACTCATTATGAATAGCATGAATCAAGTTTTAAGGAAGTCTGGTCTTTCCTAACATTTTAAGGGCATATTTAAGGTTTAACTGCAAGGACACAAACAGAGACATTAGGAGTGTGGGCTTACCTTGCATTAGGTACTTCTTGTGAGAGAATTCTTGCTCAGGGGTAAATATGAGGGTTTATAGATCATTTTGGAGAACCTCATTGCCTGTGAGATGAAAATTCTTATATGAAAGCAAAATCATAACATATTTATAGAACTTCTGTTAAAAGCAGAGCTTAAACCAACATATTTGCAAAGGCTGTAATTACTTAATAACAAGAATTCATGAGAAAAGGTCAAGAATAATTTGTTTATCCATGCAAGTCCCTAGGGAAGGCCACAGAATCACAGAATGGTTTGGGTTGGAAGGGAGCATTAAAGACCACCTAGTGCAGCTCCCCTGCACTGAACAGGACATCTTCAGCTAGACCAGGGTGCTCAGAACTCTGCCTGGCCTTCAGTGTTTCCAGGGTTGGGCCATCTGCCACCTGCTAGGCAGCCTCTCAGGCAGGCAGGTCAAGAGGAGAACACAACTATTTGTTCTAACAATCAGTAGATCCCAAACTGACCTAAATACAATTTGTAGCTATTTTATTGGGAACTTTTGTCTGAGCTTTGGCTGACATATGGCTCATTTACACACTCCTCTTGGGGGAAAAAACCTTTGGGCTTGTTGATTTTCTGCAGACATTTCTTTTCAGGAATGCCTCACGTGTACTTTGTCCCTAAATGATTATCTGTGAGGAGTGTATGGACATAGGACAAGTTTGAACAAAGCACAGTATTTGCTATCTTTGCAAAGTAGGGGGGTTATTTACTGGATAAATCTGTGAGGTCATGTAGTGCTCAAAATAAACTCTCCCTACAGCAATAAATATAATTGTTATGTGGCTGATATAATATCCCAATCAACATCTTATCTTGGGTTTATAGAGGTGTTGTTTTAAACAGGCAGCTTTAACCTTCATTGATTTCAAGGACTCTGTCATTATCCATTTTCCAGGGTGAGGTCTCTAATTACTGAGCATTCTGGTGCTTAATTTCATGTGATGGGCCTGAAACTCATAGATAAATGGTCTGACATCATTCTGAGGGCAAAATCGTTTCTAGAGAAAGCACATTTGGAAGAAATATATGCAGGTAATAGCTAAAAGCATACATTTCACATAGAAAATATCATTTAAGCAAGGCTTGTCTACCATTAAGCCACAAAGAAGTTTCTTCTTTCTGGCTTTTTTGGCACTGTGCTAAGAAAGCTCCACCAAAGGAGGTGATTTTTCACCCTTTTAGCTAAACATCTAAACACAAGGCACGCCGCACTTGAACACGAGGTTCATTATTCATTGAGGTGGGTTTTTTTGTGCCCTTGGCTATTTGCTTTGAAGAAAGCATGTGGGTTATAATTTCAAAATATCATTTTTCTCTATAAGAGCACTTATTTCATACCTTTTCTTTTTGTTGTTTTGGTTTTTTTTGCAGTACTTTGCTATGGTTTTGTAAGCATACAAGCTAAGTGGCTTTCCCACTCTGGAAATGTTAGGCAGGGGCAGACAATCCCTACAGCTGGGCTCTCAGTGGGAAGAAGGGCAAGAAATAAGCCTCCATCTTATTGAAAACTCATACAAACTCTTATTTTTTTCATAACCAAGAAGATCTTCCAAGCACTTGTTTGTTCCGAGTTCCATTTTGGAGCACACGCAATGGGGCTCATTAACCCCAGCCTGGGTAACTCCCCTCTGTCGGTGCCATCACACAGGCAGCCAGGTGGCAGGTTCTTCACTCAGCTCTTAAGAAGCTGCACTTACACCTGGCCCATTCCTCAGGTACCTGGTCACCAAGAGTGTCACTGGTCTCTGTCCCACCCCAGCACACACCGTGCGGTGTTGCAGCATGCAGAATCTGCAGTGCCATGGTGTAACAGGGGGCAAAGGGAAAAAGGAGCACGTATGTGTAAAACAAGTAGTTTTGACCTATAAATTATGCACTCAGTTGTGCGTGAAGTTAAAACAAAAATAATGCAGTCTTACAGGGAAATGCTCTGAGAGCGCCATCAGGCTGAGAAATCTCCTTGCCTAGGAGAAATATTGGACTTTGGTTTTAGAAGTCAGGTTTTGTCTGTGTATTCATCTGATGTCTTTTTTAATTCCATCTTTATGAAGATGGCTTCATAGTATTTTGCAGTGTAATTGTGCAGATTTCTTAGAACTAGTGGAACTCCAAACTCTTGTATCATGTATAAAAGAATCTCTGATTCCAGAAACAGCAGTTTACTGTTTAGGAACTCCTGGAAGACATACCAACATTTTACCTGCTGCTAAAAAATGTATCAGCTGGAAAAAGTCCACAGATGTGACAGGTATAGATATCATTGAACTGTCTAGATGAATCAAACCCACTTTGAATTCCTTTAGTAAGGACAATAATGCACCCTTTCTGAGAAGAAAAATACTTTGATACCAGTGGTTTTTATCCTTTCCCTCTTCTACTTGCATTGTAGAGAGAACAGAAACTATTCTTAGATGCCACGAAGAGTTGTGGTTCTGTTCCTTCCCAGCTATCAAGTGTTTCCTGGATTTTCTATTTTTTTTTTTTCTATTAATGGTGCAGGGTATAGACTTTATGATCAAGATCAGATGTTTTGCTTCAGAGAGAGAGAGAGGGGGCTGTTATTTCCTGGCAGCTAGCAGAGTTACTGCTCTGCGTGTGTCCCATGACATTCCACGCGTCTATACAGGGTACTGGCATTCCTTACAGAGAAAAGCCTGCTGTGGAACTGGAAGCGTTGGATCCTAAAAGCTCAAAAATAACTTGTCTAGCAAATTACGTAATGCTAAGTGTGTTGATAACATTCCCCCAGTGCTGTCTGACCTGTGCCCACAAAGAGCAGGAATGCTAGCAATGGATCAGTTCGTGAGTTGTTCCTTTAGTCCAGGCGTTGGGGGCTGAATGGTTTTTTGTTGCCCACAGGTGATTCCTGCTGAGCCTAGAGCGGGTGTGTGTGCAGGCAGCAGCCGCTCACTCTCCCGGACTCACACACGTTTCCACAAGCAGTTGAAGTGTGTCTTGGCAGAGGGGCAGCTGATGTTACAGAAACGCGGAGCCCTCGCAGCGGCAGCCGGGGCAGGGCCCTCTGCTCCATCAGCGCGGAGAGCGGGAGGGCTGCGCACCAGCATAGCCTCGAGCATGACTTGGGTTTGCTATTAACCACCCATCTTTGCATAGAATCTTAAGAAGGGCTTAGGCTGCAGCGTGCCCGGTGTTTGGGTAGCGGGCCCCGGCATTAGCATTCAGAGCCCATGCAGCTTGTCTCGGGTTTGTAGACAGCGCAAGGTTACAGCAGAGCCGCGCCCGCGCTGCCTCTCGCAGCCGTGCGAGCAGGAGCCGAGCGCTGCTGTCGGCCGGCTGCTGGAGGAATTCAGCACCGCCGCGACATGAGAGATGCCCCCTAAAATCAGGCTGGCCAGGGCACGCTCGCTGGGAGCCATCAGAAGTACAGGGGAGGGTGAGCGTCGCTGTGTTGAAGCTGCTCCCCACGAAAGTGCTGCCTCCCCTCGGCTGAGCCTGGAGGCCATCTCCAGAGGGCTGAGGTGGTTTCACCAAATCCCTGCTAAAGCACACCCGCCCAAGGAGGAGGACAAGCCACAGAATCTTCCCTCTGCTACTCCTCTCTTCGCGGGATCTCAGTAACTAAATCGCTCGCGCACAGAAAATGTTCGGTTATTTTCATTTTCTGCTTTAGGTTTTGAAAACCTTCTTGCTCCCCACACTCTAAAAGAAAGGGCATGGGGTCAGTGTGGGAAAAATGACCAAATTCCTTGCCCCAGCTACTTTTACTTCAAAATTATGATGCAAATAACTGGGACAGAGGGACTCTACGGGCAACGTAGTGTTTAGTGGTTCTGGCAGAATTATCGATGGACTGCAGAGCAGTTGGATGAGAGCTCTTTTTATTGACTCTGTGTTTTAATAGGAGCTATGGATTCAGTAGTACATCCATCCTTTTAAATTAGAAGACACATTATTTCTGAAAAAGCGTTATTCTGCATACATATGGATAGGAAGCAGGCCCTGGATCTGCATTTCAAGTCTGACTGAAGTGATTCCTGCGTATAGTACTTTTAAGAGACACATATCAGCGTACACAAGACAGCTAATAAAGTACTGGGGGATGTTTTGAGAGGAGAGGCACGTAACTAATGTATTGCTGGTAAACACTTTGTCTCCTGATGCCATTTGTTCCACCCCGGTATTCAAGCCATGCCTTTCATTTCCCATTGTGATTAAAACTAGGCGGGTGTTTGGCTACAAAAAGGCACAGTGCTAATGCTCAGCACAGTTTATCAAAACATGCATATGCATTTCATTCCTGTAATGTGCGAGCCAGAGAGTGATCAGAGCTTAAATCCTGAACTGCGGGCTCTGATTTTGATTAGTGGCACTTACACACTGAGGCAGAGGCATTTCTTATTATATGATCTACATTTCAACTCCATTTGGCATAAAGGTAAAATCATTTTTCCATGCATAAAAACTGTAAATCAGATAAGAATTGACTGTATTTGTTGGTTTAATGAAGTAAGATAGTGGATTTCTGGCTAATGCATTGGAAAGTATTTATATAATAGAGAGTTCTGCCATCATAAATCACTTTGTGGGGAATGCAACAATTTTTTATTGGAGGTCACCAGAGTTAGCAGCAAAATCAATTCAAATCAAATCACAGAGCTGCTGTATACAGCAGGAGACTGCAAAGGAATTAATACACTTACGTATTTGCTCACCAGGCATGCCTAAATTAAATATTAAGAGTCTGCATGAGGATGAAGATGTCTTGCATTACAACCAGTTCATGTGCTCTCATGCCAGGCAGTCCAGATACCTGCTCAACAGAGACTGGAGGAGGTCACATTTAGAAAACCAGACTACTTCCTTCTGGCTAAAGAACACATGGATGGTGTTTCTCCACTGTACCGACCAGGAGCCAATTTTGAAAATGTGATGCATTTCTCTCACAGAGTGAAATTACTTCTGTTGGCAAGATAAGTTCAGCCCTGAACTTTTAAGCATTTTTTTCATGTTGTCTAATTAATACCCACAGAGCAAAATTGCTGCAGTGGGTGTTGTCTAAGCCATTTCTGCTTCCTCTACAAGTCAAGTTCAGAGTCTATCTCGTAATTCTGGTTAATGAGCAAAATCTAAAATACAAGAATATTTTTCTTCTTTAGTGGAACCAGAAGGATAAGTTGCATAGAGGCGTAGAATGATTGCTCTTAAACTTCCTTTCCTCAGTAAAAACAGGATCAGTTCCCTGAAACTGAAAAGTCAAACGTAGTTGGGAGGCAAAAGCTAAAAAAGCCTGTTTCTCCTGATATCCTTTTTTCCATTTGGGAGAAATAACCAGACATTTGCTACTCTGCCCATCCGTGAAAAAGGATCATCATGTATGTTTAGCATAGACTTACACCTTGGTGTGCTCGTGCTACTGAAGATGAGTCAGTGGCTTCCAGTACATGTATTATCAAACCCTTAATTGCTAGTTCATATACCAGCAGTACTGCAGACCTTCTCAACTCGAGCCCTGTCTAGCAGAAAGGTCTCTCGAGCATGGATTGCTCTGAAGTGCCCTGTTCAAAGGAGGAGCTGTAAACTCAATGACAGGAATAATGATAATGTCGAACAGATTAACAGTAAGTCAGTCCCCGCCCATACAACTACAGGATGTATTTAACGAGTCAGTGATCTAAATTTTAAAGCACAAACTCCAGTCACGTGGACTAAATTTAAGTATTTTCCTGGGCTCTGCAATTACAAAAATGTAATTAAAGAATGGAGTAGTTATTAGGGGAATTAAATCAGGCAGGAACTCAGCCCACTTTTTCCTTTCTCTTATGAGTTAGGCTTCAAGTCATGCACAAGGGACGTTGGGAACCGAATCTGCTCTTTATTTACACCTGTGTAGCTCCATTTGGCCTTAAGCCTCAAATGCCATGGACAGAACAGAACCACTTTTCCCTGAGCCGTGGCCCCTTGAGCACAGTAACACAATAAAGTGGGAAGAAGCTGCATAAAATTAGATGAAGAAAGCCTTAAACCAATTCCTGAGACCCATGGACTTGCATGAATTAAACAAAATCACTCTGAGGTGTGCTACATCCTTCCTTGCACTTCACATCACAGGGGATGCATGCTGCCATCTACTCATTCTAAAAATAAGCTGAGTCAAAGTGGATCAGGCTAATCTGAAGCGTTCCGAGATTTCTGTTAGGTACCTGGTTAAAATGTAAATGAACTGTTTGTTTCAGAAGCTAAAAACTTGATTATATCATTATGCGTTATGAATTATAAATGCATATACTCTATGCACTTTTAAATATAGGCATTAAGTATAGAGCTATATATTATAAATTATATAGAGACATACAAACTGGTTCATTTCAACTACTGGGTGATTGAAGTAAAACAAATCCACATTAAACAACTACAATGGGTGAACTTTTCCCTCCAGTTATTGTTAACCCCTAAACTCCTGCTTTGCTTGCGCATTCGGGTTGCTCTGAAGGCTGGGAGAAAGCTGTGCTTAGAAATAGGCTGTTAAAAGTTCTGTAACACAGGGACAAGGCAGAGGCCTACTGGGAGCTAACTTCTGTTGGGGTTTTTTTTGTTTGTTTGTGGGTTTTTTTGTTTGTTTGTTTGTTTTTCTTTTTTTTTTTTTTTCTTTTGTGAGTGTTTCCTTGCATGTCTCAACACCCAGGGCAGCTTGGGCTGAAGTCTGACATCTTACCAACAAAAAGCTGATTCTTAATGCTACAATTAACTTGACTTCTGTGAAACATTCATAACCTGCAGTCTCCTGTACGGTGTTTTGCTGGAAAAGCCATGCCTGATGTCTTCTGCTGTAATACATTAAGCTTAATGTGACTGAACTGGATTCTGCGAAGTGGGTAGGCAGTGTTTTCTGTGCTAAATTTACCTCTGACAGAGAGGTTACTCAGACCCAACCAACAGAACTCATCATATGATGCATTATTCACAGTAATGGATTTATTCTTAATCCCATCAGTTTTATCGCCAAAGAAATGGGATGGGCCTTTTGAGGGAAGCTAATCTTGAAGATGTTAGCAAAAACTATGCTGGTAATTGCCATGAAAAGTATCAAGTGAAAGTTTGGTAAAGCTTTCCTTCAAAACTGGGCCTAATTTTTCTAATCTTCACATAACACGTTTCTCTCAGGTTTATTTTAGCCTATGTAATCCTGTTTAGCTTTTTCACTATTTTTTTCCAAGACAGAACTTTTGGAAACTGGTAATAATTTTGCTCATCTTCAAATGTGCAAAAGTACTGCAAAATAGAGAGTACAAAATACACCAGGTTTAGCACTGGTGCAAAACCCTTATCAATTCCCCAAACTTTCTCTGGTAAAGCTATGAGCCCTTTGGCTGCAAGAAGACTTGTTGGATTTTTGAGTGGGTTATCAATTCTTTTGCAATCAGCTGCCACTTACCAGCCTTTAATTAATTAGAGACTACTCATACTTCCAGGTTATATGTGGGAGCTTACAGATAGCAAGATTGAGAATCACATTATTACTAATGACCACATGATGCTACAGTCTAGGAAATATGATTTTAAACCTCTAACTGGGATTTAATAAAACAGTTTGGTGATATTTTGCCGCTCAAAGATCTAGTGGCAGCCTGCCCACCAAGCCAGGTAAGTCACAGAGACAGCACTCTTGGAAAATAACCTGAACAAGCAGCTGGCCGCGGTTGAGCAACTCCACACCAGGTCCAGCTGGGCTACAGCCGACAGCAAGGGGTCGGGACGCAGCTCCCCCAGCTCCATCTCCGGTCACGGCTGCCGCCTCTGGTCTTAAATCGCTCTCCTTTCACAGCCCTCTCAGTGCTCTGCCCTGCTGTACCCCTGAGGAGAGGAGAGGAGAGCCGGGAGCGCCGGGCCGGCAGCGGCTGAGGGGGAGCCCTGGGCCCGGGGCGCCCTGGCTCGGGAAATGGCGGATCCCGCCTGAGCGCTGGGGCGGGGGCCGAGCCGGGGGCAGCTGTGCCATTTCCTATCATTTAGCAGTGAGGAGCTCCAAGGGAAGAGATGGACCCGAGGCGGCTTGTGGCAGGCGGGTATTAAATGACCCCAACTGGCCTCGCCAGGCCTCAGCGAGCTCCGGCCTTTCAGTGAGGCGGCGGGGCGAGGTGCGAAGGCGGCGGCGCCGAGGGGGAGCCCCTCGGTGCGGGCAGCGCGTCCCGCGGGTCTCCCGGGCCGCGGACGGGGAGCTGATCAGAGGAGAGACAAGGATGGACGGGATTCCTTGCAGTGCTGAAGGTCCGTGTGTTTGAGTAGCCTGGTTAGGTGAGTTTTGTCGGCCCTCCGGGAAGGAGGGTTGCCATGGGGAGGCCGTGATGGCGCGGTGCTGAGCGCTCCGGAGCCGCTCTGGTGGGTACAGCCTTGGGGTGCCACAGTGCAGGGGCTCTCGGGGACAGGACCTCGGGGTCTCTCGAGGCTGATGTGGTTTCTGTCTCCTTCCCCGGGGGCTAAAGTGAGTTTTTTGGCTCCGTAGTGAAATTTTGATTCCCTCTGTCCCACTTTAACATGTCTGAACGGCAGAATAGCTATGTCAAAAATGTGGCTGTGTGCACATAAGTTGTAAAATATATTGAGAGGATGCCATTAATTCACGTGTTTGAACAGCCTGCTTGGTTCTCCTTCCCATTTAACACAGGCATTGCTGTGTCTTCCAGCCTGACATCTCTCTTCCAAAATATCTGTGCTCCCCGAAGTATATGTGATACATGTCAGTCTATGTGTTAAGTATATTTGAAAACAGTGACAGAAAGCATTATTTATGTCTTGATTTATTTGAAGTGTGCAGTACTATGTAAATTCTGGTACATATGTCCAAGTTCAGCATGCTCAGCTTCAATACTGAAATGCTTGGGCTGCTGTGAAGGCAAGAGATGAAATGCCTTTGAGTGCCAACCAGGTGTTTCAGGTGAATCTAAGATAAAAGCGGGCCCATGTATTCGCTCAGGCTGCCCTTTCCAGCTGTAAGGGTGCCGGGCTAAATAAGAATTCCTTTATCGTGGCTTCTTTATTACCATTGTCTCGGTTTTTATCAGGTAAATTTGCACAGCTGTATTGACATCTTTTCTTAGAAAGCCTTTAGTTCATAAAGTAAAAACTAAAATGTTCTTGGGATAGGCTTACTATGTAAAATAAATATGACATTTTAACTATATTGGTTTTAAGCTCTTACCACCCTTTGGGCTAAGTCTGAAGCAGTTCTAGGCTGTTACTTTTTCAGCTGACTTAAAGGTTACTCTGTATGAACTCCATGTTTGTTTTTTCGGCACAAACCTACTAAATTGCATGTATCTTAACTGAGTTACATTATTGCCTAGTCCTGACTCCATGGTACTCTACCTCTTACGGAAGCAAATGCTTTAAAGTTCTTTGGGAGGTTCTGTCTTCTGTTAACTGGCAAGCATCTGCTTAGCAGTACCTTAATTTTACTGTTGCCTCAAGCAAAAGGGATAAGGATTAGGTCTGATGTTGTAACTACAAAAAATGAGGAGAAAAGGAAATGAAAAGTGTGAACCTTGACAAAACTTTGGCGTTGGTAGCAGGAAGTGTTTTCTGTGATGGCTGTGAAACTTTTTCTTTCTGAAACAAGCTAAAGTAGTTAAAGTACAAGGTAACTGCAGGGAGCTGAGGCACTGGAGTCTGTAAGGAATGAATGCAAAAATTTACGGCAAGCTTTGAAAGCTTTTAAAGCTTTTTGTACAAGAAATTTTCTTTTATGCCAGCCAGCTTCTGTCTTGGGGCCTTGAGGTGTTTGGGCTCTGGGTTTTGTAAAGGGATTTCACCTCCCTTAAAGGGTTATTAGTGGCTTTGTAAATGCATGTTGGGGACTTTCCAAGTCAGACTTGTAAATCAGTTCAGAAGATGGTGGGGAGGACCCTTTAAGATTTTGGCTGCTCGGGCTCACAGCCTCCCAAATCTGAGGGTCTCTCTGAAAGCACGCTTGGCTTCCCCTTGATCAGATCGTGTTACAAACCCCACTTTGTGCTGAGTCTCAGATCTGTGCACAGTGGGGACAAGCCCTCGGGTTTGACATAGCAAAATGAATCTTTATCTAAAGAAAGCACATTTCTCATTTTTGGATACAGCTTTGAGAGCCAGAGTACAAAGTACTGACTGAACCCAACCAGTCATGGGTGCTGATAAAATGCTCCAAATCCCTGCCAGGGAAAGTTGCTAGAAGAAACTTGTGTCTGCTTCTGACCCTTTCCTTTCTCTCTCCTGGAAAGGAGATGGTCCAAGCAGACTTCAGCAGAAATACTCCTCTAATGGGAACTGACAGCTCTTTGACCACATTCCCTGAACAATATCCATAACAGAGAAAGGCGTGTCATGTAATTTTGAGTATTTCCCATCTTAAACAAGGCTGAAGCTAAAGCCTTTTCTTAATTGCCAAAATGACAAGGGTTTCTATTGTGCAAGGACATCCAGTTCAGGAACTCTTATGCTGGTGTTTGTTTGTCAGTGGCTGAATGTAAAAACTAAACGCACGCAACACCGCATTTGACCGTGTGACTGTCATGAGAGTTCCCTTCCTGTGGCAGGGAGTCTGAAAGCTACAGTAGCTGAAAATTTAATGTCCATTATGGTGTGGAAGACTCGCTTTCAATTAAATTAGGTGTAGCACTTAATGGAGAGTTTAAAAGGAGAGAGTTTTCTTCATGACTTTTCTGCAAATGTGCGTGGACTACTTTGCAGTTCTGTTGGTGTTCCCCAGTGTTTTGCTCCTAGAAGCTGTGGCTGCCTCATCCCTGGCTGTGTTTGAGGCCAGGCTGGACAGGGCTTGGAGCAACCTGGTCTGGTGGAAGGTGTCCCTGCCCATGGCAAAGGATTAGACTAGATGGTCTTTAAGGTCCCTTTTGACCCAAACCTTTCTGTGATTTCTTTTTGCATGCCACAAAAGAGAGGCCTAGCACATTTGCTGGTGAAATATGAAATGTCAGCTGTCTTTTTCCCTCATGGCCATGTTTTAATAAATTCTTCAGGTACTTTTCATTCAGTTGCTCTGAGAAAACACAATAAAAATCTGAAATCTTTCTCACAATTAATGCATGTGTGGACTGCAGAAAAAGCTTTTTTCACAAGGCCAGTGTCTGCTTCAGACAGTAGGTGTGGAAGAATCAAAAACCCAGAGCAGTGAGGGAACGTCTGCACAGGCTGAACAGCAGTCCAACAAGAAAACAGTGTTGCTGGCTGTTAGATTTCTGACTTAGCTCTCAACTTCTTTACCTTCAGGGATCCTGGAGTTCTTCCATTTTGCAAAAATGGATGGAGAGACACTAAGGCTTTATGGAGTCACCATGTTCCTGGTGCAGAATTGTCAGGTGTGTCTGTTCCTGGGCTTGGATGCAGTGTGGGAGGGTGAAGTGAGCAGAGGTGGGAGGACAGGGAAAGGGAGAGAGAAGAAAGAAATGAGAGAAAAGAGAGAGCTGTGAGCACCCATTGCTCTGCAGCATTACACAGGCTGCAGATGAGTTTTTCCGGGACTCATCAGGTCACACAGATGCTCAACTGAAACACCGACACGTATCTAGGTGGGAACTATGAACTGATAGGGTACCTGTGCAATGTAAATGCAGCTCTGCTTGATTCTGTTGATCAGGCAGAAGTTTTTTCTGTAAGACCCTCTCTCATTTCCTGGGAGAATCAAGTGCAAATAATGTTGATTAACTTCAAGGTGTTGTATGTTCAGTGCATGTGAATTTTTAAAAAAAGCTTAGGGCTTTGGGAAATCAGTGACAAGTAGCCTTAAAACTTCTAATCAAACAAACAAAAAATATCACTTGGCTTTTCTGTATATAGGTGAATGCTTATAGACATAAAAACTGAATGCGTAGCTGGATGACCTTTAGCATACACCATCAAACTGCAGCGCCTTGAGCACATATATGGAAATCTGATGATGGCTGAATAAAAATAGCTGTATTTCAGTGAGGATGAAACAAAGTCTTCCAGGGTGGGGAGAAAGGCAAAGAAGGTGAAGAGAAAAATATAATGTTTCTTGAAAATGACAGGCTGTTCTAGCAGAAGCTTCCAGCTGAAATAGTGGCCTGAGGCGCTTGTTGAGCATGGACTATTACACTCCAACCAGTTTAGCTTTTGCAAAACTATCATCAACAGCAAGCCCTGAGAAGTGTCAGTCAGTATTAGCCACAGGGAGCAGCGAGTGCTCCAGCTGAAACCTTGCACTCACTCCCATCCTTGTCTACAGGGATGGCACACCAAGCATCTCCCTTGCACAGCTCCTTCAGGCGCTGGGCAGAGGTGGAAATGGACAAACAGCTTGGCAGTCCTAAATTATTATTCGGGGAATTAAATCAGGCAGGAACTCAGCCCACTTTTTCCTTTCTCTTATGAGTTAGGCTTCAAGTCATGCACAAGGGACGTTGGGAACCGAACCCCAGTACTGGGGTCATTAAATAAAAATCTTTCTTTACTATTATTAATTTTTTTATTACCTATTTTGCTGCTTTGCTGTGAGGTTTCTTCTGGTTTTCCTGTTGATGTCCACGGTTACATCTCAGCATAGTGTTTGCAATGAGATTAAATGAGGATCATAGGATTAACCTTATCCCTTGTGCATGGCTGGTTCAGTGTATAGTGTCTGGTTGATGACATGTATTCAAATTTGTGTGTATATCATGTTTTCCTATGTCATTTTTAGAAGGACAGAAAAGCTGTGTTTTGTGTTTCTGCTATAGAAACTTTGATTTTTTTCTGCTTTTGGAACAAAGTTAAAAGGGTAGGAATCCTGCGGAGCTTTTTTTCATGGTGAGGTTCTGAAAGGTGTCTTGCTTGTTGAAGACTATCAATTTTCTCAATAATCTGAAAAGCATTTCAATGTTTTTGTGCTTGGCTTAGCAGAAAAAAAAAATTGAACATCACATCAGCTTTGAGCACATTCTAACCTTCAGAATTTTTAACAAAGTGTTCTCCAGGGCAAACACATTTCTGTACAATTGTACAAAAGCTTCCTTGGGAGTCTCCTATGATTTCAAGAGCTTCTGTTGTGGCATTTGGAAAAAGTGAAGACAGTCTGGTTCCATGGATGGGAAAATGTGAGAAAAGAGAACCTAGACAATTTGGAATAAATAATTCAAATCTGGGATACTAGAAGGAAAATCAAACAAAGGAAAACACACCAAAAAAAACCCACACCAAGTAAAACAAATTTTCTAAAAAAACCAACAAATTGATCAAAGAAAAAAAACCAAAAAAATCTCTTAAATGTCCCCCCAAATCAACTTGTTCAAGTACTTGAATGAGATCAGAGAGCAGCGTAAAAGCAGATAGTTTATAGAGATGGTATATCAAAGAAAGAAGAAGAAAATGCATTAAACTTTAAGGAGAAACATTTTTTTTACAGAAATCTGAACATGTTTCTCCACCAGTGCAGAACTAGTGAGTATCTTCAGGCAGAACACTGTGGGCACATATGCATGCTGTATCCTTCAGTGCAGTGAGAATGGAGTACAGAGAGTATTAAAATCTTTAACACAGGCATTTCCAGGGATTTATATATAGCATTTAGTTTGTTACGAAATGACATACTGATGAAACTACTTCTAACAAGAGTGCCTAATGTACATTGGTAATTCTTGGGGATGTAATTGCAAGGGTGCAATCCTGCTTATTCTTGGGAGGAAAAAAATCTGTTTTACTTGGAGGGAATAGGATAAGATTTCCTCAGAGCAAAGAGTAGCTGGTATGTACTAAATGAATCTGCAACACAGCATAACGATGAAAGAAAATAGTTCATAGAACATGAAAGTTAGTCTTCAAATTTTATTTGTTCCTATATCAGCTTTCAGTAGAAAAATTCTCCCTTCTCTCTGCTCTGAATACACTGTTAACTTTCTGCAAGTCTTGTAAGTTATATAAAGGTTGTTTGCCTTGGAACTTCTTTGCAAAGGAAATTTTCATCCTGGCTTAAGGCCTAATGTTATCAGGTGAGGAGCAGCCTCCAATTTTTTAAATGTAAGAGTGTGCCTACTCAGACATACAAAAGCCTTCAAGTTAAACCCCATAATGTGCTTGATATCTCAGTGCTCTTAATGCTGAAAGAAAACTGAAGGGACCTGTAAATAACTTTGTAATGGGACTGTTTCCATGTTTTTATACATGTAAAACTTAAGGCATCATTTGAGTAAGGGGTTTTGACTGGAGGGTGCTGTGCAGCAGTACTTGGCTGCAGTAGAATTAAGAGCTCACCCAGAGATGAATGAGAAGTTCCGGGGGTTATGTGGGTAGGGCTTTATTCTGTAGTAGTTTGAAAAAGCTCATTTTTGACCTGGAGAGAAGCTTTGCTCATAGCAGAAATCAAAAGCAACAGGAGAGCTTTACCTGAGGTGCTGCTCAGCCACTTCCTTCCCCTCCCTCTGACACTCTCACTCTCTCTTCCTCTCACTGCCCTTAGTTCTTTGGAGCAGTTATTCTTCTGTGGTCCCCTTTGGCCTCCTATACACCCATCCCTGTGTTTTTACTATTTTTTTCTGTTTATTCACTTGCCTCTCTGACTGAGAAGGTCAAAAGCAGAATGAGAATTACTGCAGCATTCAACTTCCCTAGAAAATCGGCTGCAGGGGATGGAAAGGGGGTTACGTGGTGCTGCAGTAGGAACTCTGCTGTGGTACTTGGAGAAGGGGCAGAGCATGAAGATTGATGGAGAGAGAGTTCAGGTGAAGGAAAAGCAGTTCAGTGTTGTGCAGTTCAGGGGAGGATCTTCCCCTAGACACTGCTCAGTTGTGCAGGCAGCAGCTTTGATATCATGGAGACAGGCTTTGAGTTTTTATAGGCAAGGCACTGAGAAACTCTTTTGGAGCCTGCCTGATGTTTCCCTGCCCAGCTCAGGAGGTGGCTCAGCGGCCAGAACAGCGCTGGTGGTGATGTACAGTGTAATTGGGTTCCAGAGCACTGGTAACCTTGGAGCTTTGTGACAAAGCTGGAGGAGCTGCTGTAATAAAAGTGACATTTGAGGTCAATCTTTTTGCCTTTATTTCATTTAAAAGAGAAAAGTGTGAGCAATTCTTTTCCTCAAGTTATTCTAGTGGAAAAGCATTGCTGCTTTAAAGATAGAGTTCATCAGACTGGATATCCATGGATATTTTGCTACAGAATCATTTTCCTTTGTAATGAGAGAAAGTTACTTAGCTATTATCAGTAAATAGTGCATCTTAGAGAACTTGATGCTTTTCCTGACATTTTAATCTCTTTTTATATCCCAGAAAGCAAATAGCATCATGATTTTTCCCAAAGTATTAGTGAGATTTATTTTAAACCCACACAAGCAAGCCCTGTAAACAGGTGTTAAGTCCTTTGGTGATGGCTCTAAAATAATGTTAATTTTTTTTTCTGTCAAAGTGCTTTTCATCTTATACTAGGATTATATGACTTTCTGTGCCTCATATAGGATTAGATTTTTTAACTGACAGAAAGTTTTTTGGAAATTATTTGTACTTTTTGTGGCCAGGGTCCGTATGTGACTTGTTCATTAGGTAAAGACCATCTCCCTAACAACAGGCTGGTGAAGGACACATCTTGAACTGCAGATTTTGATGTGTGCCAATTGTAGGTGTGGGCTGGCTGAGACAGTCTCTTAAGGCATGGTAATACTTCATAGCATTGGACTGTTGTCTTCATTTCAGTGTCTGTTCTTATAAGCTTGCTGTGCGTGACTTAAAATATTAAAAAATGACAGGGAAATTAACAGCTCTAGCAGTTAGTCACATGATAGAAAAACAGCAGTTCCAGTGAAAACGTTTAATATTTTCTGTGGCATCATAGCTGGGAAAGACTGGTGCCTTTTTGCTGCCCTGTGTAATAGCAAGAGGCATCTGTGTGCTGCTGCTGCTGAGATGGAGACCCTCTGCAGTCTCTTTGCTGGCTGTATTTCATTAACTTTTATAAACCTCTTGCCTTCAATAACAGCAAATGAAACTCCGGCGCAATGTCTCCCTCTAGGCCACAGACAACTCCAACTTGCAATAATTCAGCGCCGGAGTTGAATAAAAGACAAATTATCCTGTCACCTGTCAGTAGCTACCATACATCAGGCAGTAATGCCGGGTACTTACTGTGGGAGAAGAGGGGCTATTTCCAATTACCGCCAGCTCCTTAATTACCCACGGCGCGGCTCGGAGCCTACTGCGAGGCGCTGCTTCCTGCCTGGCCCCAGCCCCGGGCTTCCTGTGCTGGGTCGCTTGGCACCAGAAGCACAACCTGTGGTGGCAGTGGTTTTTCTGGGGTAGCTCAGGGAGGTGCAGGGAGCGATAAACTCGGTTTTACCTTCTGCCTGGCGTGTGCTTGCGTACGGCGGAGCTGAACCTGAGCGGAGCGCGGCAGCCACATGCGCGCTCAAACCTCTGCTTTCTGAGGAGCAGACTTTACATGATCTTGCTCAGAGCAGAGCAGGACGTGAGCCTTCCAGGCAGCTCGGCACAGGAGCTCTCTGATGTTCTCCAGCACTTGTTTATTCTCCTCATAATGGTCTGGGTTGCACGTAGCACATTAGTACTGCCTGAGAAATGATTCTGGTGACAAGTCCCGATTAACCCTGCTCTAAGGAGTGACAAAAACAGTGTTCTCACAGTGTCCACCCCAGACAGATTTGCCTTATTTTACCCCCTTGAACTGATGCAGCTTGTTTTATTTTTTAGCAAATGCTTTGGTTTGTTTTGTTGGCTTTCATTTTTTTAAAAACTTCCTGAGAGTCCAGCACCTCACTGCTTTTTCAGTCTGACAAAGAATTTGATGCTGAAAGGCAGCCTACTGAAAAGTCATCTGGAAATTCCAAAAAGAAAGCAATGTTTCCATGCATTTGTTTTCACGTTTTCTTTTCCAGACTACAGAGCACTATTTCTCCCACACACAGAGAAAAAATCCCCCAAAGTGTGTCATTTGAGTAAAGGAGAGGTTGTTTTTCTTGAGCCTGTCTCCTTTGTTCTGGGAGGCCTTAGCCATTTAGGTTTCAGAACTGAAACAACCTTGTTTGATAGGTGTTGCCATCACGTGTATGTGGGGTTGTACTGGTTTGGGCTGGATAGAGGGAATTTTCTTTGTGGTAGCCTGTATGGTGCCATGTTTTGCTGGGTTTAGGCCTAGGTGCCCACCATGGTTAAATTCCAATAGGGGCTATGCCCAGTCCAGAAAAACTGCATGGGTCCTGGGAGTTAGAATCTACCTGATTTAATGCTGTCAGTCCTCAAGTTGTGCTTTGCAGAATTATACAAATATGCTGCTTTGATTTATTGCACAGCTGGTTATCGGGAAAGGACAAATATATTCCAGGCTTGCTAAGTAATGTATGCATACAGCAGACTGCTTTGTCAATGTCACATTAATTATCCGATAATATTGGACTTAATTCTTGTTGTAAACTTAGATGTGCATTCCCTTGCATCATAATAAATCAGGCGCTAAGCCATACCTGTTACTGCAAAAATGTTTCTAGTAAAGCTTTTCCCCCTAATTAGCTGAAAAATGAGTAGGAAGAGATTTCCCCTGTCCTCTATGTATTTCCTCAGGTATTAGAAATTTATTTTGTTCATGGTGTGGACAGACTTCGCTGTACAATAAGCATCAATGTAGGATGGTGTTGTTGCAAAAGTAGCAGTCTAATTAGAAGACTCCATTTTCCTGTTGCTGGCCTAGACTTCAGTAGAGATGAGCTGTAATCGTTGCATCCAGTTTCCCAGATGTTTATCAGGATTCTCTGCAGCTAACCTTACAATAACTGTTTCTATTTTGAAAACCCCTTTGTTCAAATGAATCCTTCAGATTTTAATTCTCGTTTTACAACCCTGAGCAACAACAATAAATCATAAAACCCGAATCCTGTCTTCTAGGCATTTAGGAACTGAGAGAAAGCATCATAACTTGCTGTTGCTCTGCTGGAGCAAACTGTAAAAATTATATTTATCTAGTTTCGGTCTTTGTTTTATGCTTGGCAAATAAAAGAAATAAAACAAAAAGAGACAAGTTATAAGAAATATTGGCTGTTCTGGGATTTATTTTCTTTTGCAATTGAAAACTAGTAAACCTAGTTACCATCTGACTATCAAAAACCTGTAGTCTGTCAAAATACTATAGTACAAAATAAGATGGACAAGCCATTGCATCTGATGAATAGGAACAGGGAAAGGAAAACCAGGTTAGAGAAACAGAAGAGAAAAAAGGAGGAATACTTTGTTTCCTGGCAACTTTCTTGCTATACACTGCAGTCCAGAGATGCTTCTCTCTAAATTCATGTGATGTGACAGTGATGTGAAATTCTACAGCTTGTATCACAAGTTATCCTTTTTGTTCAGGCAGTCTAAAGCTCTGCTCGTGACAGCATGGAAAAGAAATCCAGGAGGTGACATGGCTTCACTTCTAATTGGTAATTTTGCATTTGTTGCTGGTGTTAGTGATGAATAACCCGGGGCTATTATTATAGATGCTGGGATGACTTCTCTGCTGCACTCTTTCTCCTTCAGTCAGTAGATACAGAGGGACCATCAGGGTACAAGTTTTGACTCTCGGTGTGTCTAGCCCCCACACTTGTTTAAAACCATCCAAATAATTTCCTAATATCAGCAGGTGCACTTCAGGAATTTGCCAAATAACTTAGGACAGCAAAAACTGTTGAGCAGTGCCCCCTGTCCATGTGGCTTTAAATGCCGTATCCGAGTCAGGCAAGTCATAATTCTGACTATATTTTGGAGAAAAACAAAAAAACCAGCCCAAACACTACTCCACCACCCATGAATTAGACAAATAGGCTTTAAAAGTGTTTGCCGTAGAATTCCTCTGTTTTAAAAATACTTTCTAGTGACCTCTTGACTTTGTCTCTGCAGAAAAACTTGCCAAGAGTACCCAGCTGGCCACCCTGATCCTGCTTTACAGAGAGAGGCATCCTTGTCAGGACGTCCTTGAGCAGTGATGCCACAAGGTCCTGTCTGCACCTACTCTTTCTGAGGTAAGCCTGCAGGAAAGGACAGTGATTGGAGGGCTGTGTGGTGTCCTGACAGAAGTGCTGCTCCCAAAGATCCTGGAAAAGGGCTGATCAGGTTAAGGTCAGTTTCTTTTTGCTTTCTCTGAGATTATCTGTGGTGTGATGGTCCTTGCACACTGTGCCTTGTGGAGCAGATCTCTCAGGGCTGACAACATCATGTATACACCTTTCCTTTGCCTGGGGAAGCCCACACAACTGAAGAGTTGTTTGATCCAGATTGTCCAGATTGCTTGATCCTGTGTGTGCATTACTGTCATGTGCTTCTCTTCTTCATCATGGCACTCACACGGAGTGGGACAGGATTTGATTAATGAGCAGACAGATTTTTTTTTTTTAGGAATAGCTGAGATACTTCATGTCCTCCGGTTATTGTACAAGGAAATCATCCCAGCAGATCTGGCAGGACATGCTTCATTCATCTCTTAAGGCTTATTATCTGAACAAGCTTACAGAAACATGCCAGGGAATGCCTTAAGAATATGACAGCTCATTAATCATGGAGTCCTGCAATAAAAATAGACATCAAGTGCATTAATTACTTCTCAAACAGGTACAAGTGTTGGGATTTTCTCTTAGCTAGTGTTGAAAGATGGCTAATTTTCCAGAAATAACACTCACTTGGCTTCACTGTTTCTAAATAATCAGTAAAATGTTAACAGAAAAATATCTTGAATAACAACATGTGTAAATATAGATTAATGTGCTTGAAATTCTAAGTCAAATTCTGTGCTGAAATAAATAGACCTAGTTAAAGGTTGTTTGCTTCCAATTTTATTACATGATACCGTTCTTAGAACTAAAGAAAAGTCATATGGAATAAGAGATGCATAATTCAGAACATGAGGTGGAGAATGAAGAACATGTGCTGGACCAGTGGTGGTTCTTTTGAGGCACCTTTATAAAAAATTCTTCCAGTCTTTTCCTTGGATGTTAATTTACCTCTAGTAGCTCACACAGGAAGAGTAAACAAGGTTTAGGAAAGGTAGTGATGGGGGCTTGTGCCCTTAAAGCACTCTGCATTTTTTTTCTTATCCCCCCTGTCAATCAACAAGCCTTATAGCCCAGCAAAAGTTAGTTTCCTTCATTGAAAATACAGCCTTTGAGGTAACAACTTGCTAGACCACACTGGTGTGCACCAGAAAAAGTTTAAAAGCCCATATGTCAAGGAAAGTACATGCTGTGGACTGATAAGCTTCTGAGCAGGTTTTCTTAAACGGTTGAGGGATTTTGGTGAGTCACCAGGGGCAAAGCTTGGTGCAATTTCTGCATGGGTTTTATTTTTTAGCTATACTTTTAAAAAATGGAAGAAAAATCAAATCAAATGTGTGTCGATAAATGATGGAATTCATATAGAATAAAGTAAAATTAATATTAAATGCAGAAATGTATTAGGGCTTGAAGACATTAGACAGTCATCACTGTGCCTGTTGGATATAAATCCCTTGCCCAGCTCTTAATTGTCATTCCTGCTCTGTGCAGACATCATTTCACATCATGAGGTTTCTAATCCTTTTGCCTGTGGCTTGAATAAAATGCAGGATTCATTCTTTTGGCTCTTACTGTCTTTATGGCATTTCTTTCAGTAACATATTTATGTTTAATGAGGCTCTGAGGTGCAAAATTTAAAGTGACATCCTGTTTTCAAACAAGTTACTAGCAAATGGCCAAAAGTACCAGGAATTTACCTTAACTTCTGAGAACCAGCCTGGAACATGAGGAGAGGAGAGTGATGTAGGCACAGGTTTGGTTTTCTGGTACTTGTAGATGACACTGGTGGTGCCTCACCCCAAAAACCCTGGCGTCATCAGTGGCATTGGAGCTTGAAGTCTGGCTTGGCAGTTAAGTTGGCATTGCTTGCAAAGAAAGATAGTGTGCAGCGTGAAGAAGCAAACTGCCTTATAGCACTAGAAATGAGCAGGAGCAGATGCACTGTCATCAGAGTGAAATCAGGACTAATAAATTATTGGCAAAATGCTTCAGCTAATTTGTAACAGATTTGATACAAACTTTCCCATTTATATTTTTTCTTATGAACCTAGAGAAACATTTCCCTTCATTTGCTGCTTTTGATGATTTATCAGTTCTGTTTTTGAGTCCAGGTGTTTTGATAATAATGAGAAACTCTGAAATAGGTGATCCTGGCTCCTGCCTGATAAGAGAAGCTGTTTGTTAGTCTGCACTGCCAATATGTATGAGTTTAGTGAAGAAAAACAAAGGGAAATGTGGATGCATTGATGTTTCCCCCTGGCTTTTTCTCCCATATTCTTTGAAAATAATATCTTTCAGTACCAGAACTGTGAACTGTGGAGGGGTCAAAAGGACTGGAGGAGTATCAGCTATGAGAGCAAAGGATAAAGAAATAAAAATGAACTGAAGTGATTGAAAGATTAATCAGATTTATTTAATTTTAAATCACTGAGCCCTGATGCTGTAACATGAAAGGCCCAACAGGAAAACAGAAGCAAGAGCAATGGGCAGAGCACAGCACCAGGAATTAACAAAGGCATTAGGCCACGTCTTGTGTGTAAATCTGGATCTGGTGCTCCTGCCTAGGCTGCAGTCCCTTAGGTTCACCACTGATTCCTGCTGGGAGTGAAGGAGACTTGGGCTCTATCCTTCTGAATACCTGTCCTGAGCCATTTGGATATCACAAGACAATATGCTATGGACATTAAAGTTTATTTTGTGCTCTCATTAAGAAATCTGATGAGACAAGGATTCAAAATGCAAGTCTTGCATAAACGCGTCTAGCCATGACTCTGCACAGAACTGTTGCTGTGGTGGTCCCTGTTTCCTTGAAGCAGCAGGACATAATGAATTCAGACAGAAATTACTCTATTAATCCACTAAGAACAAATTTAGGTACTTCACGTGAATTCAGTGGGAACTGGAGATGTATTCCCTTTACTGCCTTTATCAAATTCCTTTGTAAATAACTTCTATTTTTTTTTTTAAGATTCAGGTGGTGTTAAACATGACCTAGTTGAACTACATAATTTTTACTGTTTCACAATAGAAGCCTGGAGATTTGATAGTTTTTTTCCTCCACACTCTGAAATAGTGTATTAAATTTGTATGATTGTATACTGTAAATTGGTTATCCTTCTCAGAAATAGCTTCAGATACTCAGCCCTTGGTAAGTGTGATCAATAGGATATGAAGGCACTGTATGATTCCTGGAGGTAAGGAATGTGTTTGTTTTGAGACAGTAATGCCTGTCAGCTCCAGCCTACTGAAAGATTCTAACTCTGTGTTGCTACTTCCAAGCTTAGGTGAAAGTTTTCTGTACTTTGAATTTGATTAATACCTAATTTTCATAGATTCTGAATTCATAGTAATTTCATTTTGTAATAGGCATCATGCAAGTTGAAGGAGACTGATTTATTTCTTGGATTATTTGTTTTCCTTGTGCAAAACGCAAAGAATTCTGAAAAGCAGAGATAATCACTGTACATTTGTATGTTAATGCTACCTGGTAATCATCCTGAAAGACTGAATATGATTAACACCTTGAGTCATAAACTAGGGGAAATGTACAACACTTGACAGGGAGTGAAACATCTAATACGATGTGAAAACATCTGGCCAGGAAATTGTTTTCCAAACACTGCAAATTATAAGCAATTATCAAGTATTTTACCTGACTATACTCATAACTCTGTTTTAGTGACACTTTAACTGATATAATGCTTCATTTCTCAGCAGTCTGATTTTTGGATAATCACCCTAGATCTGTGTTTTTCACTCTTCCATCTTCCTGCTTGATGTGCACAGCAAGTACTTCCCCGGTGTACTTTAAGGGGGCAATCAAGGCTGCAGATGAAACAAGGCACTCATGACAATCGAAGGGAAGAGCTTAATTTGGCAATTCTCATCAGCGAGGGATCTGACAGGATATCCAGGTGGCCCTAAATCAGCTTGAGCTGAACTTGCAGGGAAGTGAGCCTGCACATGCCAATTTTCTTAGCATGAGCTGCATGTTTCTGTCAGGAACTTTTCTTGGGGTGAACAGATGGACTTTGGGGTGTGGGAAATTGCCAGAATGTGGTGGCAGTGGTACTGGCTTATAATAATAATTAAAGGTGACGCTGGTCTATGATGCCTAGTGAATAAGGGGCAGTCAATAGCTAACTCATGTAAGCATAGTTAACTACTGGGAGACAGCAAATGTTATTTCAGACAGCAGATGTTGATTACAAAACCTAAGAAGCCGAGTTCCCCCTAATCTTGTCAAGATAGAGGGGACAAAGATCATCTCAGAGACCACTCAAAGGACTACGCATGCCCCAGGGAGAAAGGTGAAAAGTGCACCGTGAGGAAGACTATTCATCTTCATCAGAAAGACCCCCGAGGAAGAAGAGAAGCCTTCCTCAGTGCGACCACCAGGACACACAGGGCATGCGTAACCCGTATGCTAATAGTATTAATGACTTCCGAGAAATAATTTGTATAACCACGCCTGTCTCAAAGAATGTGATGAATATTCATAATTTAACCCATAATAATGCTGTGTTGTAGGGAGCAGGTGTGTGTGTTTTTGGAGGAGCGATCCTCACACACCCGGCGCGCCGAATAAAGCAAATACCCACTTCTCTGACTCTGTCTCTGAAGTGTCTCCTGGCCCGGTTTGGGGCGATTCACTAGCTGCAAACCCTTACATGAAAAGATAGGGCAATTCAAGCCTTTACATCCCCATTTATGCATTTTATTTCTATTACATTTTTTCCCAGAAGAAAAGGTAGAGTGATAGGGAAAGAGTCAAAGGATGCCGGGTTTCCTTTGACTCCAAGGACATTTATTGCTCATAAATCCGGATGCTGTTTCTGACTTTTGGAATATGGTTGTGAACCGTTCATGATTTTTATTGTGCTAATAACCCTCTTCCTGTAGCTCGCCTCGGACACTCAGTAGAAAACTGCTTTTTCATCTCAGGAGATCCTGTCTCAAATCATTCCAGGACATGCCATAAAACTGACATCGCTAGTGGTTGTTTCCTCATCTCAGAGATGAAAGTTGCAGTAAGAAAGAATGGCACTCTGTCCCTCAGCGAGCAGGTTCAGAGTAGGTCAGGTCCTGACATTCTTACACAGCTCCAGGAAAAAAAAAAAAAAAGGATGTAAATCAGGTTGGCTTGTTAAGGAAATGAGGTGAATTTTCACCTCAGGTGGTGACAGTGCTTCACTGGCATCTGCCCTTAAGCTATGTGAGGTCAGCCCCTACAGTAGAGTTCCTCACAGTATTTTATCAGGCAGTGCTTTTTGCGCGAACCTCCTAACCTGACACAGCATGAGGGGCCACGAGGTATTGAAGATCACACATGGACACAGCATGTTATTGGCTTTTATTTTAACTTCGGGTAACATGACCTCATAGGAGGGTTAGACCTTCCTAGTCTGGGGTTTTCACCATGCTAGAAAACCGTGTAGGTTTTATTTTGAAATTGTTTGTTTCTACACTGTTTCTTTGGTTTTTAGTAGGTTGAGGGAATATTCTTGCTTTTCCCCCAGTGATAATTTTCTTATTTCTTGAGCTGGAAAAATAACAGCTAAATTTTCAAGCAATTTAGTGGTTTCACTCTGAAGTATAGTGAAAAAATCGAAGTCTCAAAATATTTCAAAGAAAGGCTGAAATAATCAAATGAACTTTGGAAAACATTATTTTTCACTGCAATTGAATAATTCATATGAATGCATACAAGAGGATTAAAGATAAATGAAACAAGGGAATTTGAAATGAGAAAAAGGAAAGCTTAAGATGAGATAAAAACAGTCTGAGTTCTGCATTTTGAATTTTCCTGTTTTTTTTTTTAAAAAATTAGTTTCAATAGCACATTCTGGTACTAATATAACATTTTCTGCAGATGACCTGCTGGGATTTTGGGTATTTTTTACAGTTTTATGAAATACTTCAAATACACAGATTTCTGCTGGAGTTCTGTCATATTGTTTGACAGCTGATTTCAGACCTTATTTTCCTAGATTATCCCTATTTGCTCCGGGGCTAGCTTCTTTTAAACTGTCTCAGGAGTTCAAAGATCTCCAAGCCATAGGCAAATGTGTTTTAGACCCCCTTGTGTCACTTCACGTGGCAGCTTGGGGAGAGAAAGTACAACGAGATAAGAAATGGACTTGATGAGTACTGGAACCTTAAAGACCATCCAACCACCCTGATGTAATTGTTAAATTTATACAGGAGGCTGTAACTAAGCTAATTCATTAAGAGTTCTACATCCAAATGAAAAAAAAAAAAAGTGCTCATCTAATTAAGAACTTGCAAATGAGAAGGCTGGTCTTAAATTCAAGCAGTGACTGAAAACTGTGTGCTCTGAGGACCTGGCCTGCTTGCGCTTTAAGTGACATTTCCAGTCAGATTGGAGAGGGTCAAGGTGAAGCCTGCAAAGTGGAAAGGTGGTGCGCTTCTGGAAAATCAAAACAAGCAAAAACCAGGAGGAATAAAAGGTGTTGATTTAAATGAAATCAAATGTTTTCAAGAGATGTTTAAGAGTATGCATCATTGTGCCTTGAACAATTACAAACTTAATTTGTTCAGCTAAGTCTATGCCTAACTGTGAGCACAAAAATTCACTTGCCATTTTTCCATCTCTAAGAGGTTAAAATCACTGCTTCACATTACATGTTCAAAACGGTTTAGGTATTCCATTTAATTCATGTGCTCCATTTAATCTGAAAGTTACATGAGTCAGAGCTGACTCCTTTAATCTCTAAAGCCAGAGACATGCCTGAGGTACCTCTGGTGTATGAAAAAGAATGCAAGTGGAGTAGTCCATGGGATCTCGGGAGACCTGATTTTGTTTGCCACTGGCTGGGTGGATCTGGAGAAGCCACATTGCTCTGTTACATCCTTGGTTTGCCTCTCATGAGGGAAAAGATAATATCACTGACCTTTAGAAAGCACTTGAGATCTAATTATTTATAGATTAGGGGGCATTACAGGATGGGCTTGCGTTTTTTTTTTCAGTGTAAAAACTTGGGGGTTTTTTTGACTGGCAACAGAGCTTTTCCCTCTCAATTATTTATAGGTGAAATCACAACATAATGGTCAGTCCAAAGCAAGTGGTGTTTTGAAGAGGAGCCTGAAGGCAAAAGATGACTCAGGCCGTTGGAAGGTACATTTAATTTACAATAGGGTTAAACACCATTACGTTTATTAAATGTAGTGATTTAGTAATCATGGAAAGATAAAAATCTCTATTAGCTTTTCATTGAATGACATTGTAAAAAGTAGCTCCAAAGGCTCTTCATGGTAATTTGATCTGAGGGAATGTCTTGTACTCACGCTCTACCTTTCCAAATACTTTAATATGGAGATTTTGCGAGTTTTGACATATTTATGGTACTGAGCAGTCTGAAGAGATTGGTAGGTTATGCAATTTCTCTTTTTTAGTAAGTCCCAGTAAGCAGCATCTGTATTTTTGTACAGCACAGCCCTATTGCTCTTTTAAACAGTGTGCTGACAAAACAATTTCACTATAATTGAAACAGCTCACTGCCACTCCTCTAGAGAAAATAAAACTGAATTTGATGCCCTGGTTGTTACTGACAAGACATTTCATCATGAATGCAGTTAAAGTTCCATTTAAATCATTAGACTAGGTTATAAACAGCAAAATATCTAATATCTGAGTTTTCTTAGTTGTTCTTAGTGTGAACTTTGTGTTGCATGGTGAATATTGATAGAAATAACAGAAATCTGTAGAACTCTGTAGCATTGGCTTTATTGATAATCTTTGGCCATAACATTTGTACTAATTGAGCCTCTCCAGTTAGCTGCCTGCTGTAGTGGTTGGAGACTGTGAAACATTGCTGCATCAAAACAGAAACCCAAATATTTGGGTATATCCAGCCAAACAAGGTGTGTCTCTAGGTTAGCAGTCTAGCTGGCTCAACAATGGAAATTAAGAAAAGTAAATATGCAGCAAAATAGAAGAATTCTGGGTATTATGTACTCTTGAAGGTCCACCTCAGTTATCCAGAGTTCAGTCAGTCAATGTGGAAAAAGCCTGGCAGAGAAACCAACTCGGTCTGTGTGGGCTTCCTTATGCTGAGTATTTGCACAGGAAGCACACTTAGGAAATCTTGTCTGTGTGTTCAGCTAAAGCAGGAAACCTGCATTTGAGTGCTTACTTACCTGACCAAATAACTTGGGAAAAATTCAGACAACTCACTGAAGTTTCCTACAAATCACCACCTCCATCATGTTAATGGGAAGAACTGGATTTAAAAGGAAAAGCAAAAATGAAACCATTTAAAAAATCCATGCCAAAACTCAGCAACCCCCCCAAAGGGAAAAAAACACCCATCAACCCAACCCCAAGCACTGTAAGAATTATGTTTCGTCTGTGGACTTTGGGTACTTGTCTGCCTGGTACTTTAGCAGAGATCAGAGCCTTCCGTAATCTTGTTGTCATGCAGTGATAGAACTGGAGGAAAATAAAATGGGGAAAAGGATGCTTCCAGCTGAGATGGGAGCAAAACCTGGTGAGAAAGAATTTATGAGTGTTCTTAGGGACAAAACAGGCTAAATATTGTGATTTTCTTTGTGTTTTTTTTTTTTTTTTTAAACTTTGACACTGAGTAATACTCGAAGGGAATATTATTCCTGTGACTTGTGGTAGCTTGTGCGTGTGTGGTGTCGTGCCTTGGTAGAAGGAGGGTGTGTGGTTTTCTGGTGCTTGTGTACAGCAGTGATATGAGGGTCTTTTGTGTATATTTGGAAATAGTCTTGAGTGGGGCATTCTCTTGCCTCCAAGCTTTGCCTGAAATCATCGCAGATCTTCAAGGTTAAAACCCAAGCAAGTTCAGATTTACAGGCAAGGTTTGTGCAATGGTTTCAGAGTACAGGAAATTAAACAAGAAAACAGATCACCATAATCAGCGCTGTGGTTATCAGGATGGTTTGAGCTCTTGAAAATACATCCTTGAGAACCTTGAACTTGCTGAGTGAAGGCTATTTGTGCTGGTCTGACATCCATGTGAAAACACAGCTTCTGAGGTCAAGAGAAGCCTTTCAAAACTTAAGCAAAATGTCATCTTTTAGGTGAAACTATTCAGTCTGCAGAGCGCTTGGTATTTCCCGGATTTGAACAAGAAAAAAAGACCTGGGGCCATAGGGGGCTGTAGCTCTGGGGGGTGTATTTTATGCAGAGGGTCTAGAAATTAGATGTCCATGTCCGTCCTTCCCTCTTCGGTGCTGTTGTAGGCAGAGAGGTAGATAAGGTCTATGAGCCCTCTGAAAAGGAAATGCAGAACTCAGATGATTTCAGTGTCTCAAAGTCTAATATCTCTTGTAGGCAGGTGTTGCTGCCTATGAGCAGAGTTGGAATCATAGCTCTGGGAAAACCTTGCTGTGCACAATAACATGTGCACATCATTTCCTTCATGTGAATGCCCCTTAGATACAGCTGCCTTTCAGAATTGTTTTCTGAGCTAACATCACAATCTGTCTACCCCCCTGCCCATCCCTTTGCCCTTAGATTCAGCTCAGAATGAGTTGGACAGGTTACTGTGTCTCTGCCCTTTTCTCTGAGGGTCACTGGCACTGGTTTCCTTCTCTGCTGCCCTGTGATTCCATTATCAGGTTTTCTTGGGTTGCTCTAGCTTAGTCTTTTCAGGTGCCTCTAACCATTACAGATTCTTTCTCTGAAGCATCTCTAAGATGTTGCTTTGCTCTATTGCTCCCTGAACGGATTTTCAAAGCTTAATGTCCCAATTTTTGTAACAAATTTGTGTATGGTTTGAGAATACTGCCAAAAGATTGTGTACTGCTGGTGGTTCTGATCATTTTTAACTTTGCTTTTTATTCCTCTGCAGGCTTCCAATTTTCTTTCGCATCAAACATTTTAGCTTGACCTTCAGAGGACCTTGCTTCCCTTTCCACTTTTTGCACTGTCATTTACCCATAGGTTGGATTCTGCCTAGGCTCATTTTCCTCAAATAGCCTTCTGTGTGCTTTTTCAGCATTTTGACCCCACGTTATATGTGACAAAATTTCTAGAAACATTTGTACTTCATCCTTCCAAACACCTTTTGTAAACTGCACTAATCCTGACAGTGCCTCTCCTGCGTACATGTCAGCTGTCCTTCACGATGATCCGTGTCCCTCTTTATTTTCCAGTGCCACTCCAGTTTGTTCCTGTTAATCAGCTCTGTCTGGTTCTGCTTTTCCCTAATGGCTGTTCTGCAGTGAGTCTGTAACCTGTGGTCTGCTGGCAAAGGGCGGCTGCAGTGAAATTCTGGACGATGCTCTTTGCTGTGCCCGAAGGGGTTTAGTTTCTGATCCTGCTGGTAGCCCTTCACTGGAAAGGCTGACTGCTCAAAGTGACATATCCATTGTCTGCCATTGTCCAAGGCGGCACAGGGGCACTTCACAACAAAAATCCCCGTCCAGAAAGGGATTGAGCTAGCAGGTCGTGGTGGTTCATTTTCCCTTAGCATTTGTTCAGAATTGTTTGGTACTTTGAGAACAGAATTTCACCCATATAGTTGAACTTGGCTGATGTTTCAGGGTTTATGATTTATGTTCCATTTTTTTGTACCGCATCTGATTTTACACCATGAGAACTTAGACAAGGATATGCTGTTTCCTTGACACTTCTAGCACTAATGTAGAAGAAATAGTGTTAACATAGCATTAGACAAATTGATCACACCCTACACACTCTGAGGGGTCAAACTACTGTTTCACATAGATGTTTTTCAGTTTTGGCCAAACAGAGATGGAAAAAAATTTCCTGGAAATTTAAACGTTAAAAAATAAGTTTTTGCTCTGCTCTTTTTATGTGCGTTCTTAGAAAAATGTCTCACTGGATTGCTAAAAATGAAACATATAATCCACAGAAGATGTTAGGCACTGACTCATTTTCAATGCTTTGAAACTGAATTCCAGAGTATGTTGCTTCAGTTTCATATCTAATTTTTAGTGCTTATTTTCCTGTTTGCTTTTTTTAAAGTGCTCTTCCATAGTTAGTTTTTGTGTCCTTTAACAAATGTTATAGACTCTAAACAGTGACAACATTCTCTCTAATTTTTATCCCTATTCTTCAGTTCTAGCCTTAATTAATTTAGCTGCTGTATTTCAGTGGATTAAGTGATTTTTATTCAGGAAGTCAGACAAACGTTTTCAGCTCTTTTGGGATAAAAATTACAGGTGATATATGTTGCAGTTGGACTAGATGATTGTTGTGGGTCCCTTCCAGCTGAAATATTTTCTCTGAAATATTTTGTGCTGTTGCCAGATCTTGTGGAAAAGTTCTACCTGTCTTGGCATGCTTCAGATTATCAAAGAGTTTACATTTGGTCAGTGCCATTAATGTCTTTTTAATGACCTGTCTGGATGCATATGTTCCTCACCTTGCAGCATAAACTTTAATGAAGCCTAACCTGATCAAAATATTTTCTTTGCAATCCATGTTTAACAGTAGGGTCTTAAAATTCTTCTGATATTCTACGGTAGAATGAAAAATTTAACTGTTTCTGATAATCTGAGAAAAGATAACCCAGAAAAGAGTTAACATAATGTATCAAGAATGTTAATTCAAATAAGAAACTCTTTTTTCTACCACGGCAAAGTTGAAGGCAAACTCAAACTAGAGCTTTCCAAAATGTTTTAATGACCCTTATAGTATGCTGGTGGGGTATAAAAAATGCTACTTTTTAATTTAAAATAAATCCAACTTCTGCCTAATGTGTGTGGTGGGCAATTTGCAATTATGATCTTCATGATGAGATTCCTCCATGAAATGAGAGGTGTATTATAATTTAAATAGAGTTGTAGATCTGGTTGATTTTAATTTGTGACCCAGGGGTCAGTAGTTACTGGGTGCAATAACCCTGCGGTAATGTGACTCTTCAAGGCACATTTGTATAATGAGAAATCATAACTAGTTATAGGAAGCATGATGATTTTTTTTGCCTTTCCAATTCCAGAAGGCTGCTCTCTCTGTCTCCATTTTATATGCTTAAAACTGTGGTTAGCATGGTTTTTTTTTGTTTTTTTTTTTCCCTATAAAAACCTCTGAAGCTGTTGGCAGCCTCTGATTTACAGGGGTTCACACTCTTCTGTTGTTTCATCATGCAGCCACAATCCATTGTTTGCTCTTCCCTGGAAATTCAGCCTCTCATGGTGCTGGTGGTGCAGGTAGTTTAGATTCTGGTTCGCTTCAGCTTTTTGCCACTGTTCCCCCTTCCTGTGATTTGGGTGACCAGTGGATGGCAGTTTTATTACCTGAGATAAAATGACAGAGTTTATGTATGTGTTTTTAACTACCAGGAGACAGTTCAGACTTGTAAGAGAGAAAGTGCTAGCTGGTGTCTTCTCCTAAGTATTTAAATATGTCTTGTGCTAAGACATCAGAAGTGAGTTAATTTTTTGTGTTGAGCACTCGTGTCTGTCAGGGGTAAGAGGAGTAACAGCACTGCCTTCACGTCCTTGCATGTGGCAGAGGAAGGGCTGTTGTCTCCAGTTCCAGCAGGAATAACTCTGCAAGGCTTCACGAGGTCTGACCCTGGCCTGAATCCAGTGTGTGCACATTGCCTTTCAGAGAGAATTCCTTCAGACCTGGAGAAGGAGGGAATACCCTCCTCACCTTGCTGTGCTTTGACATATCAGCTTGATGAAATAAGCAGTACCTGTTGGAAAACTAATGAGCCAGCTTCATTAGAGTTAATAGAGGAGACAGAAATGATTATCAAATTAAATTTTAGAATTATGAGATGCTTCATAGATGACAGGCAGCTGGTGTCTTGAGAATGCTAGGTTCAAAGTAGGCAAAGGATGTATTTAGCCTGGCTTTCTGCAATATGCCCTTATGAAGAAATATTTATGAAGTAAAGCTCTGATCATGGTGTTGGTTTTCATTTTACCTCGATTTGTCACTTGGACACCTCACTTGGGCACATGAGGAATTTGCCTCTACCTCCTTCCCACTGAGCATCCTACCTTCTCTTCTGGGCAGTCTTGAGTGCTTTTACTGTGTTATCTGACAGTCCCTCTCAAACTGGTTCCAGTTTAAAAGGGTAGCCCCAGTGCAGAAGCAAGCCCAAGCTCCTTTCACGTTGCATCTGCAGAGTGAGCAGGGAACTGAAATCCCTTCAAGGAGGAGCAATACAAATGTGCACTTTGATATGAAGGATGGGTTTGCCCATGTGCTGTTGGACTGAGTGCAGAGAGGAATGGGGGATGATGGCGGAGGAAAAACAAAACCTCCTTCACATTTGATTTATAATGGCTTGACACAACATGTCTGGAGGCCATGGACTGGCGGAGGGGGACTATGAAAGCAAAATAATCCTGGATTTAGAGCATGACTGCAGAAATCAGAGAGGTCTCAGTAAACCTTGGGAGCTTACTGAAAAACCCTTATGTGCTGAAAAACTTCAAGAAAATGACTAGGGAGAGACAAGCTTTGAAGGTCTAATTTTTGAACTTGGGCACCTATGGGAAGAGCTAAAGGGCAATAAAATAGTTCTGCTTACACCTCTTTTATCTCAGTCTAATTCTGGAGAGTTCTCTGCACTGACACGAGAACGTTTGTACTCTTGTGTTGCAAGTGTCCATTCTCAGGATGCGCAGACCAGAAATGTCATGTGTGAACTCACGAGGCCAGGTTTTAGATCTGGCTTCTTTGTCTGCATTTTCCTTCCAATAACAGGCACATTGTTTTCCAGGTTAAGAGGAGTTTTAAGGAGTTCTTGGGTTGTCCATAAGTAAAAAGCAACAGTACAAGCAGTGTGCATTTCCCGGGATTGCTAGGTTTGTATTAGAAAGATATATAAATACTCATTTATATTTGAGAAAGTGTTGGCAACCTGCTCTGTATTGACACTTAAAAATTTTTTCTTAACCATTCTTTACTTCAGAAATTTGTCTAGGTAATGCAATAGAAGCAGAATTTTTATATATGGGAAAGTCTTCACAGTGAAGTTTCTGAATTAGTTTACTTCTTACTGTGTTAGAAGTAATTTATATCCATTTCCTATAATTCAAGTTGTGAGCTAAATCTCTTGATTTAATATAGATAGCACTGACGTGGAGCTTCTTCAGGCCCAAGTCAGTGGTGGGAATTCTTCAGGAAAGTGACTGATAATGCAGATTTGTCAATTCAGAGTAGCAAAGGGAGTCATTTGGAGGGGCTGCTTTAAATAATATATATTTGAAATGTATGTTGCATAGCTGTAAAAGGCATGTGGTTGAGGAGTCTTTAGGCATCGCTCTGGAACCAGACACTTGATCTGCTTCATTCAGTGTTTGTTCCAGCTGTCTCTGGATCATATAATGCACAGTTTTCCAGTCACACTTTGCCATGATGACAGTGGCTAAATGACATTATGTAACACCCCATTCAGAATATTTATAACCCCTGCCTGAAGTCCGTGACTGCTTTCAGTCCCTGAAACAGTTCAGCCTCCCTCTCCTTGGCAGTGGTTCCTTGGAGGTGTTGCTTGTCTCTCTGCTCAGAGAGGTGTTCTCTGGGATTCCTGTTTTATTCAATGCTTCTCTGAGAGTCCTCCTTAGCACAGCTTGGAGCCTCCCAGCTGGCAACAGCAGCAGCTTTTTCCTGCTCCTTCTTCTGCTTCCAGCTCACTGAGTGTGATCCATCCCCTGCTGGGCACCAGGAGGCACTGGCACCAGAGAGCCACGATATTGTCACTCTGAGGAATGGACAGTGTCCTAAAATCCCTTGGATTTGTTTTATCCTTAAAGTTTCATACCTTGGCTCCTGTGAGCATGGTTACTCTGATTTTTCTGGTAAATGTGGAATCAGCAGCTTAAAAAAGCTGTTCTTTGCTAAAGCAATGCACTGATTTCAGTGCTAAATGCAAATCTTATTATGCCATTATTTGTTCAGTATTTTGAAACCTCATTTCCAACCATTTGGTCTGTTTGGTTACTCTCTGTTAATACAAGCATCTTTTCAGTTAAATGTAGCAAAGGTCACTATTTCTTTCTTCACGACTCATTTGTTTTAGAAGTCCCGCTCCTACAATAACTTGAAAGGTTTTTCTATGTTGCTCATGACAAACTTCTCCAGCAATCAATAGCAAATATGTATTTATTGTCCTTGAAAATGTGAGTTCTAAATTATATTGACGTAGCTAGATTTTTCTGGGATGCATTCAGTCTCCTGATACATTTTGGGACGGAGAGTTCCCCTTTGCATTGATTCAGGGTTGGAATGCTACAAAATTTGTTCACTTTAGCCTTCCTTGAAGAAGAAAAAGCCCATATGCTTCCTTGAACAAGAAAAACAATGAAATGATCCAAATTGATTTCTCCCCACAATTTATTTAATTGTAAACATGCAAACTCTGCATTCTGCAGTCCCTCAAGAGCCCTTCTGGGAGAATGAGGCTCCAGATACAGACACATTCCTGCAGCTGAGCTGGTCAGGAGAGTCTCCTTTACCAAGTGAGCATTGGAATGTATCCTAAGATAAATGGACCTTTTGCTTCCATGGAATTAAGGCTGAGGAAGTTACTTAAAACTTTCTTAAAATGCAATAATGGGGAAATTACACCTCTAAAAAAAGTACTTTTTAAGAAATGATATATTATTTCTTGATGAAGAGAAGAAAGCCTGAGCAAAGAATCTTAAATGAGATATCTATTACGCTCCAGGCAAGCAGGTTTTCTAAGCAGAAGGAAGTATTGATCCCATGTCTGGCTTTATAGCACACGAGCAGGGAGTGCAATCCATTATCCGGTGAAAGCAAAGCCATTAGCCTCCTCGAGCATTCAATTAGACTATTACTTTATCTGCCTTAATTGATGCTGCTAATAGTATCATATTTAATTGTTTCATAGAGGTGGAAAACAGGCTTGTTGGTGAGTCTCTGCTCATTCACAGTGTGATGTTTAAGCAATAGCAGCAGGGCCTGGGGGTGGGTTCCTGATCAGCTGTGACCTCTCTCCTTAGACTTTCCCTTGGGATGGTCTGAACTGCTTTATGTTCCTTTCAGACAGATTCCGTGCAGGGCACTCAGTTTGCCTTCAAAGACTGTCCCTTGAATTGTGGAAATTATTCAAGAAGTGGCTGCTAATGCTGTTTTCTTGTGTCCCACTCTCCCCTCTCAACTCTTTTGATCATAATTCATTATAACCATTTTTCTGCCTGATAATAGAAACACATGTGTGTGTAATAATATATGGAAAATATTTTTTGCATCTATGCAAATCTATACATGCATTTGTGCCTATGTAATATACAGGTATACACATGTATCTATATATTTGTATCATGGCTAGGGGGAGATCTGTGGCTTGGATGCCATTTGCAAATAAATGGCTTCTTTCAAAAGTGTTTCATCTTACAATTCTGCAAGGATGTATCTATCAAATTGAAACTGAGTTCAATATGGAAACAGAAGTTTACTGAAATTTGATTGACCTTAAAGAAGACAATGGAGGCACATGACAGAAAAAGAAATTGTGACATGACAGTAACTGCAAACTCTTCTAGCCATTCTGTGTAAATGTTCGCTTCATCTCTACTAGCAGCCTGCTCTTCATCTCCATAAATATTTGTATGTCTTTCTTGCCTGAATCCTGTGTTCTGAGATTTTGCCTTTACATTTTCCTTTCAGATGAAAAAAAGAAGCTGTACTAGCATTTTGAGATTGCTTATGATGATGCACCAAATATGCCCCATCTTTCTAGTATTTAAAAACTGTAGTAATGTTTTCTTCTTCCTGGAAGCTCCTTTGAAAACTGGTGAAGGCTTTGTCAGCTTCGAAGTTCAGATTAATTTTTTTTGAGTAGCTATGCCATGGAAGCTTCATAACACAGCTCAGGTTACTTACTAGGCCCTTACTGTTCCAGAAACTTCTTACAGGTGTTGGAAAGAGATTTTTACTTTTCTGACATGAAAGACTGGTTTGGGTGTGAGGGCTTTGCCTTTTTTGGCTGTAATAGTGGAAATGCCATGGAGAATATCTGCCAGCTGCCTGTAGAGGAGTGCATCACACCCCCGATCACATCGATCTAACTGGGTGTGAATGGATTCAGGAATGGACACCAAAATGTATTGCATTAACTAAATGTACAGTACACATTTCAGCTTGAAATGCCTGAAGAATTGGGTGGGGAGTGAAAGGCCCAGAATACTTTAAATAGTGTTTTCCTAGTGCCAGGGTGCCACTGGTGTCATGAATTCTTACATTCCAGCAATCTTCCGTTGAGTCTCTGGGAAGGTGATGTGATTAGGTTAAACTCTTACTGAAAATGATAACGATAACTCAAATTTTAGATTTTTTTTTAATGTTTTCCCACCTTTTCAATTGCCTGGATAACTGGTGAGACATGATGTTTCTTCTGGTTATAGGATGGCATATCTCTCCAATGTAAAGGACAGTAATTATTGAAAATGAACCTGTTAAAATTACGGTGTAGAATTTTACAGTTGTTTTTATGAAAGCAAACAAGCAGGAAAACTCCACACCAGCAGCCTCCCCTCCAAAAACAAAGCCACCCCAAACCCAAATAACATCATCCTACCATTTGTTAACTTTTTTTGAAAGTTAAAAGTAAAGAATATGACATGATCCTTGTTAAAAGGACCTGCTGCTGATGTTTAGAGAGCGTCAGCTGTCCTTGGCGAGCATTCTTTGTGAGCATGAAACAAAAGAATTTCTATTTTTTTATGAAATGGAACTGTTGAAATGTCTATTACCAGTCTGAAAGGTCAAGTTTTCAATTTGAGTCTCTCAGTGAGGAGTAACCAGGGAATGTTCACCTCGGGCAGCTTCATGTTTGAAGCTCTGTCAAAATTGATGCATTTCTGAGGTGTCCTGCTTCTGAAACAAAACCTCTCAGCAAAGATGGGTCTTGCACTGCTTGGAGATGTATTTTGCTGTGTCTGTTTATCCATAATGTATAAAATTTAGAGCTATTTATGATTTATTAATCATTTTACCGCAGGTGATGCTGACTACATCAGCGATACACAGTGTAGGCTTTGTGCTTATTTACAAGTAAGTAAATGAAAATTAAGCCACAAATTGCCTTTATGTGTATGATTATTTTAACATATGGAGGGGTTTTTTTGTTTTTGTGTGCGTGCTATTTCTTTCTTCACTGAAACCAGTACCCTTTTTTCTAGTACACAAGCACAGGTAAATATGTAAACATACTGGCTTGTGACATAAAAGGTTGTTACAGGAAAATACTACAATAAAATGCATGAGGTTACATAATTTACATTTTAAAAATTGTCAAAACAGCTTTCTTTCGGAGGTCCACATATTATATCAAATATAACTGTCAATTTGTACTGCTGAAAACTTGTGAACAGTCAACTGCTTTTTACTGACTCTAAGTTTTAAAGTAGGATTATGTTACTCAACTGGAAAATAACCGAAGAACAAATTGGAAAAGAAAAGTCTCTTTATTTTCCAGCTCAATAAGATCTTTAACTGTTACATAAATTCTAAACTATATGGCATGTAATATTTGAAAAGCACTTTTGACTTGAGCACGAGATAAGTGTTTTTGTTCTTATATTGCATCAGTTTTGAAAGTCTAAAGGACATTTCAAATAATCAAATGGCAGCACTAAACCATGAGAATGTAATTATCTTTCTACAGCTATCCTTAACTTCACTTTGAACAGTTTGATAATTAAATAAGTCTTTTAACAATTTAAAGTCAGATTCACAGTCTACATCGCTGTGTAATGGCCTTTATAATTTCTTTCTCTGAGTTATTTTGTTTAGCATCTGGGCTTTTTTTTCCCCCATATTCTTTCCAACCAATAAGAAAACGCAAAGCAATCCTCCAGTGATTGATTTAATTCAATTGTACTGCGTAGTTTTTTACATTGTTATTATTGCTAGGTGAACTAGCATTGCAACAACCTGTAACAACATAACATTTGAATAGCAGAACAGAAATTCTGTGGTTGGGTAAGTGGCTTCTATTACACCACTATAAAACCATGGCAGAAGGGAAGTGCTGTCATCAAATGTCACAACAGAGGTAAAGTCTGGTTTAGAGCTGAATAATGGGGTAGTGGTTTCTGTCAATATTGCAGGCACTTCAAAATAAATGTACCAAGCTTTTAATTGTCACAAGCACTGTTTGTTCTTGTCCCTAATTGTTACCGTGAGAGGAATTTGGGTAAAGAGGCCTCTCCAGCAGTGGTGGGAGTGCCCATCCTCGCTGGTGGCTGTGTCTGGTGGATCTGTGCTCTCTGCAAGCAGGCCCCGTGCTGGTGTGTTCACATGGCGGCTCCAGCAACCTTCTGTGACATCAGCTTTCCTAAGGGGCTTCTCGTGTTGTTTCAGCTGTCTGGGTGAAGGTCTTGATGTTTGCTGCAATGAGGTCTGTGCTCCTAAGTGTGCCAGGTAGAGCAGGCTGATATTTTATTTACGCCGTGTCTTTGTCAGGTAACAACATTTGCTCGTATTTTACGCAGGAGTTAAAATTGTATTTGGGTTATTGGGCTTCTCTGAGAACAAACATAGATCATAAAAAGTTGTAAATGCCCTGACCTATTGTGCTGGTGTATGTCTAACATTTGACATGTGTCAGTCATAGCAATGGCCTGCTCATGCTGTGCTTGTGCCTGATTTAGGTGTGTTAAAGCATGTTTTCAATTGCTAATTGTGTTCATGTGTGAAGACCCCTTGACTGAAGTCAGAAGTCCCTTTGGCGGTGGAATTGCTAGCTCATGGAGCCCGGGCTGCACTCAGCAGTGGTTTCACACCTTACAGCACCATGTTCTGGGTGACAGGGACACTGTGCCCCTGTGGAGCTCCTTGGGTCACTTCTCTCCTGTGTATTTTCAAGTCAGTCACTTGGACTGAGCTCTTTGCCTTCAAGTACTGTTTTCCTCTTATACTGAGTGTGGTTATATCAGTTTGTGCATTTTCTAAGTCTTGGTTCAAATGTTTCTAAAAGTATTCCTTTAATTTCCTTTATTAGCACATCCATACCTGGAAATCTGTTACTTGCAGAACATCTTTCAGTTGCGTGGATTGAATTGATCTTTAACCTAGAAATTGCCATTGTAGATAAAGCACCCAAAGCAGCAGAGTGCCACAGAAATCTAATCCCCATCCTGTCAACTTCTCTGAAGACACGGGATTTATCTCCTCTTTCCAAGTGTTACCATGTCTGTATCTAGGGAGAAACTATTTACTCCCAGAAATAAAGAGAGGAAAAGGTGTATTCAACCTGCCTTCTACCTTAAATCTCTTACGTAGGGAGAGGTTATGCTTTGAGTTTTCTGTAGCTTTTTTTTGATGTCTTCATTACTGTTCTGCAGCTCTTGCATTTGTTCACAAAGTGATGGTGAGATTAATTAGGGCTTTCTTCAGGCTGGGCTCTGGAGATGTGACAATTTTGCAAGTGGTGCTCTCCACAGTCTGTGTTCTAACAGAAGTGAGCATGGGTGGTAATTAGGTGCTACCTAGTTTACACTAGTGTGAAGGGCATAATACCACCTAACAGATGGAAAAACTATTGCTGCAGGTGTAGAGAACTCTTAATTTTTGCCTATGGTCCCATTTTAATACATGCTCCCTCTTGCATATCTTGGGTCTGTAGTTGTTAATTTTTACATATGCAGTTACAGATACTCCTTTCTTAGGTAACTGACACTTTTATCATTTTAGAATTTATTGTCAATGGCTTTGCTTGTCTAAAACAATATCAAAAAGTGAATAATGACTCATGTAGTAAAAATAAAGTTGACTGGGAATCTTTCTGCTCTATGTATTCGATATTGTTTTCTAAGATATTTAATATAAGGTTTCCACATGAAAATATTTTGAGAGTTTTCACCCGTAGCAAAATGTAATGACTGTTTCCTCTTGAAATTCCAGCACTTTTTTTGATTCACTCTGCCTGCTTATCCCATATGTACCTTTCCACCTTTTGCAGTGATGTTGCTCCTGTCTGGAATGCTTCTATAGATTACGTGTTTCTAAGCTTCTCTAAGTCTCCTTTTCAAAATCACCTCTCCTGACTCTTTTAGAAAGCAAAGGCATGATGTTGGTTGCCTCAGCAGCTCTCTAGGCACCTTTTAAAATCATGTTAAAGTTGATCTGTGCAGCATTTGGAAGGAAGTGTTCCTCCATCTTTTTCTTTCTCTCCCTTTCCCTGTCACCATTCCCAGCTGCTTTCACTAACTACGCCATAATTTACATTACCAGTCGTTATTTGTCAGGAACAAATGTGTAATCCCTGTATGTATCAGCCATAATGAAGCATATGCCACACTCTAATACGGAAAATTATGATTTAAAAAACCCCCTTTTTGTTCCCTTCCTTGGATTTCTGACATTTACAGTAAGAGAGAACTTAGAAGTAACAAATGAAATTCTACCTTTCTCTTCAAGGGTAAACTGCCCTCTGCTTAACTTCCATTTGTGCAGTGATTTACACCAAAATATAATGATCATACTGCTAAAGATTTTGAAAACCTTATGCTCTGTGTATCTGGTTTGTAATGTGGTTCTCAGTTTGGTTTAACAATACTGAGATTTTACACTTTGTCTCTTCTGCTGGCCAGTTTTGTGGCCATGGGATACAGCCTGAGATAAAGTAAATCTAAATCCCTGTTTTCCAAAACATTAAATGAAATGTTTTAGTGGTTGTGTGTTTTTGTGAGATGTGTGTTTAGCAGTGGTAAGAAACTTAATGAGTAATTGCCATCTTTCCTTGTTACAGTATCAGATTCCCTCTAGTCCTTTCTCCTAAAAGCACTCCTTAGTGCTGTCCATCGAAAATCTGATAAAAGTGTGTCCTGGTGTGGCTTATTTATGTGTCAGTTCTTGTTCTTGCACTCCCAGCAGCCCTCCTTGGAAGTGAAAAGCAATTCTCTTATCAGTATCATAAGAAAACATGAAACCTTCAAGAATGGACTGGAGTCAGATACTCGATCAGTTTAGTCCAGAATGTGACTTGCCTTGTTCTGATTGCTTTGTTCTTGAAAGAGAAGGTGACAAAGCAACCTGAGCCTGCACAGGGAAGCTTTTGGCATCCAGGCACTTACTGCTCCATAATTTCTGACAGATTGCTAAGTGACTGCTGAGGAGGGATGTGAATATAGGTACTAAATAAAATAACAGGTCACCGGCCTGTTATTTTTGGTTATGACTATTTTATGTTATTTTGACATGCAAGAAAAGCATAGAGGAAATATTTTCTGTGTTACTGCTATGCAGTAACAAAAGGTGATGGGAAGTTCAAGCCTGGGGTCTCTTGGCAGAGGGGAGACTGGTGGGTGATCCAGGGAGGCTGGAGTTCCAAAGGGAGAGGCATTCTGGCCTCTCCTCTTGTGTGGCTCAGGAGATGCTGGTTAGACAAGGGAGTCATTTTTAATGTCAGAGGCAGCACTAACTGAAGAAAGGATGTCAAGGTAAAAGGAGGAAGAAAGGAGAGCATGGCTGTAAAATTATTCCCAGTTTGTTGTAAGGAAAGATTTGAATCTGCTATACCTGTCAGCAAAGCCATAAAAGAAAAGATGAACCACCTTATTATAGATTATATAGCTCTCTGAGTTTTTATGATTTCACTGACAGCCAAACACCAAATGAAGATATTTTTTTTTCCCTCCTTCAATGTACATGAGATGGTTTATAGTCTAGCCATCTTTCCCTCCCTTATGCTTTTATCTCTCCATACTCGTTATGTCCTCCCAAAAGCTCTCCCTTTTCTCTCTCGTTTCCATGTAGATGAGTCAGCAACATTTTCTGCTAAACATTCTAATAATTTACTTTCTCTCTCTCTCTCTTTAAAACAAAAAAGAAAAATGGTGCTCTTTTGAAGTAGGTGTATGTAGGCTGGTGAGAGGTTTGAGCCATGCAACAGCTCTACCTGCCACCACAGCTTGTAGAGAAATAGAAACAAATCATTATTTCTTTGCTGCCACTAATCACAGGGCCTCATCTGTGTACTCTTCTTATGGATGAACTCTTTGGTAACAGATATATCACTTTGACAAGGTCATCTCACCCTAACAGGAACATTTTACAGCTCACCAGCAAAGGGAAAAAAAGGGAAGAGACTGTTCCTGTCAGAGCTTTGCATCCTGCTGCCTTTCTGTACTGAGACTCCCCAGCTTTAATTGGCAATTTCCACATGCACTTATGACTTCCATGTAGATCTTGGTGGTGATTAGGGGTAAATGACTTGATCCAAGACAACATCTGTCTTCTCTGGTAGGAAAAAAAACCCCCTCAGAGTGGGAAAGGTGATTCCAGGGTGCTTCTCTGGTCTATGTGGCAGCCACTTCCATCCGTGCGTCACCTTCTTACAAGGGAATGCTGATTGTCCCGCAGCAGAAGTGGGAGCAGAGCATCCTCAGCTGTGCTGTGCCATTGGCACGCGGCCACTTGGAGACATATGTCCTGGAACAGTGACAGCAATTGCCCGTGATTCGACCCCCCATCTGTGCCGCTGATTGTGAGCTCCACAAATGCCACTTGAAATGCGGGGCCAGCTGCTGAGCTCTGCTGCTGACCCTTGCTGAGTGCGTTCTGCTGCAATGGGCAGGAACACTTCCCTTTTGCTGACAGATAGGCACTATCGAAAATAAAAATAACTGTGTTTAAAAAAAAAAAGCGCTGAATAGTAGAATATTAGGAAGTTGTTATATCAGGGCTACCTGTCAAGTCACTTAATACAAGTTAGTTTGAAATATAACACAAATACTAGTGGATTGGAAGTGAGGTCTTCTGTGCCTGAAGTCTGAGATTCCTTGAGTTGCCTAAAGCAAAACCCTTCAAACTTACTCGGAGCTGGAGGGTTAGTGCTTTTCAAAAAATGTACCTGGGTGCTTTTAGCATATGGGGGCTGAGCATGGAGAACCAAATTTCTACATCTTTGAAATCAGACTATTAATATGAAATGAACTCCAAGAACTTGGAGGTATTTAAGTAATTAAAAAAAAAAAAAAAGCTGTTGAATATATTGAGAAATAGCATTGAAATTACTTCCAGCCTGCTGTGGTGTGGGGTATCCAGATAGAGATGTGCTTCAGGAACATAGGTGGATATTACACTTTGATTTATGTCAGCAGATAGGATTATTTTTATGGAAATTTTAATACCAATTGCTTTCAGAAACGTACATTGAAAGTTTTTTCATTAGTGTTTGCATCTTAGAGATTTTAGTTTTGCTTCTTGTTTTGCTCTGATTGCTACTCCAAATCTCTTCTCTCCTTTAATACATCAGTAGCAGCCAAGCTGCTGAGGTCGCAATTAATAGCAATAATTCTAGTATCTTTTCTTTTGGTCCAGTGTGGAGGATGACTCTGTGACAGATTCAACAGCTGGTAGAGGTGATAAAATAGCAGGTTACAATTTCATAAATAATGTTTATATATATATGTGTGTGTGTGTTCTGACAGTTCAACTGAACCCATTTGAAGTAGCAGTCCATCAACTTTCCAAGGTGGAAAAGCTCCATTCTCAAGCCTCTCTTTCAATGACAGCTGTCACTGCAAAACAAATGCAGCTGGTAGTGTTTTGGGGGGAGAGAATAAGGTGTGCTGCAATGTGCAAGCTGGAAAATACCTCTGGGTTTGTTCAAGGAGGTCATGGCTGAAGAATAGTTTCAAAACTTGGCATCCTTGCCACTTGGCTCTTTAGCAGGTTGCCCACAGCACTCCTCCAGGGTCCCTCTCCAATGCCAGGGGTGCACTTCAGGGTTCAGACATTCCCAGAGGCAGCTCTTAGCCACCACACCCCAGCACCTCCCTTTGGGTTGTCACTGAGAGTGGTTCCATCCCTGGCTGCAGGGCAGCCTGCCTGGAAAAGCAGGGAAGAGCACATCCAATTAAAATCTGTGGGGTTTGTGCGTTTGTTTTTATTTTTCCTGTGTGAACTGCTCGAATAATCAGTCTGCTGCTTAATTAAGCTTTCAATTTGGGATGGAGGGAGCAGGACCAAGCATATTCTTTCTCTGTTTTTTTTGCCTTTTAATTTTCTACTCTCTCTTTGTTGTTATGCTGTGGGTACCCTGTCATTAGAAGGGAATGGAAGAAACTTCTTTTCATCACCACAGCAGGCGTGTTGAGTACCAGCATAGCAAAGACTACTTAGTGACAAAGTCATGCATCAGTTGCATCTCATTTTCACTCCTGTATCTAGGATTATGTGCTGCTCAAGAGAGTTGTGTTTGCAAATTGGAATTGTTTGTTCATTTTGCTAATGAAATGCTAATTAAATGACAAAAATATAATTACTAATAGCAAATGGGCCTTGGAACCAAACTGCCTTTTGATCATGGAAAGGACCAGGGCTATTAAGAGTAACCTTAGGTTTTTTTTTCTTGAGAAACATACATTAAGCACTCAAATGAACGTGTCTTAACTGCTAAGTAATTAGGATAGGTAGCTGCAATGTTCTCTCTGCACCTGCAATTCTAATTCTAATATTAATTCTAATACCTGTTCTGTATCAAACAGCAAACCTTTCTGTTGTACTTGACAAAACATCTGTCTCACTTCTCTATTTCCAAAACTCCCTGTACAGTAGCTACAGCAGCTCCAGGTCCACGAGTCATCCCCCGCACAGCGGTCAATCATTTCATTTGCCTTTTCCTGCTTTTCTTCTATCATTCCCTTTGTAGTTGAATCAGCCTCCTGCTCCTGGCACCTGGGGTCAGAGGGATTTTGTAATGCTGTGTGTTAAACGGTTCCAGCTCTGATTCTGAACTCGGGGTTAGATCTGTCCTCTTATCCTCACTTCCCTCTTATGATATCCTCATTCTTGGGCACTGAGCTCCTCAGGAGGTTTCACACTGATGTTCATTGTAGCCTCACAAGTTTTAGAAATCAGCTCTGGCAGGACTGCTTTGCTGGAGAATCCTGAAAATACAGCGTGAGCTTTATGGGAAGGGAAGTACCTGCACTGTGCAGCACTGAAAACCGAAGGGGAAATCAAGTTTGGAACCATAAAAATAAAACCTCATGGGTTTATTTGAATAATTAAATGGTGCATTTAGCAGCAAGGAGCATGTTCTCCTGACTGCCTGAGATCTGCCATAGGCTCCTTAGCCTTTGCCTCTTGGCAAAAGCTGCCTAGTGCTTGTTGTGGTCATGTTTTTTTCCAGCTTAGATTCTGGCCAGCTGGCAATTTCCTGAGACCACAAATCCCTTTCCCTGAAGCCCGTGAATGTCCATCAAATGCTAACAATGTATGCTACACGCTCTCATTTGTTCCATTCAGTTGCTGTTTGTGGAGATGTTTGGGTAGGGAAGGGCGTGAACCTGGGCAGGCTCTACATAACATAAATAATCTTTTTTATATATATATATATATATATACAACACATATAATCTCTCCCTCAGAGAGAGTGTCAGACAGGAGAGCTGAATTGCCAAGAGTATTCATGCATGTCAGAATCCTCAGTAAATGCTAAGTATGTGGTTTGTTGAAAGTGCTGTGAGCTTAAAGGCAGGGTCTTATTTCTGAGTTGTCAGGAGATACAGGTACCTGCTGGTGGGAAAGTAATTATTGATAGCCTCGTCTCATCCCTCTATTTATCTGGTCTCTGTGACTAGACTGGCTCATGAACAAGAAAAATACAGATTTCCCACTTTAGCATGAGAGGAGGTAGGAGAAAGCCAACATGAGGTGAGACGGGTCATCATTTTAAACATACCTTAAAGGCAAATGAGCGTCAGAGGATGTTACCAAAAATCTCTGTATGAAGCCATTGCCGATTTTCACCGAAGTTCAGTGCTGTATCTGCTCGAAATAGTTAACCTCTGAATGCTTCCTTTTGTTGATGGCATGAAAATACAGGCCTTGTTGATGCCTTTTTTTAATTGTTGTTTATGCGATGAGCCATTTTCAGGACACCAGTGTCCATGACTGTCCATGACTTTCTCCATGACTCTGCAAACAAGCAGGATCTTCCTTATGGGAGATGATTGTGAACTCCATGTGTCCTTGGAGTGGTACAGCCCACTCTTATCACTAATCAAAAGGTCTGAGTCCTCTCAAAAGATCATTATTTGTTGTGCTGATCTGCAGAGGATCTGTGCAGTCGGGAGAGAAGTGTGGACCCCCTTAAAAAAAAAAGGGTTTAAAGAGGCTGAATCGTGCTCCCTTTGTCATGCAAAAACAGTCATTGACTTCAGGGTGTCACTTGTGTGAACAACCAGGGATTTGCATAAACAGCTTCAGGGCAATTGACAGATTTCTACCTGGGAACTGAAATCCCGCTGACTAATCTGAATTTCCCATTGCTGGGAATGTGAAACACGCTTTGCTCAGAGGTGACCTGTGGAAAACTCAGTTCTGCAGCTCAGTGTAAAGTCTTTCCTGGGAGAGCTGAAAAGGAGAAAAGGCAAATGCAGGCGGTCTGGGTGCTTGGTAGGTTCTGATTTAATTCGAAGATTGATGTTTTCCTGCCTGTAGCCAGGGGAGATAAAGCTGCAGGTCGTTTGCCAGATGCAGGGGAGGGCTGCTCTGAGTTCCATCACCTGCAGTCCTCAGGAAGTGCCTGCTGACAGACACCAGGCACACCCTCAGTGGGGAGATGGTTCCTTATTCGAGCAAACCGCATTGAAATAATTCGGATTAAAACTTCAAATCCTCCTATTTCATAATATGCTTCTACATGTGGAACACTTTAGTTATACTAACTAAACATATATAAATAAAGGAGTGCTGCTTTTTAGACTTTTATAAGAGCCTGAGCCGGGCCCAAGTGAGGCTCAGGAACTGCTGGCTGTATGGTACATTTTCTGTAACATAATATCTCGTACTTGTCCTTCATTCACGTCTTGTGGGCTGCATATTTTAAGGAAATTCTAGCTGCATGGTTTCGACGTGAAATTGCAGAATTTTTATGGGGCTGCACTGAATCGTAGATCCAAGTGTGGGGAAGTCGGGAGGAGGTGAAAAAATAATAGTAAACTAATTTAAAAACGAATGAAATTGCCACTCTTTGTTCTTCTCTAAAAACCTCTTTTAATGTCTGTAAATAATGCAAGAAGACAGGGTGTTTTCTGCAGGAAAATTGGACTTTTTAAAAGATCTTTCAATGCTACGTTTTTGACAAGGTGTTAATGTAAATTTTGAGGGAGACTGGTAGGACTTGTAAATATGGCTGACAAGGATGTTTTCCAGTTTGTTGCCGCCTTAGTCATTTTCTGTATGACACAGTTCTGTGTATCACTTCGGGTCCTTATAAATGTAGATTAAATGGCAGAAAATCCTGGGGAGCAAGGCGCCATGTCCACGTCTCTCTTTTTAAAAACAAGTTAAAAGCAACCAAAAACTTTCCTTTTATACCAGTGCTTTTAGAAAATGAGAAAAGATAAATTTTTTCTATTGGGGATAAGTTGCTTAAATTATTTCAAAATATTTAAGCTGAGACTGAGAACAATAGGGAAAAATGTGATGAAGTGGGAGATTCAGGGAGTTTTAATCAACCGAATAAAGACACTTTATAATGACAGTCAATCCCAACAAAAACTGTCACTATAATTCACCTATAATGACTCTCCACAGAGAGAGCTGTCAATACCAATCTAGTTTAATAACAGCTTCCTACCAAATAAGAAATGTTTGTACTGGGTATGTTTTATGGAGCAGGTGAATGGTTTTGTAATGCTGTGTGTAAATCAGTGTATTTCAATTATTATCTTGGATTTTTCTTGAGGCCAGAGTCTCTATCCAACTCTGGATTTTCAAGTTACAAATAATTTGGCATTTAAATTATTTCAGATTAGGGTTTTGTTTCTCTTGTGGTACCATGTATTTGTGCAAAAGCTGGGAGGCCACTCATTATTTGATTAGCAGAAATTTTACTGCGACACAGGTATTTGTTATTAAATTACTTCTCAAAGATAGATCCCTTTTAAACTCTATTCAGTTTCTTTTAAGCCTGGGTAAAGTATGTCCAAGGAGAGCTGGAACTGATATAATTCAATCCAGATAGGTATTGTTGTTCTCCAATAAAGTTTCTAAGTCATATCTCAATGTTTTGATTTATTACAAGGTACATATATTAAATACTAAACACAGGTATTACAGATACACAAAATTTTAGTTATCATTTTTCATTTTCCTTGTGAATATGTTTGGGGCTCAAATGCTGTGCCTGAGCACTCGTAATTACTATAGTGGACAAATCCCCCTTAGGGATTTCACTTCCTCCTCCTCCACTTTCAGAAGTTTATGTACTGTTGCAGAAAAGGGAAATATAAAAAAGTATTTCCAGCAATCCTCTGCTAATCTGCCATAGGGAATATTTCTTTTGTAAGTGGCGAAGGGAAGACTTCAGGCTTTGTCAGGGTTGAAATTGCACCCAGCGTACAAAAACTGGTTAGGGCTGTGTTTTTCAGTGCTAGCAGGAAATGAAATGGAGTTTTGCATTTTATGGTATTAAGTGCTATTTTAGTGGTACCCATTTTTATTATCATTAGTAATAAATACCATATTTACCCAAAGGTATTGTGGAATTTTGCTTGCCTAAAGATCCTAAAAACACTCCTTGACAAACCCAAAAGTATGGAATGGTTTGCGATTTAAAGAATCCCATAGTGTTTCACTGCAGTTCTGAGTTTAGGAGTTATTTGCTGTTTTGCATGTCAAAAATGGAATCTGGCAGCTGCAAATTGTCCTAACTCCTGTTACCTGTTGACCTTTGCTTGGAGTAATCATTGGAATATTTCCAGAAAGTGATTTTAGGTTGCCAAATAATCACAATGAAAATTAAGGTAGAAGAAGTTAGGCTGTGATTCTTGGTTGAATTTGCCCAAAAGTTTCTATTTATAGACCCCAAGTTATTAATCAAACACCACAACCCCTGGTAGGACTTGAAGGAGAGGAGCATGTGGTGTTTCTGGAGTAAGTCTCTATCAGGGTTTGGACAGAGCTAAAGGACTTTCTACCCATTTATCATTGCTAATAACAGCCGTGCCCTTGTCTCATGCTGTTGACAAATGATTTTGTTTCGACGCCTATATTGGCATTTTGGCAACCCTTCAAATGCACTGGAGCACTACCTTCATTAGTGTAATGAGAAATACATTTACATTTCATCCTGGGGAAGACAACTAGCTGAGAGCTATATTTATGTAACATAAGGTTGCTCAAGTATTTTAAAAACATGAGCATATGCAATAAGTTATTTGTTCAAGCTGAAAATATCGGTCAAGTGTGTGTCCTAATAAATTCAGGTGTTGCAGCTATAAACGTACCTTTGGTACTAATAATCTGAAATTATGTCCTTGCTATATTGGGGCAGAAACACATCTGCAGCTTTTCTTTTTAGGTAAAATGACTCTCTGAATAACTTTTCAAGAGTATTTTAATAGGACTGGGAATTCTTGTTATTAAAAGTAAATATTTAACCTGTTCTTAAGCACCTTGGGTAGGAAAAATTGGAGAAGGTGCGTTTCAGACAAATAATCTTTATTTTAAAGAGCTGGGGCCAGCTGGATTTGGCAGCATGTATAAAGTGAATAGAGCCTTTTAAGTAAAACGATGCAACTGAACTAAAGGCCTTTGATAATTAGGGAACAAATCCAGTGCTTGAAATTAAGTGGGCCTTATACTGACATCAAAGGAGATGACTTAAGGCTGAAGATAAGAAGAAAAGCTTAACCAGATAGTGTTTCTCCCAGCTGTACTTCGGACTACCTTAAAACCTGTGTAATAAACAAGAATAATTAATACAGAAAAAACCGGAAGAAGCCAGGTCTAAGCCTTTTGCTACTTTATGTATCAGAGTAATGAGCTTAGTCAGTGTCAGGAATTAACACAAGATCCTTTTAAGCTGAGTCTGTACACTGGGTTTAGAAAGTTGAGAGAAACATTTGCCAGTTTAGGAACAAAGAGCAGTATTTTCTGTTTCAGGACTGAGGCAGCAATCTCAGAAATCTAAAGTAAAATGCTTTTAGCTAAGAAAAAGAGAGAAAATCTTGCAAGGAACCTAAGAGATGGCTCATGTTTCAGAAACAATGTGCAGTGCCTCATAGATCACATGATATTTCCAAGCAGTGATTTTAACTGATAAAGCAGCCCAAAGAGCTTTTTAGCTGGAAGTGAATTCAGCAGCTTGAATTGTAAGTGGTAAAGTTATAAAATCTGGGTTTGTGCTGCAGGACTTGAAAGTAGACTGTAATGTAAAGTGGGCAATACTAGGACCACACTATTAGAAAGACAAAAATACCATACATTTATATTTATTGTCCAGATTTATATCTCACAAATTTGTCAAACAATTTTTTTGACCAAGAACTCTACAAATTTCTGTTCTTTTACTTCATTTGTAAGTACAGCCTTTTTACAATGCAACATTTCAAAAATTCCTGTCAAAAAGAAGTGAAACAGTTGTGAAATTTTTGCAGATTAAGCACAACTTTTGTGCCTCCTCATCACAGCAATACTGGTGAAAAGATAAGACCCATCATTCCTCAAGGCTCTGCAAATTCAAAAGGCATTGCTCAGGCTTGAAATGATAAGTGATACTGGGATCTTGTCATAACTTGGAAAGTAGAACTGAATTTGGGCAGAAGTATCTCCAAGGTCCTGATTCCTAATTCTCCTTTGAGCAAATTGGAAACTCAGAGGGAGCATGCCTTTCATTTGCTTTATTTTTGCATTTTTTTCTCATTTTTGTACATGTTTTTCTCTTACCCTTCGTCTCATGGTTGTGTAGATCACCCTGATAGATCACAGCCGGTACCCTGCTGGTTTTCAGCTGCCACAGAAATGTGCGAATAATTCACTGACTGAGCAAATAATTCTCTGTGGTGGGGGTTTTCATTCTGAACTCCCAATTCTCAGAATTTCTTGTAAGGTTTTGCACGTTCAAATACCTTTTTCCTAGCTAGAAAATTCAATTAAAGAAATGGAACTATTATTACAGTTCTGTGCAGGAGTGTTAATAATATCAAATATATAGTTCTTAGGGGGAAAATTCAAATATGGTAGGTGATTAGAGTGGTATTACTGGCTGGCAAAGGGAAAGTCACTGTTAACTGAACAGCAGGATGTAGGGATATTGTGGTGAATTATAAAAACATTTGGCACATTGCTAGAGTTCCTCTCTATGGTGTTATCTCATTTTGAATGTTGTAATTAAAATTGAACAAACTTTGATTTAATGTAGCTGAGACTTATCTTCTCAAATGCATTCTTAAAATTTTCCTCTGTCCTTGTTTTGCGTAGGAGAGATTGGGAATAGAGATTTGTCCTAAGGTCCTGGAATCTCGGCAAGCTGAGTTCAGAGTCAGTGTTATTGCTCAGGCCTTCAGCAAATGTTTACCACACATAATGAGGCTGGGAAAGAGATTGTAGATTTGTTACTTTTGAATATTTCAAAATAGATGAGAAATACACTTGATGTGAAAGCGTAGGGGGAGAACTGTAAAGAAGCTGGGTATATACTTTATACTTTTTCTATAAAAGAAGCAAAACAATGTTTGTAACACAGTCTGATCAGTAGGTGCAGCTGTTTTAAACCTTGGAAGAGGTGGAACAAGGAATTCCTGCAACCTGCTTGTTCAGTCTGTTATTGTTATGGAAGGCTTAGCTGAGGAAACCCCGTTTATCAGCCCTGGAAGATGGTAAAGGAATGCTGTTCACATAATGAGTCTCTAAAGCAAGCATCTGGAAATCGAAACCAGCAGGACATTCCTTGGAAAACTTTCCTCCAATTTTATTCCATTTTTTTCTTCCTGTGCAGGATCTGCAAAGCCAGGCATGAGGCTGGTTCTTTCTGCAGTGCCTTCCAAGCAGCTAATCTATTTATTTTTTAAATGCACGCCTTGAGTAAGTGCTGGTGAAGGCCTGGGCACTGGGTAGCAGTCACCAGAAGGTTAACTGAGCCTTCCTGACATTTTAAGGGGTAGATGATGATTTCATCTTCTCCAGCTGCACCGTGATCAAGTGGAGTTCCCAAACCGTCCGGCAGTGACTGACAAAAAGTTGATTTCCCCAAGGCTGCTCTGACTAAATTGATGGCACAGCTCTGACAGAGAAGAGTTTGTATCTGTATTTAATTTATGTTTGTGTTACTTTCCTTTCTTCTGTTGCCTTGGGACTAACCAAAGCAGTCAGTTTTGTTAAACAGGGCCTGTGGAGGTTTTCCCCATCTGCTGCTTTTTTTTAATATCTTTTGATCCTCTCAAGGAAGGACAAAATCTTGAGAAAACTTATGCAGGAGGTGACACTGCGAGGTGTTCCATTTTGCCGATCCTTCCTTAATACTGAATGTTATTTCTCAGATTATTCAGCTGTGTCTTTAAGCATATTATTTAATTTCAAAAAACAAGCATCCTTCAGATCAGCTAAAGATAATTACAGGACCTCTACAAATTCATTAATGCTTACAAGTTGTCTGGTACTAATATAGTGTTCTTTGAATTTTTTAACACTTGGAAACATGTTGATACACTAGACAGCAAAAAAGGAGAATAGAGACATCCCTTGTTCACTTCTGCCTTGAATTTTGTATCAAAGCTTTGTGCCTATTCCATGTTGTATCTTTATAGCCTGAGATCAGGTTTTCCCACACAATACTGGTTTCTTCATTCATGGTGAATAATTTTGGCTAGCCAAAGTTGTTCTTGTCTTTCCTGGGTTTCATGTAAGATTTTAGAAGGGAGATGGTACTGTTTTATACTGAACTTCAAACTGTGAAGTATTTTCAGAAGGCATTGTTGTTGAGATTTGAGTGGATTACATAGGAACATTTTATTGTTCCCTGTTTCTCACAGCTTTTCCTGTGGTACTTCCTTTTTTTAAAAAAAAGATGAAATATCACTACCCTGGATAACTTAATCTACAGTTAAAGGCAGTAGAGCAAACATTCGCACATTCTCTGTTGAAGCCTTGCCTTGCCTGTTCCTTCAGGTTAGAACTGAAATTGCGCCACGTCCTGCCCACGGAGCTCTTAAGTTATTGTGTCGTTGTGTGGAAACTGGGGGTGTCTCATGTCATGTGAAAGCTTGCGTTCAAAGTCATAAAAGGAACAAGAACTTGAGGTCTAAGACATGAATTAATATGACAAACTCTTAGGGAGTCTGCAGTGGAGTGCCAGTGGCTTCCTGATCGCTGCTTGTTGCTCCTTTCCCTCCTGAGCCCAGGTATCATCTCCCCACATAACCCCGCAGCTCCAGAGGGACCACCCTCTGTTCCCTTGGCTCCAGCTGGGGACCTGGGCCCTGGCTGCACCATTGCACCCCTGATTTAGAGTTCAGAGTGCCTGCAGGGAATTGCTCCCAACTCCAGCTCCATTCTGCTGCAAATGAAGGCGTTCGTTTACTGCTTCCAGAATAGGAGACCTCGTGACAGATTTTTCTAGAGGACCCAAGAAGAGCTGAGAGAACAACCTCGCTTAATCAGCTTACACCAAGATTAGACTGGAGGGGCTGCTGTCGCTGTCACTCACTGCTATGTGCCTTCTGAGAGGGCTGGATCTCTCTGCAGCCATGTGCTGGCAGTGGCACACGCCAGAGACCAGCCCTTCCACAGCTCATCCTCTTCCAGGAGGCCTCCAGTAGGCAGGAGCAGGCTTCCTGTTTTTAATGGATCTGGATCTTTCAGCAGCAGGGTGTCCTCCACTGGCCTTCGTGGTGATTCACCTTTCTGTGTTTGTGAATGTCTGATATGCAGCAATAAATGGGAGTTCATTAATAGCCTGTAAGGTCAAGCACAAGCATGATAAAAATGCCGAGCCTCTGGGTGGATAAAGTGTCTGAGATGGTCAGTGTCCGTCCCTTTTATCCTAAAAATACTGGCAATAGATAGAATTAGGAAATCTAAACTGCTGTCCCATTACCTACCATTGGGGTTTCCAATTAATCATTTAGCCTTTTCATCCTTACTCCAGCTAGAGCATCTTTGAGACTGCTGTGATAATAATACTCAACACTGGAAATTTGTATTAGTGTTTTGAGTTAGGAGTGAGCTGATAATGCAGACCTACCAGCACTTGAAAAAATAACACCTGATTTCATCATTTGGAACGAAGCTGCAACTATTTCACAGCATCTGAGCTCACAGAAAGGGCTTTTTTTAGAGAGAAGATCATCATTAAGGTGCATGGAATTGATTCCCCTTTCAGCAGTTCAGTGGCGGGCAGAGTGCCCAGACTAAATGAGCTTTTAAGGCCCCTCACTTAGAGTGATGCATTTTGTCTTTTTTTTTTTTCTTTTTTTTAATGCTTGATTTATTTGATGATATTTATCAAATTAACAGAAATCGATCAGAAGTCTTCCATTTCAGGGAACTGCCAGAAAGTAGCTGTAATAGTGGGGAGGAAAAATTCTTAGTTGTCTGGTCAGAAAGGGACAAATGACTTTGTGATTACCAAGAGAGAAAGGGGAAAGCCTGAACTTGTGTTGCTATTCAGATGGGTTTAAGTATGTGCTGAACTTGCTGAACTACTAAACTGCTTTATTAGCCAAATTTACCTAAGGACAAATTGGTTCAGCCACTGCAAGTACTCGGAACTACTAAAGAAAACTAATTTTACACTGGTGCAGAGAGGGGACTGTTGCCCCTGAAAACGGGCAGCCAATTTAGGGAGGGAAGCTGAGGAACCTGATGAATGCCAGGCATCCACCCTCAAAGGGAACAGAGGAACAGGGTTGTGTGAAGGTAAAAGTGAGAGTGCAGCTCTTCCAGAGCACTTTCTTTTCAGGCAGGACTCCTTGGTTTCCAGGAGCTTGGTGCTGTCTGCAGTGCTGGGGCCCCTGTCCTGCTCATGGGGTTGGTGAATAATGAGGGCATGAAAAACAGCCAGGTGGGTAAAACTCCTATGTATAGTGTGTAATGGAAATAGGTATGCATTTGCAGATATCCTCCAGAGAGTACTGCAGCCCAAAAACCTGGAAGATGTGATTTTCCTGTCCTTGCTGGAAGAGGATATAGTAATAGGGAAAGGAGAATTGTATGGTTGTCTGCAGGACAAGCTAGTTTTCACTCTTGAAACCGATTTTTCTCCCCATATTTCTTCAACAGACCTTGGGTGTCTGCGTTCAAAGACAGAAGCATAAAAACAAGTAATTATTTTGAATAACTGCCAATGCACTTAGAATATAAAGTCATGTAGTAGTAACCCAGTGATGCTGTTAGTCAAGAAGTCTCTCTGGACTGAGTTTCCTAGGAAAACAATTTCTAATTTTGATAATTGTAAACATCTTCCATTTTTTATCTCCTAAATAGACTGTGGCTTCTCTAGGCCCCTTCCACAGATGAGCTATTTTGCTGTTGCACTTTAGAACTCTCGCCTTTTCGGGCACCTTTTGATAACTTTGCACTGTTCTGTGTCTGTGATGTGTTAGCATCAGTCTTCTCCATTGGATTCAAATACTACATTAAGCCAAGCCTATCAAAATTGGCACAGTTCTCCTAATGTATTTTATTCTTACTTGGAGACTTATGTGATAAAGCATATTTTAACTGCTGGATTTAGCAGAAAATGAGCAAATAAGGCTAGAATAGAAGTGGGGGGGAAGCCATAAGAAGGTACCTATCATGCAAAGATAGCCGTCATAGTTTGCTGCAAATCATTTCCTTTATTTCATGTCTAATATTTTCTTCATTAGTGTTTTTTCCACCTTCAGAGGACAAGGCAAAAAGGTTGATTGTAAACTTTCAGAAAACCTATAAAACAACCTATTGGGATATTAGAGCTCTTGCATGTAGCTGCTTTTGGTTTTTTAACTTTATTTATTTCTTTGCTACCAACACAAATGATGTCTTTAAACTCCAGATAAACCTACAAATGGGTCATATTTTTTCTGTAATTCTGTAAAAATAGCTGACAGTTCAGAAAAATGATATTGGAGGAGCATAGCGGTAAGCACTTTAATTAAAAAGAGTGATGCACTAAGAGTTTCTTGCATTTAATTTTTTAAAATTGTATTTCCAGCTCAATAATGTGATTATCGATTATTATTGTCGTAATGAACGTTTGACCCTCATTTTTATTGATCTGTCTTCTCTAAATATTGATGGCTGGTATGGGAAAGAGCACCAAGAGTTGGAGTCAGGCGAGACAGGGCAATTACAAAGTTCTTGTTCTATACTTACCTCATTCCACAGAATTACGGTGTTCCCTTCTCTACTCCTGAGTGGCATAAATGGATGTTTTTGTGTGTGCTTCTGAAAGTAGAATCTCGTTTTTGGTACGGAAAGGTTATACAGCTTTGGGGAATATAAGCAGGATTTTCTCGTCTCTCGTAGCACACAATGGCTGCTTCCCTCCGTGAGGTGTGTGGGGTACAGGAGGAGAGGGGTGAGAGGGACATTCCAGGGCAGGCTCCTTCCCTGTGAGGTAGTAGAGGGGCGCTGCTGTGTGCACAGCACGTGGAGATCCCTCAGACACCAGACCTTCCTGCTCCATCTCCCTCCCAAGGACACACCACCTGGCATTTCACCTGTTCCTGGCTGCAGGGAGGCAGAGCCTAACAGCTTCCAGGAGCTCTGAAGGTCTTCTGGGCTACTTGTGGCTAAAATGCCTTTTCAGTGTTTGGAAAAGCAGAAGAGCGTTTTTCATACAGTAAAAAGGCAGGAAATACGATAAAAATATTTCATCTATGTAATTGCAATGCTAAAGGCATCTTTCTAATGAACTGCTTTACAAAACTTAGAGAACTCTGGAAATTTTTTTTTTTTTTTGTGTGTGTGTGTAAATGTGCTGTAGCTGAAGATCTGGAATGTGATTTCTCCTCCTCCTTTACAATAGACTTGTAATCCAAATGCTTTAGAGTAGAGTTATTGTCAATATAATGAATTTTTTCTTAATACACCTAACATGATCTTGAATTAATTTTGATGTAAATGGCAGGCCCAAGTCCAGGTACTGCCAATAAACTGCAATTATGCATCCCTGGAATGGTTGCTGTGTGAGTCAAACTGTCTGAGACAGTGCAGTTAACATCAGGAGAGGGGCTGTGTGAAGCAACCGAAATTAGCATAAAAAAATTGAAACGTATGAGGCTGCAATTACCCTAACATCATAACTGGGACACACTGCAATTGATATTGTAATGGCTTAGATGGCAGTGGAATAAGTCAGTGAAACAACTTCAAATAAATGAATAAAGAATTTTAATGGCATCATATTGCTTGGCACCAGAATGGTAATATTTTAGGGGTGCTGAATCCACAGTTAGCTATTAAAAATGCTATAAAGTATGGTTGCAGTGCATAGCTGCTGTTTCTCAGGGTGTTGGATGTTGTCGGCTTCTTCTTTTTAGAACGTTAACGAAGGAAAATTATTTTAAGGATCGGCACATAGTAAGTTTTCGATTTCTAATTCAAGTTCTTAGCTCTGAAATGTTTTGACCCAGTGAAGCTAAGAGTATAATAACAGACATTGTCAGAATAATCTCATCCGCCAATTTAGATCTCCCCAAAATTTACTAAGTCAGAGAATGTCGCACCTGTCCAGAAGAGTAACTCCACCCACCTTGTGTTTGACAATGAGAGTGCCAGGAAGAGGACTTGGGGAGACAGATGGAAAATTCTGGTGTGACACCAATGTACGCAGTATTTTTCAAGGGCTGCCAGCACAGTGGTTTCAGAAAGGGTTGTCTTTCCCAACCTACCCAGGAGAGAAAAAAGGTTAATAAAAAAAGGAAGGTGGAGGCATTCCAAGGGTTGTATGCAAATGCATTCAAAAAGTAGCAGCATGTACTTGCATTTCATCAAGGTGCTGCTAAACTTTCCACCCCAAAGGAGCTGCGTTTCACGTTTTTAAATTTAATAGAATTCATCTCGGATTTCTAAGAAGCTGAGGGAAGACTCCATCAGCTGACATTAAATTTTAATGTGAGTTGTAACAAAGTAAAAGCTTAGAAACTCCAGAAATAAGAGAGTAAGTAGAACAAAAACAGCTACTTATAGATTGGTTATGCTGTATTTATTCTTAATAGAAGAGTAAAAAGCTTCATGAGGAACTGAATATGAAAGACCTAAGGATACCAGTGTAATCAATAACAGGAAATCTCTGAAATGATTCTGTAGTTGCTTAATAAAGTTACCTGCATGAAATAATAGAATTTAATTTCATAAAGGTACCTTCAGTATCAGATGGCATTTCACTAATAAAGAAGTACAAACCAAATGTTTTATTTATGTTAAATAAATTGCAAGTCAATGGTAAAACATTACCGAGTTCCAAAGGGAAGGAGGTGATGCCTGGTGCTGCTCAGCATTCCCATCCTCCATCTCCAAGTCCATTGTGTCATCTCTGGTACCGTGAAAGGAGTGGGGGCCAGAGCTGCAGAGCAAAGGGAAGTGGTTGAGAAAGCACACAGGCTCTGGAAGAGATCTGGAATATCAGCAGGGAATGGACACCCCCAAGTCCAAGCTAGGGAGCAGCTGGAGAAAGGGGGGCCTTTCATCACTGCCACTGTGCCTCTGCTGGTATTCCTGTGACACTGCTGTGCTCCTGCCTTTTGGGAGGCCACTTTATAAAAGTGTCTCCTAAAAAGCCAGAGATGGTGCAAAAAGAAGGGCCTCAGACTAAACAGTCTAATCTCTTTAACTGCAAAATTTGTAAATGAGGGTTGGCTGCCTTGGAGTGTAAAAGAAAGACTGGCAGGCAGTAGATAACTCTTCAGTTAAAATTACTTAAGAATCAATATTTAGGACTTAGAGCACACCTGCTCCAGATGGAGAAACGCAGTTTGTTAAGACTGGTGGTTAATGCCTGAAATTGGGAGGGGGAAGAAAAACTGTCTGATAAAGCAGAAGTGCTCTGCCTTTGCTGTCTTGACAAGTCTTGGGTTCCTTTTTGAGGCATTAATTATTTTGATAGGAGGTATTTGATTTAATTAAATTTTCTTGTGATGGTTAAGATGCTGTGATCTGTAGGAGAGCAGACAGCAAATAATCCAAAAATGCTGCCAGCTCTGGAAGTCTCTGAAGCTGTGGAAGTTCTGGTGGTTATTGCACTCTCTGGCACTTGCTGATGAATTTCAGGTGTATGTAGGTATGGACACTGCTTGATCTCTTGGAAAAAGTGAGAAAATAGTGACATATCATCCCCTGTTGGGATACGTGCCTCCTTTTTTTTTCCTTCCCCCACCCCAAACCTGAGCAAAGGAGTTGGAATGTGCCCATTCTTACTTTTGCTCTGTTCTCTTTGTCCGGGATGTAAAAGTGTCGTATGAGGGGAATACTCTTCTGTCAGAAAGCTGAGCACAGCACCTACTGCTTGCTTGGGTCAAGGCATGATTTTTGTCCGAAAGAAATGAATTTTTGTTTATCTCTTAGTCTTCGTGTGCCAGATTCTTAGATATTGCAGTTAGATTTGTTGAAAATCCTCACAAGCTGCGTGTCTAAGTGAGCCTAACAAATGTGCCCGATTCAGACATTTGCATAGCCATCCTTATCCTCACCTGCCTCAGAGCTCCCCTAATTCCCAGCAAAGCCAATGGAGTGCCCTGATGGCCCAGGAATTCTGTCCGTGCCGTTACACTTTGATCTGGTTCAGCACAGCACAGTGCTGGCTGTTTCCCAGCCAAACAACTGAGCCGTCCTTTCACAAAGCACATCAGCAGCACAGGATCACAAGTCTTAAATTTTCTCATAACTCCAGGCTTCTGCCTAAATCTCAAGCCAAAATTTTTGTCATGACACAAATATCATGCCAACTTGGAAATGCTCTGGCTTTCTAAAAAAAAAAAAAGCCTGATTGTTCAGCTTAGTGAAAAGGACAAGTGATGCATGTGGAAGGAAAAAGTTTTACTTTTGGAAACTAAACAGAATTTTCTAAAGAATTTATTTGAATGACACTGAGTGGATCAACATCATTATAATTTCAACCACTCTATTTTGAAACTCTTTGCTCATTTGCAATTCTGTACTTGCTTTGCAATTATAATGGTTTGCAATTCTGAGCTTTTAGTGACAAGCCTGAAAATGTGCATATAACATAACCATAAAATTATGACCCAATGATGTTTTAATATTCTAATATCAAATGGATGGATTTAAAAAAAAAATTCCATGCCAACACAGAGCAAACTGAGAAAAACCAAATGAAGTTAAAATTTATCATAACTAGAGCAGAGTGTTCATATTAAGTGATGAAGAAATACACAAAAAGCATTGGCTTAAGATTTTAATGACATCTACAGCCAAGGCACTGTAAATAGTTAAACCTACTCAGCCACCACATGTGAAGTTTATGACCCTGCTCCCACAGGGTCTGGGGCAGAACCTCTCTGAGTTTCTGAAGGTGGGAATGGGCTCAGAGCATCAACACCTTCTCTCTTAACATGCTGCGCCTCTCGGTCTTCTCTGATAGGTGGGATCAGAGTGGTTGACACTGAGCTAACCCATGTCCATCTTTAGTTTTCCTCAGTACTTTTTATCCCATTTTCACACGTAGCCACTTCCATTGCATTTTTCTTGAACAGAACAAGTATTGAGACAGATTGTAGCGAGTCACCTCTGCCTATTCTGGTCTTCTTTCTCTTTAGGAGATGAGGACCAGAGGCAAAGAGAAGGAAAGTGCTAACCATGTGTTAGTTTGGCCAATACATTAAGGAAGGATCTGTAACTTCACATATGAACCATAAATCCCACTCCTGTGAGCATTGCAGAAGCCCTTGAATCCTTGCACCTTTCCCCGTCTGCTGCAGCTCATTGATTGGCAAGTGAGGCGGGAGAGGCTTTAATTAAACTCCTGTGCTTTAAATTAGTGCCAAATGACTGGGCTCAAGGTGTTGTGTAAATTTCTTAAGCGTGTCTCAATCTCTTCCTCAAGCTTAAACCAAGGGCAGAGAAACATCAATCTCAGTAAATATCGTACACATCTTGTTACAAATGGCCAGTGATAAGGAAGTTAGATATTCTGAGCACAGGCTCTTCCTCATTGTCTGACAAGGTGAGAATGTCTCATTCCGCAGGAAGTGAGTGTGTGCCAGGCTTACTTCTGCTTGGAAAATGACCACGTGCGGGAATATATTCTGCTCTTTCCTTCTCGCCTTATGGAAATGATCAGACAGCAATTTCACCCCTCCAAAGCTGTGTTAAATTGGATGTGAATCTAAGCTCAGATTTTGAACCCACTGCTGCAAATGTCTCTGCCAGCCTTTCCAAGTAGATTCTGCTTGATCTGACCTTCTTTTCCTTTCTAATTTGTTTTACACTGAACATAAGAATACAGTTTTCATTCGCTGCAAATTGAAGCAGAGTCAAGTGCAAGAGCAGAAATAATTTGTCCAACATAAAAACTATAGCTCAAATGAGATAAAACTATTCTAGTTATTAGACTGTATTACTGTCCTGAGTGCTCTCTATACTCCTTAAAAAAACCCATAAACAAACTCCCTTCACTATGGATCCTTGACTTGTGAAGTTTTCCAAGGATAGGAAAAAAACCCAACTAAACTCTAGAGAACCATGTATAGAACAATGTTTTTTCAAACAAGCAAAAATTGAAATTTGTAAACAGGAATTTTGCAGTTGAAGAAAGCTTCTGCCATTGGAATTTGAAAATACAAATTCAAGTTGCATTCTGAAATAACTTCTGCAAGGGAACCATACATTTTAATCTCCCTGCTTTTGGTCATAATGAATTCTGTATTGTTGGATAACTTTCTTTAAACGTATTTCAGATAACAAAGTGCCATTTCAGTGCAGAATTTGTATTCTGAAAATATTTAAAGATTTTTTTCATGAAACTTGTAAGTATGTACATATGTTTTTTCAGTATATGGTTAATCTGGAAACATTTTTTCTTTGCGCATAAATTCTTCCCACCATATATTTAATAATTTTTGTATTGAAAGGCTTTAATTATTCCCCTCCAGCTTCATCCTGAAAGAAAAAGGAGAATTGTGATCGTTTTAACTACTAAGTGATACTGTCCATTTTTGCAGTCAGGTTCAGAGATCTTTTCCTATCCCTGCAGGGCCCTTTGTATTGGTGGTGCTGCTGCAGAATAAAAACAGTGCAGGCAACAGGGCAGCGGAGCATCCACCCAGGAGAGTGGATCAAAGGGCTCAGTGCAGGATTACCCGAGAAAAAGAGCAAGTCGAAGTTGTCAAGGAACAGGCAAAATACAAGGAAACAGATGACACGGAGGATTCATACAGAGGATGTGTTTCAATTTTTGATGTGACATGGTGCTAACATCAGGGAAAAGATGAATTCAAAGTCAGCGTGTATAACTATTTTGACTTGTTTAGTATCATTGGTAGGGGATGCTGGAAAACAGGGATGAAAATGTATTTAAGTAGTTTTGTATAGCAAATGAACTTTCCCCCTCCTCTTTCTGAAAGCTGAGCGTGAAATTTTTGGTTTGTGTATTTCACAGAACAAAATTGTAATTTTAAACCGTGGAGTAGAATGTGGACAGAACCAAGGCTTTGGTTTTTTACCCCCTTAATTTTAAAATTTATTTGTTGATTTTTTTCTGTCTGTCTGGTGTGGGTCTTCAGCAAATATATTGTTCAAAGGACCACAAAAAGAAGACAAATTCCCCACATCAGAAACAGGTGTCTCCGAGTAGCCTTATTTTTTTTGTGGTTGTTTTCTTTTCATTGTTTGCTCTTTTGGGTGCCACTTTAAAGTCTGACCTTCACACAGATCAGGATAAACCCCTCTTTTTCCAGATTAACAGTAATAACCTGAGTTTTACTGAACCTCCTCCTTTCTGCACTGGCCTCTGTCTCTCTGTGTAGACATCTCATTACAGAGCACGTGCCAACAGAGATCAGCTTGGTTTTCAGCTGATTGCATTATACTAATTCCTAACAATGTTGTTGTATTTTGATTCTGCCTCTCTAATCAAGGAAGGAGTTTTTTTAGTGAAAAAAAAAGTGCTGATCTATACATAGAATTTACCAAAAACTCTGAAATAGAGGGGATTGGAAAATTTTGACAGGCATTTGCTTTTGGGGAATGCAAATGTTGTCAAAACTTGAACATTTAATGAAGATATTTTCTCCCAAAAATACCCACTTTGAAATAAAAAAACCATATATAAATACATTACTTCTGTTCACGTTGCTTTAATTCAATATTTCAGAGGACTGATAGAATTTTTTGGTTAGGAATAACTTCAGAGTCAATATTTTTCAACATCTCTTGAAAGTACAATTCAGCAGGGCTCAAATGAGCCTTTTCTTCCCATGCGTACCATTTACTGGAGAGTTGGTTTATCGTCAATTTGAGATTTATTCCAGAATCAGAAAAAATTAACATATGATAAATTGTCCTGGTTGATTCAGGTGTTAATACATTGAAAGGAACTGACCTTAACTATGAGCTCCATGGTCAGAACCAAGGATGGAGGCTGATTTAAAGATACTGATCTTGCAAATGTCCCAAGTCAAAAAAACCAAGATTTAGCTTTTGACCAATGGGTGTAGTTTGCCATCATTCCCACCATGCAGCTCCCTGATGTCCCCCCTCAAAGAAAAGGTCTATTTTGTGAAAACTGTGCATGTGCACTTTCACATCCAGAAAGAAGTACAGTTTTGGCCACAGCACCATGGTTAACTCCTAACTTAGAACATTTCACAGCCTGACAAAATCCTGGTGGCTTTATTTCCTTGATGCAGTCACCAATCCTTACTGAGACAGTGGTGCTTGAGCTGCAATTAAAAGCTTGAGTGTTCTTAGTTATTATTTCCAGATTCTCTGTGAGACATTTCTTCTTAAAGACGGTAGTTTTTTTCCTGCAGCAGCCATATTTTCTCTTAACCCCAGGTGAGGTGAGGATTTTTTTTGGTGCTAAACACTGCATCAGCACAGTATGAAAGATGGGACTGTGCTGGAGCCTGTGTAAGATATTTTCCATGTAATTCAATGGAATTTAGACTGTATCAATAGTGAGAGACAGTGATGCAAAACACTTTGGATCTGAAAGGACAGGGGTTGAAGAGGAAAAAGATTAACTGATGTGCACAGAACAGGAACACACACCACTGACAGCCAGGGCTTATGACCCAGTTCTTTCAGATTTCGAGCCAGAGCTTCTCACTGCTAGTCCCTGATGCCTTCCAAAGTTGCCAAAATGTGCTCAGGAGAGGGGACACTGAATGGTTTGGACAACTGCATTTGACTGACGTTGCAGTTCTGCTCTGCCAGCCTTCACTTTCATTTCTTGCAACAAGTGAACGGGGCTGTAATTCCGAACTCCAGCAGAAAGGATGCAGGAAATGCTGCTGCTGGATGTGACGGGGCATTGCAGAGCAATGGAAGAGACAGCACATTGTAAGGGATTCTGCTGCTGAGGACATCAAAGGGCCAACTTTTTGTTCTCAGTGCAAGTAGACAGAGAAAATGGAAAAAAAATGGATTATAATAATAGATAGAGCACAATGAGTCCATTTATTTTGTATTACAAAATATTCAATATGAAAGGGCCCTTGCGAATCATCCTTACACAACCCTCCAGTTCAACTTTGTGCCTTGCTAATTACAGTTAGTCAAAATAGACAAAGCCTTTCACAATTCATGGATTTATCATCATCCATCTGATACCACTGTCGATAAAATTTGATAATATGTTCGGGGCATAGTTCTACTGCAGCTGCTGGAATTTTGGGGGGATGTGGTGGGGTGAAGCTGGAGAGAATGCTCTGCACATCCAAACATGAACAGCTCCAACTTTCAACGGCCTTTCATTACAGCGTGGTTCACATCCAAATTTGGGTTATGGCCTCTTTGTAGTCACTACTTTGGCATGGCTGAGACGCTGAAAATCTGTTTTCACTTGTGACCCCTCCAATTTTCTATAAAATTTCACATCATGTTGTGGAGAACCTTGTCGTGAGGGTGTCTGAGTACCTTTGTGAATGCTGTTTTTGTTATTTCTTCCTCAGCATGACAGTTATTTATATTACAGTGATAAAAGACTAAACTCGGTTCCCTGACAGGAGAGGGCATCTTGATTGATGGATTTTGCAGCATAAGTCAATCAGTCAGTTCATTTTGGAATTATTTTTTTCCTTGCAAGGGAGAACAAATTTCTACAAAGAAATGCACTATAGGAAAAAAGTGATGTGAAAAGTCAGTTGAAAGTGGAATTAATTTTTAATTAAACCAAAATATGCAAATTTTAGCAAAGCATACATTTTTTTCAGAGTTGTTTTGGGAATTTTTTTGTCTCTGAATGCTTTTGAGCTAGAAGAAATTAAAATTGGCAGCCATAATTATCTGGAAAACCAGAAGCATCTTTGAATGCTTAAGATTTGTACGTTCTTCCTGGGTTTTTAATGGCTTTCTGAACTAGCTTTTGATGGCAATATCCTTTTCTCTGCTATTGTAACTCCAAAATAATTTGCTAAAATATTTGAATGGCTACAAAAAGCATTCTATTTAATGATAGAAAGGAAGAAAAATAGCTCATGTATCTTACTAGTCTTTTTCATGGTAGTTGTGGACAGCATTAAAGTTTGGTGTAGATGATAGCTGCAAACAGAATTGCCACCCTGGTGGGTGAATGCCAAATTTACTAAGGTTGGTGTTGAGAAACACTGAAAGCAACAAATTCCATTTAGTTAAGATTTACTGCAACACAAACAAGAATAAATGTGAGGAAAATTCCAAGTGAAATCAGGGTTTGTGAGATCTTTGGTACCATTATTCCTAAGTTTGTAACTAACAGCAGCATATTGATATATTACTGTGTGTGCTGGTAAATATTGTAGGAATTCTCTGGTGCCTAAAATGGAATTAGTGGTTCTACAGTACCAAAGAATGTCATCTGCTTTTCTGTAAGCTGCTGTCTGCACACCCCTTTTTCGGAGAACTTGATAAATTGGATTAATTTCTCGGAGACTTTAATAGAGCTGTCATCTTTTAGGTTTATACCCTAAGTACAAGGGTTCAGTGGTTCTCGAAATAATATCTAAAAAGTAATGTGATCTAGTCAGATTTCATTTTTACTGGGCTTAAGAGGGGAAAATGGAGATGTCTTCCTGTCTGCTGCCTTCTATCTGCTAAACCCCTCTGTAAACTTGAAATTATTAAAGTGTGTTTGCTGATACTGAATTAGATTCTAGGAATCGTAAATGCTGAACACTTTTCAGGACTGGGCTTCTGTTCTTTAATGACCTTTAGTTCATTTCAATTTTTTCCGTAAGTACCTAGAAATTATTGCACAGAAATCTACCATATAAAACAGTTGCATAAGTCTTGTATATTCTTGCTGCGCAAAACCTCCTGATTCCCGGTAATTTAAATTAATTACTTTTTAACTTTAAGTGGTTTAGTTTTCATCTGCCTTGTTAAACTTACTCGAACCCTTATTCACGAGACAGCTTTAGTGTAACCATAAATACAATTTCATATGATCGGGTTTTGATTTCCATAGTCAGAGCCATCCAAGCTTTGAGGGAGTACTTTAGGGCTGGCTAAGCAGGGGTCACAGCTCTGTTTCCATTTCCTCAAGTGCAGGAGAAAAATGTGCGCGAGAGGAGGATCCTCGCTGATCTTGGCGTCGCTCAGTGGGTTTCAACCGAGTCCTTGCTGCCACCTTCTGGCGTTCTGTCCCTGCTCGGCGCCGGCGGGAGGGCAGGGGAATGAACGCCAAGGGATGCGTGGCTGCCCGTGCCTGCAGGAGTCAGTCCCAGGCTTCAGCAGCTCGGAGCTGAAGGAGGGGGTAAGGCCCCGACTCACAGTAAGTGACCGCCCAAGTGATGTTAACTCAGCAGTCTGTCTCGCTTCATGGAGAGGAACGGGTGCTCTTTGAGCCGCAGCCAAAACCAAACGGACACTAATAAAATTACACCCGATGTTGTTATTGACTGGGGTTTTCCAATGCCTTTTTATATCTTTTCTGTATCTTGCATGTAAGTACATATTGCAAAACCCCCTTTTTTATTTCAGCAGTTTGTCTGTTTGACCCATAACCACCAATATAACAATCCTGCCCATTCCAATAGCCAGTTTGTTCCTCAGTAGGTTTGAGGGGTACTTTTTGTGGGTTTATTTGGGTTTGTTGTTGTTGGGTTGGTTTTTTTACTCTTTCCAGACACAAATAAAATGTTCTAAGATGAAATGTGCATCCCACTGAAGTAATCAGCAAGCTGCCATTGCCTTGAGTCGAGTGGTGTTTGCTGCTTTACCTGCAGCTTTCGCATCAGCAGCAATTATCTTCTTACTGTATGTATTTTGTGAGGAAAGAAGGAAATGGGACGTTCACAGGCAGCAGATATCCTGGGAGATGATCCATGCCCTTGGTACGGGGTGGTGATGGAAGGCTTGGCTGTCCCACTTTGGGCTGCAGGCGCTCCAAGCTCTCTGCTGGGAAAAAGCAGGCACGGCGCTGAGCATCAGCCCCAGCTCCTTCCAGAGAACAGATGGGCCATCACCTTGCCTTGTTTATCCTCTCCATCATTTTCTGAATCACCAGGCTGCAATTTCTGGACCTGCTTTAGTTGTACAGGGAATCTTGAACTCCCTCCAAAGGTACAACACACACATTTTGAGCTAAGGAAAACAGCAGGAGGGCTGAGTGGCTGATGTAGCATGAGAAACTGTCACTGAAACCTGAATTACTTTATGCCCACTGAAAATGCTACCTGTGATTAGGCCAGACTTTGAGTCAGGATTTGACTCCTTGCTGGTATTAGGGTGATTCTTTTCAGGCAATAAAGTTTTCATAATTCTCACTTGTGTCAAGCCAGGGAAGCAGGGATCTCTGAAGACATCAGTTCTTACCAGTAGGACTTAAATTATGAACTTTGGCAAAAACCTGTGCAGAGCAAGCTTTTTGGGGCGAAAAGAAGTGGAGTATAAATTTAAGGTGCGTATCTGTTATTCTACCTTACTCCTTTATAGCTAGTGATTTGCTAATTTGTCAGGGCTTGGCTCAAGCATAGAAGCATACACGGATGTTTTGGTGGGCAGGTAGTTCAGTAAGGGATTCTGAGCTTTCCATCAGCAGTGGAAATCAAATGTTCCAACATTATGATGTTGGAAACTCCCAGTGCTGGGTCAAAGATTAGTCTTACAGGGTATATTAAATGAGTTAGTGTCATCTGTTCTTATATCTCAGCCTCTTAGATGGGTAAGGGGAGGATTGTGAAGAGGTGCAGCCTCTGCACTTTGGTTGTAGAACATCCTGTGAGAAGGACAGGGTGGATTAATGAATTAAAACAGTATGCAAAGGGATTCTCTGGCATGGGAGCAGATGGTTTCTCTGCTTTTCCTCAGGACCTCTCAACAACAAGAAGGATAGTTAGGAGGTAATTCCAAAGTTCTTTGGCTCCTGCTTCCCAAAATTAAGCTTCTGACGCTTTGCAGAGGAGCGTGATTTCCTCACACACAGCCAAAAGTTCTCTGTGTGCTTTTGTCTTGTGGAGCACTTGCAGTGTGGTTTGGATTTCTGGGGAGTGACCTTGTCTGACTGAACAAGTAAACGTTCTGATGTCATGTCTCCGTTTTTCTTTGTCCTTTGTCACCCATTTTGTGACAAATAGGAAAAATAAGATTTATCTTGTTTCTACATCATGATTCCTGAATTAATCTTTATATTTCAACTATGTTTATATGACTCTTAATGAAACAGGATCTCTTCTTGCATTATCTTGATGATTAATGGTTGTTGTTGAAAAAAACAGATGTGACTTAATGTTACAAGTGCAAATGATTTCCAGACTGCAATTATAGTGAATTACTTTACCCATTATTATCTTCCAAATTGAATTATGCTGTATATGAGGTCACTGGTAGTGGCTGCGACTAATACCTGGCCATATGTGTCTGCCTGTTATTTTAACCTATTCATTGTTCTATCCAAAGACATAATTGATGTCACAAAATGGGGTTTGTTCCGCTTTATTAACTCCTGTTAATTACTGGGGTCATTGAACACCTGACTGCTCCATCCTTGCGTGTGCATCTGCTCAGGAAACTCCCTCTAAGGCTGGGAGCAACCAAGCAGTACAGACCCAGGGTTTTGCTCTTTCCCTCATTCAGTCATCCCTTTGAATACTCCTTGAAATCTTATTATGTGATGCAAGAAAATACCAACAAAACCATAGCAGAGAAATTAATTCCCTTGTTTCGCTTTATTTCCATTTTTGTTACCGCTGCTAATTATGAAGCACTTCAGGCAGGAAATTCCATGTAGTTGAACTTAATGGCTTATTTGAACCAGGTAGGCATATTCTACTGAAAATATTCTGCTCACTAAATGAAATTTGTTCATTAAAAGAAATATGCAATTTGTTACAATTGGTAGCATTTCGTACTCTGAAATTTAAGCAATTTTGTAATTGTGATGATAATGGTATTAGCTTATAAAATTTCTGGTTTGTGGAAGAGCTTAAGGTAATTTTAGAAGCAAAGACTCCATCTTAACTGTTGAAAAATGCAGCAAGCATACATTTAAACTTCGTGGATTTTAATATTTTAGTATTTAGTACGTGGATATATTGGTGTAAACAGAGCTGCGTCACAGAGCTCTACACCCCCCAGGAGCAATTTATGAATTTGTGTCTCTAGGCCTGGTTTTTGTCCTTCTTTAAGATGAAAAGTAGTAAGTAGCTTTGCCCCCCACGTAATTGCTTTTGTGTTTTTGAAGAGAAACTATTAGACTGTCTTCTTTAACATTTGTTGCCAATGAAAACAATTGGGAAAGGCAACCTCTGCTTGACTTAGAACAGCTCCAAGTTCTGTAAAGTGTACAAAGGGTTGGGAGGAAATACACACCAATAAAGGCCTTGCCAGGGTGATGCATTAATGTGTTTGGAAGAAAGACAGCAGCTAAAAATTTGCGGAAGTACTTCAATAAGCATAATCAGAAAGGTGGTATTTGCACAAGCAATTCCAGCTTCCAAAACATCCCCACTGATTTCATGAATCTGCTTTGGGCAAACGAGGTTTTTCTGATCAACTCTTAAGGGAGACTTTCGCCAGTGGATAGTAAAATAAAAAAGAAGAAACATAGTCCAATTTAAACCAAGAACTGACTGTTCTAGAGATATTCTCTTTTTAATTTCCACTGTGTGCTTTTTCTTTTCTGCTCTATTGCTTTGAAAGGCAAGGACTTACGACTTTTATCCTTCCTAAAATATTTCAGGTCAGCAAGCCAGCATAAAATATATCTTCCTGCTTATGTGTGCATTCAGTCTTTAGGTCCATATCAGTACAGTTGCTAAAGGAATAATACATTATTTATTTGTCTGGTAGTAATTAGTGTTGCTCCCAGAGAGCCCTGTGAATAGCAGTCTGTGGACTGGAATGGTTTATTTACAGTTAGTGTGGTGTGTTTTCCTTAGGATGTTTTCAGATTTTGTTTGGCTGTTGCAGTATAACTGAAACATCAATGAAACAATGTGAAGATTTGCCTGCAGTATCTAGAAGGCAGTTGTCTAAGATCCATGGGTTTTTGGGAATTAGATAAAACTTAGCTTTGAGATACAGGCTCCTAGCCTGCAAAGTTAATGAATAATCAGGAGGAATTATTATTTCATGCCTAATGTTCCTGCTAGGAAGGTAGTTACAGTTCAATTTTTATTTTGAATGGCTGTGCGTGTCAAGAGAAAACAATTACTTCATTGTTACATAGTGGCATCACTCACTCGGGTTTTAGAGGAAAAATCATCCAGAAGTAAATAAAATCAGACACATCTGGTTCTCTTTTGCTAATCTGGGGCTCCCAAGATGTGATTTCTGGCCTCCAAAGTGTTTGTATGCAGACTTCAAAGGCCTTTTGTCACTGTCACCATGGAAGGGAGCTGGAGAGGAACATGTCTAGTTCAGAGCATGGCAGGGCCAGTAGACATGAGGGAGCAAAGAACTGCCCAGATGATGATGGCAAACAGCATCCGAGGCCTGATGGAAATGAGGGTATTGGTGACTTGGCAGGACCTGGGAATTTTAGCAGATTTCAGGAGCCTGTGCCTTTGATCTGTGGATGAACTCTCCAGAAGTGATGAGAGTCTGAGTGTGTGGGTTATCCTTTAAATAGATGACCTATTCATGGATAGGAAAATCGAGCTGGGCCTGGCTAGGAAGGCAAAATATGACTCTCATAGAAGCTCATGCCGCAATGGGAGACAGGAGCTCTATTTCCTTCTCAGTTGCATGTCTCCCATAGCCCTGGGTAAACCACTTAATGGCATCGATGATGTACTGATCCAGCCAGGAAGCAGATGTTTCACTTCCCCACTTCACCAAGCATTATGAAGATGGAGCCCTCTGATCAGTCAGGGATGGTGTGGTGACAAGGGTGACATCAATTCTGGAGATGAAGATGTGTGGGGTGAGAATCCAGCTCTGCTGAATCCCAAATACTAGAACCAGAGAAGATTCATCAGTGCTTTCATGTGCTGGTTGTGGCATGCAGACATCTGCAGACTATTTGAAGATGAAATAGTGAATGAATGGCTATAAGGAAATGAGCTCTTTTGTGTTCTAAAATATCATCAGTCTTGAGGGAGATACTCATTAAAAGCACAGAGGGCATGCGGTGCACGGATGCCCAGCAGAGTCAGTGCCTAAGGGATTAGGCTGTTCTAGGTTTAGCAAAACCACCACTCACAAAGTAAGGGCCAGAACTGCTTCCAGGTCTGCTGCTGGAATGAAAACCCCCATCATCTCGCAGTCCTCCAAGACAGATTCTCTGAGTGCGGGATAAATTTGCTATTGCAACACAACATATGGCTGTACCTGGCACCATTTCCTCCAAGACATCCCATATGCTTGCAGTCTGGAAGTTGTTTGCAAAGAGCTGTACTGACTCATCCCAAGTATGTAATCAGCTGGGAATAATAATGAAGAAGTGATCTAAATTTATTACAGGTTAGGTTTTTATCTCTGTGGACTGCATTTCATCAGATCAAAGTATCATTTTTCTAACAGATGAGGAAGCAGGTATGCAGAGTACCTGGGTGTCACAGCCAGGCAAGTCACAAAACTAATTATCTGTCAGATTTTACTTCAGAAATGGTGATAGTGGGTGGGAAAAGTATTAAGCAGATGCAGACATTTTTTGCATGTTGAAAGGCATTTTGCAGACATTATTCAGTTTTTTGAACCTCCCTGTTGGATGAGTGTTGGTGTTTCCTATCCGAAAGGAAGAGGGGTACAGGAGGAATGAGTTCTTATTTCAACAATCAGTGCTAGAAGCTGTTGGTGGTAACCTCAGCATTCTCCTATGATATGGGAGAAGGAGGTAAGCAGTTTTTTCTGCTCTCTGGAAATTTATAAAATAGTAATAAATTACTGGGCCTTTAGGACCTTTTAGGAGGCCAAGGGTGAGACCTTAACACAAATGCTCTAGTCTTTTCACTGGCACACCAAATTATTTTGATCTGAGATTCCAGTGGAATTCTAGTCAGGGTTTCTGGTGGAATTTTGTAAGGGAATGCTCTCAGAAATTCTGTGTTGTGGGGGTGAATAGATCTAATATTCAGATCAGCTGCAGGCAATCTGTAAGGTTTTACTCTGTGTCTGTGAACACACTGTAATGGGTTAAAATTCAACTAACCGGGCAGAAACACCAAAAATGTAGTGGTTATCACATTCGCCGAATTTTCATTTTAGTGGAATAGGATTAAAAGAAAAGCAAAACAGGTTCAATTCAAAATAGAAACAGTTAGATTTATTAACATGCAGTAAAGGTAAACAAACAAAAACCAACTACGAAACCGTCTCAAAAACAACCCCTCTTCCTCCCTAGCAACAATCTACTTTTCCACGAAAAAACAATGCAAAGGGACAAAACATCAGAACTCTTAAGTCAGCATCACTTAATAAAATAGTCTTTCATTCAGTCTTTTGAGAGAGACAAGTCCCTCCTGATTCTTCTGGTAACTTTCCACAAGAGACACAGTCTGTTTGTGACTTCCAGCTCCACTAATGCAGCCCGCCCGACACTGCATCATGTGAGCCTCCCAAAATGTAGCTTTTTATATGACTACATAAGGGCTTGTGGATTTT
>WBMY01011656.1:413351-533732 GCA_013397315.1 Donacobius atricapilla
GGCCCCTGGGCCCAGGGCCCTCCCGGCCCGGCCGCGATGTTACCTCATGGCTGGGTCCGTGGAAAGAGGGCGGGTCTCCCAAGATTCCTGTTTTTAAGCGGTGTCCCAGAGGGTGTACACCTTTTACCTGATTGGCCAGCTTAGCTGTTAGTTCCAAAATGGATTAACAATTGGTTTTTCCTACCATTTATGCTAAACCAATACACACACCATGCATTACAGTGACAAATGATGGAGATAATTATGAAAAAGAGGCTCTGGAAATTCTGGCTCAGGCTAGAGTATTTTAATATAGCTTAAAAAACACCCATCTTTTATAAAGCAAGCTTGCTCCTAAAACTTCCCTCCCTTCCTGATAAATTGCGCTCCTGGGGCTGAGAAAGCCTTTTCCAGCACAAGAGCTGACTGGCAGGATCTGGAATGGTGCCCAAGCAGCCTTTGGCCCCCAGGAGTGGCATTGGGGTGGCTGTGAGCTCCTCTGGAAGGCTCTGGCACTCGCTCCCATCCCGACAGCAGGGCAGAGTTTGGCTCCCACTCACCGTAGCTCAGGCATTGCTGCAGCTGAGGGACAGATATTAATTCAATTACATGAGCAGCTTGGGAGCCCATTAGAGGTTGCTGCTTCTCTGCTGTCAGAATGAGGAAGTTTTTTTGCTGGGAATATAGGACTTTTCAGGTTGCATATATGAGAACAGCTAAATCACAGCAAAGGCTCTGCAGTGAATGTGCATCGATGTAACGCTGAAGGTTGCAAGGGTAAACAGCAAAGGTTTTCTTCAAAACTAAACCAACCTGAGGAGTCAAGGATTTTCTCTCTCTTAGGTGAGTCTTAGAAGCATGGACTGTGAACCCAAGCTTAACCTGGGGTATTTCAAGTGGTCCTTCAAAAGGGACTAGTTTCAACGCCCAGCAGTGTAAAGAGTCTAACAAAATGTTCGTGGCAGAAAATAGTGAGCACACGAGAAGGAAATCTTTGAATTCCTCAGCTCGGAGGCAGGAATGTGCGTTGCTGGTCTGGCATTGGAGAAAGTGCTTATGTTTTCCAGAACTGAAGATGATATCAGTGTATTAGATGCTGGCACCTATCTCAACATGCGTGGCTTTAAATGCAGAAAAACACATGTTCATTGCCGTAGCCTTGTTCTTTTTAGGGGCTTCCACCTACAGTTTTTCTTGCAGTGGAACCTGACCATCTGTCTGCTTCTATTGTTTGTAAGATGCAGTAATGTGGTGGTGGATTGTGGCTCTGAAGTGAAGAGAAAGGAAGAAACAAGTCCTGGCTAAGTGCAAAGTGCTCATAAAGGCACTTTTAGTTGGAAAAGCGAATTATATGATTCAGAGCAAGTTATTAGAAATGGGCAAATATGTGACTGTGGATAATGTGGATGTGTTTGAGTAAAAATCTTCTCTTTGGAATAATAACCTCCTTTGTGGAAGACAGAGAGTAGTCACAGCTGTCCTCGTGGTGCTCTTGCACTGAAGTTCTTTTGGTGACCAAGAAAGTGTGTGTCTGCACGACATGATTAGAATTGTGTTCACAAAACATGGCATCTGACCTTACAAAAAAGAAAATCAATGCAAAACAAGTCCTGATTAGATTTTTTTGCCAGCATTGCACTTTTTAAACTCAAATGGATGTGCAAGGTGAAGCACAGTGTGTAAGCTATGGGCTTATGGTTTTGCTCGGAGAAGATGAATAAATAAAGAATTTGCAATTCATTTTATCTTGCAAAGTCACATTTTACCTCCCTTCATGTAATTAGATTGCATTCATTTTGTTAGTGCTCTGAAGAGCATTTTGGCAAGTTAAACGTCTAGAAGAAAGGTTTAGATCCACACTTTGAAAAGTTCATGGATGAGGCAGTAAGTTTTTGTTCTGTTCCAAGGAAGTGCAGAGTTCACCCTTTCCTCTTTGTGTACAGAGGTGCTGCTCTGCCTTTTGGAAGCAGAATGTGAATGACTTGTTACTGAACTACATTTGGTTTGCTTGTTTTTCTATCCAAAACAAGTAAATTATTTATTTGCAAATGTTCATTCAGTTTGTTTTAAAGACATGGGTTTTTTTTTTCCTACAAAGGTTATAAGTGATGCACATATTAAAAATTCAGAACTTCTCAGAAAATTTGTTGCTGGTATCTCAGACTTGCTTAATGCACTTAAACACTTAAGTTTTTTTTTGCTAATTAAGCCTGTAGATAACTAATTATGCTTCTGGGGGCTGCTCAGGACCATTCTGATTTTATGCAGTTTCTTTACTGAGATCCAAACCGACGTGGTTCCTATTTAGCTGATCCATGAGCTGCTCCCGTGGCACATCCTAGCCCTGCAGGTGTCACCTGGAGCACCTTACACTGTGCTCAATGAACAAGCAGCAAAGAGGCAGGGAAGAAATGGCATTAAAGTCCCAATGACATTATTGCAGAGTGAGGAATGGTTGGAGCTGACCAGTTGAGCCAGTCAATGTCAAGTATCCTATCAAACAACCAGGATTGTTTCCTGCACCAGGAGGTGTAATTTCCTGCTGGACAAACGTGCAGCCTTTCTGAGTCCACGGGGTAGGTACAATTAGGATAGCAGTTGTAGCCTAGTGCATTTAACTCTTCTAACAGCTTCACATGCCTGTGAAGATGTGCAAGACTGACAAAAAAGTGAAATGCTGCTATTTGGTGGAAGCAATGAAGTTCCACAAAATGTTCCTTTCAGCTTTTCCAGGATGCTAGAGTGGTGAATGATGTGGCTTCACTCCTTCATCTAGAAATGAGAAAGAAAATGTGTAAAACCACCCATTCCCTGCCTGTAATTGATATTCTATAACCATGTAGTGTAGAATGAGACTTATCTTTCCAGGAGTACTAATCGTTGTCAATCAGTAATACTAATCAGTAATGACTTTCCATAAATCTCCCCAAGAGCAATCGGACCACTCCAGCTTGGGACCTGCCATAAAAAATTACCTGGGCTATCTAATCTCTGTGCCAGATGGAGCTGAAAATGCTGGCTCAAATTAGTTTGTGATAGAGGCAGATAGCTCCATTTTAACATGCCTGAGCTTGAAAAGATCTCCTTTAGCAGAAAATTGGGGAAAAGCTTAGTATGTCTTAATCCCAAATGTGAGATTTCATTTAAAAGTTTATAAGGACGATTTCTATATTTATGTTTAATTTTATCTAAAGCTCCGGGAACTCTATCATTGCAGAGCTGAGCTTTACTCTTCTCTCCCCCTATTATTCTGCTAAGGAGCATCTCAAACTTGACCAAAACCAGAAAGTCCAGGCTGGCCAATTCCCATTTATCTGCTGTGCTGGTTTTGGTGTTGGCTGAGGACCCTGAATGGACAGGGCTCCATCAAGTCATGTGCTCTGTATCCATCTGTGCCACTGGCATTCTTCCAACTGGATATGCTATCTTCAGACCATTTTAAAGTGACAAAACTTTCACATTTTTTCTCTGTGAAACTATTCTATGCAGTTTTTCCTGATATTGTACTCACATTTTTCTTCAGCCTGCTGTCAGGCCATTGCTGTGGCATACAGCCCTTGTTTCCCTTGGCAGTTTGTCTTGTTCTCTTTATATGGTTCAAATCCACCTGAGCAGCATTATTAGTCTCACTCTTTATTGCCTTTTATTAATCCACTGTGGAAGTCATTAGCTCCAAAGTGGTTTTTGGTTTTTGTCTCATTTGAATCCTTCTAAACCAGATGATGTCTTTCTAGAACTGAGATGTTGAGAAGAGTATGTGGGGGGAAAATCTACCTATCAGTGGCTCTGACATGGAATTATGACCCTATGCACAACCCTCAAAATTTAAAACTCATGCAGCATTTTAACTATTAATTTGGGGGTTTGACAATTAATTTAGGTTCTTCAAACTGCTTTTGAAGCACCATCCCTTAAACACAGGCATGCTTGGGTTTCCCTATAATATTTAACTGCATGGCTTCTCAGGGATGCTCCTGCTAATAAATGATCTCCAACTACTGTAGGATGACTATCACTGTGCTTATAACATCTGTTTTACAGTTCCTATGTAAAATATCTTGGCTCCTTGGCTTCTCTCTGTAAGGATCAAACTCTTGGAGGCTGCCTAATGCTGCACTGATAGCTGATCTGTCCTTTCTGGAATGGATTCTTTTCTTTTCCCTGAGCTGTTTCAAGGAGGTGTTTATTCCCTGGGAACAAATCTTCTGGATTTTGACCTTAATGGGACATTTTGTTTGTTACTCATTTATGTTAATTACGTTTTGGAATTTGCTCTCTATCACCCTCATAGTTCCATCAAGACCATCTCTGAATATTCATTTGTGCTTTTAGCACAGGATTCTTAAATCCCTTCCTCTGGAGAGGAGCTTTAATCTGTACTGTTTTAACTAGAGCAGTAAGGAAAATTTAGAAGTCACTTTGTTGTCCTGTGGTTTTGATATCCAGAAGGACTTTCCTGTATTCCTTGCCTGCTTCTCCCTAAATTTTCTACCAAAATAAGCTTCAGCTACTGCCACCTATATAATACAGCACTTGTGTTACTATTTATTTTTTTCTAAATCAAGGCTGTTTACTGGGCTTAAATGTCAGTGGTTTCTAGTCTCAGAAAAGTGATGTTTCCTTACAAACGAAGGTAATGGACCTGTTCTATCTGCTGCCATTATGACAGCAAGAGCGATTCAAGTGACGCCAAGAAAGAAGCCCTTTCTGAACACCAGCAATTAACAGTGGATCTCAGGGCCCTGCTCTGTGAGCAGTGTTACAAGTAGGAATGAGCAATTGCAGAAGGGAAGCCTAATCTAATGCACGGAGTGGATTAGTGCCTCAGGCCCGTGGTGCATTTTCACAGCAATGCAATCATAGGTTTTATGACCCTACACTTCATAATGAGATTAGAAAAAACCCACTCTTTGTTACTGTCCAGAAATGGAGAAAGGCTGGCGAGATGGGTGTGCACTTTAACCTCCTGTATTTAAGAACCCAACCCATGGAAGACATCGCTGTTTTGGCAGAAGAATTCTGAATACCCAAGTGTGATTTATATGTGGTTGGTTTCTGGGGAACCTGCAGTTACTGAGAGAGGATTGTTGTGTAGTGATACAACAGTGGTGTTGCTGTAGGTGCTGTCTTCTGGACCTGTAATTGGGGAAATCTGCTGGTGCAGATAAAATCTTGGTTTAGGAAAGCTGACAAGGCAGGAGACCAGCTTTGGTGTTTGGGCCCCCCCTCATGTGGTTTAACAGTGAGCAGCTAAACTGTACAGACTAGAATTAGATAGTATAGTTTAAATAATTTATGCTAAACAGACCACCTGAAAGGTAAAAGTGTCTGCACTCTCTGGATGTGAGTTAGCAGATAGCTCTGAGTTCAGCAAAAGGGAGATGGGGCCTGCAGCAGACATTGGAATGAATACACAAACGCGTGGTTATCAAGGGCTAGCAACTGTGAAAAAAGATGGTGTGTTTTGTCGAGGATAAGATGTGAAAATGGCTGATGGTCAACCATTATATAACCTAACAATGCCTTTTAAAGCTATGCAGTATTTTCTTTTTATAGTTTTCTTCCTCCTGGTAGGTGAAAGGGAATTATCTAAATTTATTCCATGTCTCCTAGCAGCTTCCCTAACTGTCCCATGGACTTGCTTTTGAGTTCTGCTAAATCTCTTAAACTCTGATATCTTTCACCTCGGATGAAATCTGTTTTGCTGGCTGTTTAGGGAAATGGCTTTAGCTGTCGGTCCTGCCGTAACTCCTGACATCAAGCACCATCTGCCTCTCTCCTTTCCTGAGCTCAGCAGCTGCCCTGGAGCTGTCATCCAGGAGCTGACACCGCGAGAATGAGGAGCAGTGCTGATGGCTCCACAAAGCCAGGGGCCACACAGTGCCTTGCCCACCGCAGGAGATGATCCCCACAAAGAACAGGACGGGCAAAAGCAAGGCAGTGTCTGGGGGGCAGGAGTTGAAGGCTCCCCGCCCTGGGCACAGAGCTGAGCCCCAGCCCGTGGCAGCTGCCTTTGCCCAGCACAGGGGCCTCACCTGTGCCTTTACCTGCGCAGCTCCACAGCCCAGTGCCAAGAACACGCTGCTCGTGTTGGTTGGAGCAGTAGGGAAGAGGCATCTGATTCACAGTTGTAAATTTTGCTTCCCTCCTATGGTTTTTAGTGTTTGATTTTTTTCCCCTCCGCCTCCTATGTGTAGTTTAAATGTGGCAAAATGCTGTTAGGCAGGAAAGAACTAAACTCTTCTGCCTCCTGAAAAAGCTGAAAAGACTGCCAACTGTGCACAAGCATAAGTTACCCCAAATAAAGATGGTGTCCTCCATTGTTGAGATTTGTGCAGAAATAAACAAGGAGTTTCTAGCTGCTGAGGAGTAAATAGGGCAAAATCAATCATCAACCCTGTTAGCTTTATTGCAGGAGGGAGAAATACCCTTTTGGGACTAAATACCATTTATGCAGGGTTTTTAGTTGAAATTCAATTAGTATTTGTGTTGGTTCTCTGCTTGGTGTTGACAGGACTTTAGTGTGTGTGTGTGTGTGTGATGCAGCTCAATCAGAGCATATTCATGCTGTTTGCAAGGCACTCCTGTCCCTCGCCCTAAGAATGCATGAGGGAACAGTCATGTCAGGAAAAAGTCAGGAGCTGGGACACGTAAAAATTGGTGTGTGCCGTGAAATGGAGCATCCTGAAATCTGCAAATCATGTTATGACTAAGAAGTACAAGAAAAGGCTGAGGTGTGAACAGGGGAACAAGCATGGATATTGTGACAGTTCATACACCATAGTGCTCATAACAAATGTTGCTCTTGATAGCTGTGAAACCTTATCCCTGTGGAAAAATAGAATATTCAGCTCCATGGGAAATATGTCTCAATAAAACTAAAACATCAATGTGTCTTGTTACACATTTTACTGGGGATGTAATTTTCACTCTAATTCTGAAGCCACAAGATTACCAGATAAAACAGTGTGTTAAAGCATCTTGACTACTGTGCCATTGTAAAGTGGTAGAAATGCTGTGAGTTTTTAATAGCCAGTATGAATCTTGAAGTGTTCAAACTGCACGTGTTGGGGTTAAGTAATGTGAAATGACTTGGTGCTGTTCTTCTGAGGGCTTATACATAAATAATTGATTTTTACTTAAGAATGAGCATCCTTTAAAATAAAACAAAAATCAAACCAGTGGAGAGTTTCTAGTTGAACTAGAATAGGCAGTTGTAAAAGAGTTTGCTAGCAAAGACAACACAAAATGGTCTCTCCGAACATCTGTCCTCTCTTCTCTTAAGAGCTATGGATTGCAGCAGGGAAGGGAATTTTACTCAATAAATTAAAAAAGAAAATCATCAGGGTTTATAAATCTGGAGCTTCAGAGAAAGATACTGCAGTAGTGGTTTGCAAAAGCAGGCAGAAGTTGCAGTGGTGAAATGATGTGTTTTTAGCCTTCTGTCAACACTATATAAAACAAGTCAAAGGGAGAGAGAGAAGGGTGCTGGTGGCTAAGGTCCTTGCCACGACGCCCTGTTGTGGTTCTGGAGAAAGAGGCAGCTGAAATACCTCTCCCATATCTCCAAGGGTCACTTAAATCACTAGACTGTCTGCTCTCTGATGCCATCTCTTGTTTCTCTGTGTCCTTTTCCACAGAAAGGGCTCCCAGACCTGTCAAGAAAAGGTTTCCCTTTTTTATTTTTAAGGATTTCGTTGAGACTGGAATGTTTCTTGTGAAGATGAGCAGTTCTCGGTGAAGCAGGACCTCGTTCATCAGTTGTTAGCCCAGTCAAATTAGGCATATGTTGCCAGATAACAGGGTATTCTCCAAATCTGAAACTGTGTATTTTACAATTTCCTTTTTATTTTGAGTGTTCAGAGAGGCTGGGCGTGGTTCACCAGAGCAGGGAATTGCTGGCTTTGAGCACTGCTGAACTTTTAAGCGTTTGTACACCAGCCATTAGGGATTGTTCTCTTTGAGTCTCTCCGTGTACATCAAGTTTATAAGCTTAAGATGTTCGGGCAGCTCTTTGCTCCCAGGGGCTAGTGAAGGATGTGAGTAGTAGCACAACTTCTGTTATTGCTTCGTTTACATAGGTCTTATTTCACTTCTGGAGGCATCCTCAGCCATGGCAAGTAAATCTTAACAAGCAGGCTTCTTGTCTTTGTTTTTTAATTTGTTATTTTAAAGGGGAAAGGGTGGCACCATGCAATTAAGAAATTATACGGGGGAGAGTTTTAAGCTACTTTTCAAAAATAATAATGAAATAGGAGTAATCTTCCCCCTCTGAATGGCTCATGTCTGCCATTCCCTCAACAGCCTCTTAAAAATGGGGGTGTAATTGCAGGGTATGCTCTGTTTGTCTCTTGCCAGTGCTGCTCTACTCCCTCCTCTAGTCTCTTCCATGTCACGCAAATCTGAATCCTTTTTGGGAGTTGGAATGGGTTTCTGTGGGGCATCAGAGGCAGGCCCAGCTTTTTAAGGTGGTTGGGTGGAAAGCTGGCTGAGGAAGCCATGAGGCGCTGTCCTGGGTTTGGGCTCTAATACGTGTGTGTCTCTGCCTGGCTGTGAAAGATCGAAGTGTTTGCCCTGGAAGAATCCAGAGTTTGGCTTTCACATCTAGACAATTCTTTAATAAAATACAGTGCCTGAATCTCAGGCTGTATCCCTTCAGTTCTTTTGCCTTTTCTGCCCACGTGATTTGTCAAAAAATAAATCCAGTCCTTTTGCTAATAATAAACCTCACTAAGATTTGCGGTTGGACTTGATATACAGCACACACTCATCTGTTCTTTGCAGGTTGGGAAAAGCTCTCACCCACCTTCCCACACCTCCCCAAAATCTGGTTACAGCTCACTTTATGCTCTATCCATATATAAATTACTTATATTTTGCCACAGTGGATGTTTACAGCTTGTTAATGAGCTATTAATGTTCTGCCTCTGAGAATAAAGCAGAAACAAAAAAAAGGTTGATGTAACAACTAGGTCCTTAAGTCTGAGCAAACTGAAAAAGGAGTTAGCGATGCCTTCAGTCAGTAGCAGCACAACATGTTTTAAACAAACAGACTAGGATTTTTGGCTGACTTGCATGACTTGAAGTGACCCAGGAAATAAGTTTTTACTCTGAGCATTTTTAAGTGGGACTGTTTCCAGTCTTCTCCCTCCCTTGGCTCCTGGAAGTTAACACATCATTTTGTAAGCACGTGTTAATTTGATGACAATCCGGTCATGGGGATGGCGCCGGGAAGGGGGTGAATCACACAGGAAAACTGGATGGGGAGCTCAGCGCTGAGTTCTATGACTCAGTAGAAAAACTCTCTGAATGTCAGAACAGCCAGACACTGCATCACTGATGAAAGTTAAAATGTGAAAGGACTGGAATGAGTCCCTTATCAAGTAAATAAATGGTAAATGAACTGTGTAATTTACTTTGGCTCAGATGTATTGCCTCAAAAGAGAGATGCCCTCCTCAGCTGCACGGGGTGTGTGGTTCCAGCAGTGGCAGGAAATGCCTCATTCAGAGGCAGGAGATTGGGAAAGGAGTAGGGCATGAATGTAATGATCTAAGACAGAAGCCAGATCTGTCAATACTGGGGATTCCTGATTAATGATTTCCCTGGTATTTAGCTGTCTTATTGCCCTGCCAATGCTTCCCTAATCAGAAAATCAAAGTACCAAGTGATGAACATTGATGATGCCTGCAGCACTGCTGGTGGTAACCTTGAAAGTGTAATATATGAAAATTTCCACTTCAGGCCCTGGTAGTTTTAAAAGTAAGGACTGAAAAAGACAGTGTGCCCACAAAACCGTAATTTCGCTGGAAAAGGATATCATGTTTGTTAGAGTTTTCTGTTCCTTAGGTGCAGAACTGATAACACTTGTAACTGCTACCAGCAGATTCCAGTAATCATGTCACCCATACAGGTGGCAAGAGATTGGGAAGACCAGGAAAGAGGTCCAAAATACAGTGCTGGAATCTTCCTGCTAGGCTAAGTTGAAATATAATCTTCTTTTCCTAAGTCTCCTACTGAAGTGCTGAGAGTGGAATTGGCTATCCAGAGAGCATTCCCATTCTGAAAACTAATATCAACCTATGTCCTGCTGTCAGATTGTGATCCTTTGCAAATGCCTGGGGATGGATTGTCCACTGCACCAGCCTGGAATAAAAATGCAGTTTTAAATGGAAATATATACATAGGAGTAATGTGGCAGAGGAGGGAGCTAATAGCATACTGCTGGGGTTAGCCCTCACCTCAAGCATGTGTCTAACATCATCCTCTGCAATCAGCTCTCTTGCAGGGACAACTCGTAATTACTACGGTTCTCACAAGGAAAATTCCACATTAGTATGGTACCCACTTATAATTTATTAATTTTAAAATTTTAACCTTCACAGAGCAAATGGTACTCCAAAATAAAATTATTTTGAGGTGGAAATTCTCCTCCTTGAAATTCCTCCTAAAAGGATATGCAGCTTTTAAATTGAAGCCTTGCGGAATAGCCCTGATTCAGCATGGAGTGTATATGTGAAAAGGAAGATAGCTGCATGTCCTATGGATAGAGAATGTATAACTAGGACTAGGGTGGGTTATCTGGTCTTTCATGGCTTTATTTTCTTTAGGTGTTTATCGGAACTGAAACCCTGTAAGTCTTTGCTTCTTGCAGGGCAGGTTTTTCTATGCCTTCCCTCAAGTCTCTTTGTTCACCACTGATTTTTCCCCAGCGTGTATAGCTGAGAAACTCTGATCTAGGCAGTTGCTTGTCCGGGTTTGTTTCAGAAGAACCACCTTTCTCAAACCCATTTTTCCTCTCCAGTCTGTGTTTTCCACCATGTCACATTATAAGGATGTGGCTTTCTGAGGAGATCTGTATTTTGCATTACAGCTGGCAAATCCACCCTCGCAGGAAACAAATCTCATCTGTGTTTGGTTGTACCAAGTAAAGCAGCACAAATTTGTGCTAAGAAACAGCCTAATCTGACTGGAGCATATGTATTGGAACTATGCTCAAAAGAGCATTGATAATTGTGATTTCCTTTATTTTGATTCTGGAGAAGAAACAGATTGTTTCTTTTCTTCATACACTTTGCTCTTCTGCAGCCTTCCAGGCTCTCTCCTTTCCCCCTGGGCAGAAAGAGTAATATGAACCTGTGTCTGGGGAGAGCTCAGATTTTCCTGCTTGCACTCAGTTTCTTGGCAACTGCCCTCTCTCTCTTTCCCTTTGTACATCTGATCAAAATAAACAATGCTTTATGGTGGGGAGAGTTCACAAGGAAAGCTTGTTGCGCCAAAGGGTAGTAAGACATGTCCTGGAAGGGACTGTGGACCAGCCTCAGACATGTGGTAGATGAGAGAGGACATTTTTCAAGCATCTGGCCAGCTGATTTTCTTTGGCTTAATTAAGGGATTTACTCCAAGCCTCCAACTCACTTTATTTTTTCATTATATTTCCAAAGGTCTGCTTGGAACCGACAAAACATGTTAAGCTCTATACTAATTTTGTGGGTTGGTATTAAAAATATCTATTTAATTCTTACGTGTTTAAAACATCTTCCCATAGGGCACGGGTACTTCTGCTTGACCAACAGACTATCACACAAGGTTAGCATTGCCTATATGTCATTAAAATAACTGGGTGGCCCAGCTCTGTGAGCTTTTAATAAATAGGTACTGCAATAACAGGAGATTAAAAACTAGAGTAATGTGATACTTTTATAGCATTTGGTTTTCTTAAGCTTCAAAACTGTTGTGCTGTGCTGTGAGCTGTTCAATTTCTTCTCAGGGAAGAAAAGCACACCATTATTTTTCTCCCAAGTACCATCAGCGTGTCCTCTGGAAGAGCATCCCTCTCTGCAGGACTGTGTCTGGCACAGAGAGCAGGGAAGGTGTGTTTTGGTGGGAAGGAACACTTTATAGCAGAGAAGTTGTAGTCTGGTGAGCCCAGCCTCTGACCTGAGGGTGAAAGATGCAGCTGAGGAAATGGAACATGTGGCACTAACACCACGAGAGGTGATGCCAGCACCGACAGATAAATAAATATATCTGCCCACAATATACATACACTAAGAGTTTTGTGAAAATGCAGCTTTCTCAAACTCATTTCAATTGCCTGCCAATCCCTGCAAATCTGTCATCATGCATGGGTGGCCATGCTTTGCCCTTTTGGGGCTGTGGTACAAAAAGTCACTGCTGATGAGACATATTTATGCCAGGAAATACAAGAAATTAATTTCCTGCATTGATCAGTGGAAGGCATCCAGACTGATTTCAATAATGAAAAATAGCAAGCACAGCAGCACTAAAGCTTGCAATTCACTTTCTGACAACTCTACCTGCAGCAACCCAAGCTTCTGGAACGATTTCATTTGAAATTATGTGAACAGGTTTTAGAAGTTCAACTACAAATCATCATTTCACTAGGTAAGAATAGTGGTGCAGAGGAGGAACATTTTACTGCACTAGTTCTCTGGGAGAGTAATGCTCTATTTCATCTCTGCAGTAGCAACCTGGATGATAGAAAATATATCCCAGGAATCTGAGACCTGTTTTTCCTCCCTCTTTGGAAAGGCACTTCAGTTTCTGCAACAAACCAGTGTGTGAGATCTGATTTGGTCCTGGCAACTGAAGCAGTCCTGGATTATTTTTCTGTTACTTTAACTGACAGCAAATCAAAAGCAAATAGGGTCTCTTGGAAATTCTGAGGAGATTTGATGAGGAAATCTTTTAAAATTTGGCTGTAAAGGGATTAGGTATTGGAGAAATTCTTAGGTAGAGATTTTTTCTGGAAGCTCATTGTAACACAAATACACGCATTCCCCTCTCCCTCTCCTGGAAATCGATGCTATGCTGGTGCTACCTTTGCTACCCAGGTGAACAAAACACCATTTCCCCACAAACGCCTTAAATGAGATTTTTTTTCTACACTCAATATGATTTCAGGCACACCATGTGCCTGAAGATTTGCTAATTAACTTTGGATTGTCTGGGCTATGTGTATCTCTCCAAACCCTAAAAATACCTTGCAATTTGCTGGAGAGGAAAAAGAGCTCCCATCACGTTACTGCTATCAGTGGAGGTAAAAGCAGTCGCAAGCTGCAGGATCCTAAAGCTTGTCCATTTTTAATCAGATCCCCCGGAGAGTTGGAAGTGCTCTCTGAGTCTGGACTAATGAGGAGCAAAAGTGAATATGTCATCTGAGCATTCAGGTGAGGAGGAATAAAGCTCCTCCTGACCCCGATAGCACGGTGTTGTCACTTCCACAGGAGGCAAAATGCGCTCGGCTCCTCGGTGGAGCGGGGCATAAAATCTTAAGTGGCATTTAAAGAAATAACAACAAAGCCTCAACCTGTGCATCTCTTGTTTCAAACCCAGTGATTGAATACAAAATGCCTCTTTATGAACAAGCAAGCATCCAGGAAGCGGAAGATTTGATGGGTATTTTATTTTGAGACCCTTTTTTATGATTATGTATCTTACAATTATACCGCTGACTGTTTGTATCTGTCAGCAAGATGGCAAAGCAGCCCAGGTGTCAGCAGCCTGTGCCATCTGCCATATTAGATTGTGCACTGTGCTGGTTGGAACAATGTTGTCATCTTAATATTCTAGATACCTTAATGAGTTTCTCAGACTAATTAAATGCGCAACTTTCAGCGATTGCTGGATGCCAGATTGCGGTGGCTGGGAAAAAGCTCCTTATTGTTCACAAGCGGCTTTATGATGGTAGAGGTGTATTTCAGATACAAAAATGAGGGGACATTCGATTTTAGATTAAAGAAATTAATAAGCATGTGGAAATGTATGTTCCTGAGGCTGCCTTCATGGTTTACTTAGAAGCAAAAGTGGTAGTCACTAAATTATGAGTATCTATGTAGGCAGTGGCAAGATTGAAGAGCTCTTACTTGGTTTAATGTTTGTAAAGGATAAGAAAAATTGAGAAGTTTCTGTGATTGCCAAACAGGCAGTTGAACTGGATGTTTTCTTTCTTAAATTCCTAACTGATATTTTGGCTTGGATTTCTCATTTTGCTTCATCAGTCACACAAAGGAAGGGGAAAGGGAAATAAGGGAAAAGTTGCCTTTTGACAATAAGATCTGTAATGAAGTCCTACTGTCACAGTACAAACTGTAGCAAATGAGAGGAAAACTGATCTGATTTTATGCTCTGGGTCGTGGATACAGGACTCAAACATTTCCCCAAGAAATGAGAATCCTGGCCATGGAATTCAATGTGTTTGAAGGCAATTCATCAAGACAAATGTCAACATGTAATGGCTTTCAACTTTTGTTGAAAGTAATAGGACTTCTGTTCTCAATATTTGACTCAGAAATATTTGACTCATTTTGGTGTGTGGTTTGCATTTTGCTTAAATATTTATTCCTACATGGTACATGTTCATTGTTTAGTTAGGTAGGCTAAGTTCTCACAGTAGTAATTGGAAGAATTAACTTCCAGCAGGAATTTTAGTGTAGCTTCTTGGGTAAGACATTCAGTCCAGGTTGGTAGAAGAGAGGCATGGCTGGCATTTTCCACCCTGGCTTTTGCTCTTTGCTTTTCTCTCTCTAAGCCTGAGTTTACCTGGAAACTTTTGACTTTCAGGTAAAGGAGCCATTTCCTTTGTCTCCTTATGTCAGAAGTGTCACTCATCTGTTTTCGCTGCCTCTTTCCCAGACTCCCATGACATTTCCACTGTACTTAGGGAGCATACTAATGGCACAGCACTAATGTTGAAGGTCTGGGCTAATAGCTTGCTATTGATGGAAATGAACTCTTGGGAAAGATCAATTAATTTGTGGCCTCTCTCTGCAGTGAATTGAACTATTTTGTTTGCAAGAGGGAAAAGAGAGAAAAATATAAACAGTTTGCTTGTAAGATGAAGTGTGGAGCCGCAGTTTCAGTCGAGGGTTTTGTGTGGATCTGGGGCGCCTTGCTCCGAGCAGCTGGCAGTGCCACATCCCACAGGGGAGCAGCACCATCCCTGCTCTCAATGAACAGGTCATACTTTCTAATGTACCTGCTCTGCTGAAAGAGAGAGAGGAAATAAGTGAATTATTCCCACAGCAGCTGGAGTCAATGTAATGTCGTAGAGGGCCACACTACACAGAGAGTGATGCTGACCTTTAGGAAATTTCTGGAGCTCATGGAAATAAAGCTTGGCTTGCTTTGCATGGCAGAAATAAACACTGCCTGTAGATTTGTGGTGTTACGCAGAGTGGCTGTCCTTGTAATCCCCGGCAGTTCTTAAAACGTGAGTGTCACAACTGTTGCTGGGTAGGCTGGAAGAAACCTCGTAGCTCTTACAAGCAAATTTCTAATCTAATTAGAAACTTTCAAATATCCCAGCTTTGCCTTATGAGGAAAGCACAAACAATAAAAATGCCATGCATGGGGGAATCAGGAGGGCAGGTTTTTTCTGAAAGCAGATGGCAGATACCAAGAGCCACTCTTGCTATCAGGAAAGCAAACTGGTGAGAATTGCGTTTGGGATTACAGAGGAGCTTTTGGCTGATCAGTTTTGTTTGTTTTTAATCAAGTGTCATTACATTACCATTTAAAAAAAACTAAGCAAAACCCCCAAAGTACATATTGAGGAAAAGTACAGTGAAATGCTCTTACCTGAAAAAAGCCACAAATAGCTTACCTGTTGATTCTTGTACAAGCAGAGCAAGAAAACATTCCCTTTATATGTGTTTGATATCTGACACTTAATTGTGCAACCCGGAGAATATATGAAAGGTAGAATGAATCCACACATCCACCATTCACTCTCCATTAAAACGTTAAATCTCACTGTAGCTCCTGCAAATGCTTTTATAACTGTGGAAAGCATTGTCTTGTGCACATCGAATGGAGGCTTTCATTTTATTCAGGGGGAGACAGGGTTGAATTTGCTAAGTAAAATGAATTATCGGTAACTTAGCAGGCAAAAAAACCCAAAACAATTCAGAGAACTATGGAGAGGTCAGTAGGTTTTCAGAATAAAAAGGTAATTAAAAAAAGGAGACATTCCACTGAAAATTTTCCAAAGGCATTTGGAACATGAAACAAAAACTGCATCACTGTTCAGTTCATTGTTGTCATTCTAGTTTTTCTGAATGGCTTTTAATTTTCTTGCCTTTTTTTTTTCTCCTTAGTAAGGATTCTTTTTTGGATATCTGAATTTTTTTTTCAAACCTGGTTTTTAAAAAAAAAGTGTTGATTGTATCTTGTCTTCCCCAAGAAGATCCTCCATCATTTGTCAGATATGAATGTCACTTAGCAAAAGAAAATCTCTTCTCACATCTAACTTGCACTGATTAAAGCCCAAATGTTTAAAAATATGGGTAAACTAATACATTTTGTTCCTTGCATTCTATGGCAGAGCTAAACACACACATTTCAATTTCTGCATAGTTCCTGTAAAGACTTTAGAGTCAGCCTGTGGCTACATCTAAATCATACATGAATTTTTTATACATAAATTACAGTAAATCTCTCCTCGCCTTGTTGTCCTAGACTTGTTGGGAAAAAAGTCTCAAATCACTTTGAATTCTCGCTGGTTTCCCAACATTTGTTTCAGGGTTAAGAGAAAAACCACTGTGTGATGGTCAATGCCTTAAACAAGGAGGCAGCAACCGACCTGCCACATTTGCTTTGATGTTGTTACAAGATCTGCCAGAGAGACCTTAGGATACTTATTGTATCCTTAAAAGAAAACTCCCAAAAAGGTTAGGTAATAAATACCAGCATCTTCTGTGCTGTAGTTCTTTCAGAAGTTAGGCCCAGTGCCAACATCTTGTTTTTCTTTGCCCCAAATAAATCCTGCCAGGTGTGTTAGAGGGAGCCCTTTCCACAGCCTACGGCTGCTTTTCAGCCCATTTATCGATTTCCAGAGCTGAAGGAGATGAAAAATAACATGTCAGAAACAGAGTATTTATATGCAAGGTGGCTTTAATAATTAAGATAACATTTTCTGTGTTGATTTATACTGAAATTTCTTGACTGAATTCCATGGAAAGGAGCTTAGACATGTCATCTTGTATTGATAAATCTAATTCTAACCTGTAGTATCTGAAGTCCCTACAAAACCAGCAACCTAGAGAAGCTTGCAAATGAGAAACAATTGGTTCTCTTATCCAGAGTGGCTTATTCTGGTTATTTCTTGGCAGATCTTTATGTTCTTCCATGTTAGCACGAGAAACAGAAAAGAATCACTCTTTTACTGCCTGTACTAACTCTTACATTATACAGTTGTACAGCCACATACTATATTCACATTTCAGAAATTCTCTGTCTGGTTAATCAATGGTGATGATATTTATTGCTGTACTTATTGGAAAGATGTAGAGAAAATACCTCTCTCAATACAACAAAACCCTCTCAATAAGGGCTGATCTAAATCTCTTACTGATGGAATTTTTAGGGGCAGTGCTTTGTAAATGGGCTCCTAATTACAAACAAAATAGAGTAAATATAAAATTAATTATTCTGGAAAACTAGATCCATCAAAAATCTAGTCTTTCATGACAGAACATCCAAGCTGCTGTCTTTTCATTCAAAATTAACATTTCTTATTTCAGCAAGAAAAAGCCCCAGTCTGTATCATTCTTGACTGAGTGCTTTCTACATCCAAGCTGATGTGAGTGATTTCCCAGCTTGGGGAGGCAGGGACAGAAAACAGCAATTTTGTAATAACAGTGTTTGCCTGTTACTGAAAAGTCTGTGGAATTAGGATGCTATCATTCCTTCTGTACACACAACACAGGGAGCTTCAGGCCCTCTGTAAATATTTGCTCTTTGCTGCAAATTTGCTAAGTTATTTTAATTACAGCAAAGCAAACAGGGAGAGCAGAGCTTTTGACATAATCTGCTTTATGTGCCTTTTGTTGTGATGTCCCATAGTAAAAGCTGTAGAGTGACACTCTGCTCTGAAATAAACTGTTGAGATGAGTTATTGAATCTTCAGCTGGTTATGAGAACTGTAAATGAGGCATTATTAAAAGGAAATGTTCATTCTAAGAGTGGCAAACTGTTAACACATATATATATGTGGAAGAAAATTTTATATTAACTTCTCAATACAGTTAAATGGGAATTTTAAAATTTTCAAAACGTTCAGAATTTTTCCAAGGGTGTTTTAAACCTAACTTTATGTCATTCAAATTGTAGTTGTAAGAAACACATTTAGCTTTTAATGAATGAAAAGGCTTTTATTATCTTAATGGAAATGATTTTGGAATTTCAACTTCCGCTTAAATTTTACTCTCTTTTTTCTTTTTAAGATTTTTCTTTTGTGCTGTTCTGCATTGAAGGGAAGCACAATATCTATGATTTTTTTTCTCCAATAGGATCAAAATTTAACTCATTTTGTGTGAAAAGTTAGTGATCCTGAGTAGGAAAAGACTTTGCAGCAAACACGAATATTTGATTTGGAAAAATAAATTAGTGCTCCATTTTAGGAGGTCCATGTGAGCAGAGATTTTAACACACAGCAGCGCCCCATCACCTACAGCCTTTGCTGCGAGATACTCACTTTTATAAACTTTTTTAAAAAAGACCACCGGAGCTGCCTTGTTTTGAAAACCAAGAACTTGCTCTTGACAGTTAATCAATAAGCAACAAATGAAAAGTAATAAAGCACGAACTGAGAAATATTATTGTGATTCGCAGCCTGAGACTGGGCTGTGGCAATCTGTTCAGATCAATCCATCTTCCCCTGGATTGCCCTGGCACCCACGTGCACGTGGTGCACAGGGCAGCAGGGGAGGATGACATCTCCCTGGGTCTCCTCAGGAATGGGGGAAGCCAGAAGGAAAGAGAAAACCTGGAGCAGAGGTTGGAAATACCCAAGGGAGGCAATAGTTCCCCTGGGAAGGAAATTGCAAGTGCTCTGAAGGTGCTCTGGTTGATTCAGCCTGGTGCTACGTCTTCCCATGTAGAGGCAGAATGATGAACAAAGGAGCAAACACACCCTAGATGCTGCTCAGAGCGATTCTGCTCCATGGGAAAAATGGATGAACTCGGCGTTGGGAAGAGGCATCTTTGGTATAGCGTCATTCAGTTGTCAGAGGGAATAAGGAAACAGAAACATGGTTTTGTGAGGGTCATTTTTCCTTTGTCAGAGGGTAGGGAGAAGGAGCAGCAGAACTTCTAAACTGACATTTAGAAATGATGAAGTTAGCTGGCAAACAAGCTGTGCAGGCCCTATATAGCAGATACCTTTGAGCATCTTTCCCTGGGTAGATGGCAACTGAATTGCTTTTCATGGCCCTGCCCTTTATCAGCTATTCCTGAGTTTAGTCTCACTCTTGCAACTAATCTCAGTAGCTAAAATTAATTGGGACATAAACACACCTAGCAAGCCTGTAAAGCTTCATTTATGACTGCAATATAAGCCAGAACATTTGGCAATGTTAATTGAAATGATAAAAAGCTTTCTAAGGCATCAAGAACTCTTCAAGTCAGTTCTCCCTACCTTGGTTTAATGACACAGTAAAAGCTTGTTTTTCTCTATATGATTATGGTTTTGAAGACTAAAGAGTGAGCAAATTCCATTGTCTTGTGTCAGGGAACCCTCCAGAGAAGATAAAAAGGCAGTTAATAAACAAGATTACTTTCCAATGGCAATTGCTCCATAATAGAAAATTCGCTTTCTAACCTTCTACTTTAGGATGCTAATCAGTTAATCAGCTTAGTCCCATCGGAGTTGCTGGCAGCAGTTTTTCCTCCCACTGGGAAAAAGTAAATGCAAGGTTTCTGCTGAGGTAAAGGAAGAAAGGAAGCAAATAGTGAAAGTTCCTGGTTTTGTTTGGAAGTGATGGCTTTAGGCAAGTATGCACCTGCAGCAGGGATCCCATTAGCAAGCAGCATAAATAGACTACAGTAGGACTGTTGAGCCTTTTATTTTTTTTTTCCTTTAAATGAAGGTAAAATATATTTGTATGTATATACCACAGCAGGGACTAATATCCATGTTCAGAAGCTGGCACGATTCCCGCACACCTTTGCCTTTGGCAAGATATTAATCTGTGCCATGCTCTGGTGTTGTCTGGCATCAATCATCCCTGCAGCAATACACATTTTGGACAACATTCAAAGGTCTTACATCTCCTTCGTACAGAATCTTGTGCTTCGTTGCTAATTTACTCTTTAATAATAAATGAAGTATGGCTGTGGTGTTTTCTCCTAATTCCCTGTTATGCACAGCTAGTATTATTTGGTCCTCAGGACATTTGCTTTTTCTGGATACGCTCACCTCAAAGTGAATATTCAGTATATATTGCTTTTTTTCCTAAGCATATTTTATTAAGGGTGATTTTTCTGTTGATAATTACTTCATTTACCTTTTATAGTTATTATTGTGGTACTTGCGTACTTTGCTGCTTTGTAAGAGTGTATGTTGAAAGTGTATATTCCGGAGATCATGTATCTCTCCTGAGCTCCAGAAATACATACTTTTGCCCTGTATTTATCTTCTTTTCTTCTGATCTGTGTAATATTCCTAGATGCCTTGAAAGCAGGCTTGATCTGACATCCCAGCCTTTTCTTTCACCTCTTTTGCCCAAGATTAAATGCCTTTAGGAAAGGGTAGTATTCTGGTAACCCACAACAAGTTATTTGGAAAAAACCCCACCATGCTTCTGCTGTGCTTGTGAGAGAAGAAGCCTAAGAGAGAAGTGGTCAGTGAAATTTAATTCAGTATAAAGAGCAAAACTGGCAGGTTGTCAAAGGAACTTGATGTTTTTGTGCATCACGAATGCAGCTGGTAACTGTGGCAATATGTTTAGATGTCTATTGAATCTTTGAACTTGTTTTACCCTGCATTCTTTGTAAATAGCATGAAGCCAAGTTATATATTGAGTATATATTAAAAGCAAGTCTAAAAGATATCCCGTTACTAATTACAGTGTCATTTCATTAACAGTGGGGAATTTTCTGCAGTTTGGAAGAGATCTATCCAGGATGGCCTGGCAGAGTTCATTGTATTTGTAACTGGCTTGGAAGGCACCTGCTCAGGTGACATCTTTGATTCTATTGCCTTTGAGAACTCTTTTCTTTTCAGAGACTGAGTTTTAAAGCTTAATTCACATATCTACTTTGAATGCACTAATACACAAAAGATTGATCTCTAAAAGTGCAGTTGCCAAATATTCCGATTTATTATTTTGCCTGTGTGCTAATAGTTGTATCAGACCACAGATCAGATGGCCAATTCTGAAACTTTGTTTTAAACTACACAATCAGAAAACACATAGTCTTGACTTTTTGGATCTCTTAACCCTGCTCATTTGCTTGTTCTGCTGACTTCACAACTGCACTTTACTGCACAGTGTGTAGGTAAAGGTAGTGTTAAGCACTGATGTTGGGAATGTTGTGCTTCTGGTTTGTTTCATCAGATTCAAAGCTTGCACTTTAACAAATTAATCTTTGTATGTTGAGGAAACCAGCTCTGTTTTTTGTGTTTCCCTTGCACACATTCGTTCCTCTTCTTTGTACCAAACTACTTAGCTGGCATTAGACAAGCTCCTTTCAGTATTTGAAATAAAAGCTGACCTGCTGATGGGCATGTTAAGGGACTTTGCAGAAAAAAACCACCGTGGACGACTGAGAGCTAGCAATCATGTGGAGCTGCTTGTCATCCAGCAGATAGCACAATCCAGTCTGATGTTCTCATACAGAGCATTTGCTGTCTGTTCCAAGGTTTCTTAATACAAAAATCACCCTAATGCAGAGGCAGAAACTCCAGCTTCAGTGAAGCATGGTGCACAGCCTCGCTGTACTGCTTAAGGCTCAGTCTCTCCTGCAGAGGCAGGGATCTGGGAACAGGCTGGAGGGATTTTCACAACTGGCTTCCAAGGTATTAAGGCAAGTCTGAGCCTGGAGGGCAAGTCTTTCTGTAGTACAGGCATCAGCTGATGCCAGGGAGTCTCTGCGTCCATTTTGCTGTTTGGCTGGCCCTTTCCATTGGGCACTGGAGTGCTTGCTTCAAACAACAGGCTGCTTTTGTTTCATTACAAGGTCTTGAGGACAGCAGTGTGTCTGTACTTCACACAGGGTCCTGTCCCTCTGTTTTGTGGTGGTAGGAAGGATAAAAGGTAACGTGCGTTATTATTTTTAGTTTCATTGATGCCTTAAGTTTTATCTTTCATGTTTTGCAGATTCTGTGCTGCCTAGGGGTATAGTTCTGAGCCTCATATTGAGTGTTAGTTCTCTTCACAGAGTAGGAGACAAAATAAATCCTTTCCTGCTGAAGACCAAGGACAATGATTACAAGTTTTCAGGCCCAAAAGCACAAACAAAGGAGGACTGAAGAGAGAAAACGAGAAGGATGGGACTTCTCAACCTGGAGCTGTAATTGGACAATTAAACCCCAATATGCAAATGAACCAAAACTTCTAAAAGTGTTAAACCTTGTGAGCGGTTGTCCATTTTTGTGACCATTCTAAGTCCATCTTGGGTGTAGCCCTGGCTGGGCTGTTGTACTGCTCTGTCCAGTCTCTGTTCCAGGTCAGCCTTCCCAAGGCATCATCTTCAGCCTTTCTTGCAATGCAGATTCTTTCTCAGGTAGTTTGGTTTGCCATGCTACTGTACCTGATATTTTAGTTCTCTGGAATGAAGTAATTTCTGCTGTGTAGAGCTGAAACTGCAAAGGCCCCCAACACAAGGTAAGTTAATTCCAGCCAGGTATTCAGTGCTGGGCTTGATAAAGCTTTTTGAGGAGCTCTACCAGCTGTATATGTTCTGGAGGCCAAAATGACATCTCAGGAAGTGCTTGCAGTGCATTCTGTGTTCTCAGCAACATCTGCTCACATCTGTAGTGCACTGGAGGGCGTGGATAAAGCAGAAGGTGCATTTATACCGAATCACATACACTGATGCTAGGAGTGCAGAAATCAGTGAAAACCTCTTCTGAGTGAGCAGACGCCTCTTTGTAGTCAACAACAGAGCGTGGCTATATTTAGTGTGTTCTTTCAAGTTACAACCCACTGTATTGATGTATTTTAAACAAATGCTTTCAATTAAGCCCAATGCATTTTGCCTTCACCTCCCACTTTCCCCGGAGTTAGACTGATTTGTATGACACACCGTTACTTTTATTAGCAGATCATAAAACAAGCACTCTCCCCAAGGAAAAGCTTTGCCTCCTCTCCACAGGCACATAAGTACCCTATAAACAAAACGAAGACGGGGGTCTTGGTCACCATTAAAATCACTCTGCCTGAGGAGTCTTAAAAAACCCCAAACGTTCCTACGTAAGGTGGATGATTAACTACCCCAAAATAAGGAGTTCATGTGAAGGTCTCAGCTCCTCTGAAGCTGTAGCCATGCCAGGATTATGCTGCAGTTTGCTTTCTATTCCGACTTGTATCAGCTTTTGTGAGCTAATTCCCAGATCAATTAGGCAGTCAGGCATAGAGAATAAAATGTAACTCCTGTTGTATGTAAGATCCAGCCAATTACACAAAAATGTGAACAAAAGCAGCACAAGAACACAAAAGTGTTCAAGCATCCATTATAAAGAGTTCCAATTTCCTTTCTAAATGTCAAGTACAAAATCTATATTTCACACGCAAATAACAGTGGAGTGTTGTCGCTAATATACTCCTGAAATTACATTTTCTTAGCATGACCTTTCTTGCTAACAATAACTTACATTTTAATTAAATCTGTAGTCATTTTCATTTCATGCCAAATATCCCCATGCTGTGTATTACTGAATTTTCGTGTCAGAGAAGAAAGTTTAAAGGTCGCAGACCTAAATTCTTCCTGGAGTTAAACTTTTTTAAATAATGCACAAAAGAAATTACACGTGTGTACTATCTCTACAGGTTTGTAGAAGCACAGGAAACCTTCTTGCTTTCTCTAAACTCTTCATGTCAGGATGAGAGAGAAGGATTTGACAGGGTTTTAACTTCAGTGAAATACCCGTGGAACATAAAGGAACAAAGATGTAGTTTAGAATTAATTCTTGGCAGCTCAGCCTCACAGCTGGTGCTGCAGCGTTCCTTAAAGGCTTTCTAATCCTTCAGGTTAGCTCCTGCCTATAAAACAGGGAGCTTGGACCTTGCCTTTGGTGTGGACATGGTCCCAGAGCCAGAAACTCTGCTTTGGGCATTCTGTCACTTGACTTCTGGCACTGAGACATTTGCAAGCTGTGAAATTTTGTGTAGGTGTTGGCAGAGACTTGGGAAGAAAATACATTTAGTTCTGGCTCTAAAGACCCACAAAATTACACAGATCTAAACTTCTGCTAGGCTGATTATTGGGAAGCTCTTAGGAAAGTATTTCTTGATACTGACCTCTGAGATCAGAGACTGAAGGGGAGAATGGAATTGATTCCTGGAGGCAGAGGAACTTTGCCACAATTATTTCATTGTTTATTGGCCTTTTAACAGTACATTGACAGTGATAGTTGTCTTGTACCAAGACAAAATGCTGTCTGCTGGTAGCAGTGTGACAAATCAAGAAAGAAGTAGAAATAATCTATCACATCTTGAAAGAATGAAAGTCTTCCTCGAGGTTTTAAAAAGCCATGACGCTTGGATGGAGCAGTTTGTTAGCTATGGAGTGAGTTTATTATATAGCTGAATTTCACACCTCCTTACAGGGTCCTTGGGTAACACAAGTGTAGTTTTATAAATACTTTCTATCAATGACTTCGGTGACAGGTGGCCTGAGGGCAGGTAACTTCCCGAGGAATCTCCTGCTGTGTCTCCAACAGGAAGATTAGCTGCATTTACAACTCATGTTCTCAAGTTCTGGAGCAAATCCTTTCTGTGAAGTTAGTGTCTTCCTTAAACGTTAGTATTAGAAGCTATGGTAGTTTGCTATTATGATAGCATGTCCAGAACTCACAAGGAATTCATTTGAGGAATTAATTGCTTTAAGTGTTGTCTAAAAATCCCCCACCTTACCAAGTTTTTCATACTTGTCAGACACCAGGCACCAGAATGTGTGTGTGTGTTCCCGAGCTTTCAGGGTTTGAGGGGCTTTTGTTGTTGATGTCCTCTTTTATCGTAAATTACATAATGATGACAAGAGATAAACAAAAATAAATAATAACAACAACAACAAAAAGCAGTGACATAACCACTGCTATTCCTCTGCTTATCATAGGGGAGTCATCAGCCAGGGGAAGAAGACAAGCAATGAAGTGTGTACCACTGTGCCCTGGATAACTAGAAGCAATTTCTGATCAGACTAAGCCCTCGCTTCCCATCAGTGCATCTCTAAATAAAATAAGAATCAACCCCATGGCACTGTGTTTATAAAAAGAAAAATATGGAGGGGAAAAAAAAAAAGCAACCCAGGAGCATTATCCTGCAGTTGCACGCAGTGATGTGAATAGAAGCTTAACTGTTTAATTAAGCTTGTTTTGGGCTCTCTTGATGCTCAGGAGCTTTGAGGAATGCTTCCCATAACTTGCTGTTGGGCCAGCTGGAAAATGTTCACGAGAAGTTTGGCTTCTGGCACAGGACTCAGATGAATCTCTTCAAACATCTGCAGCAGCGCACCAGGAGCAATGCCTGCTGAAGAGGAAATTTAAGATGGAAATTCCTCCAGTCCCTGCAAGTTGGCAATGAGCAGACAGTTGCTAGGGAAGTAACATTTCCCTCAGAGTTGTCAGGATCAGGACACAGGGAGGTGACAGGGCACTGTCTTGGGCAGCTCTGGTGTTCCCAGGTGAGGCAGCTACATCCCATAACATTTTTGGAGGAGAAATGAAGGAGCAGGAAGAGGAAAAACTTCATTCTTCCTCTGTTGAAGTGGCAGCTGGAGAATAAATCAAGTGGAGCATCCTGCATAAGCGCTCATTCTAAAGAATAGCACAAGTTTATTAAGGAGTAATGTATGTGACATGCCTCCACTGATCTAAAACCTCGGAGTGGCCTGCAGCCAGAACCCCATAAAGCATTCACTTGTGCAAGTGAAAATTTGCCTGGCAATAAATGGCTCTGCTAATTAGGTTTGGAAAGGGGCTGTCAACCTTTTCACCTGATTAAAAAATAGTGAGGCTCTGCATCTCCAGCTTCATGCTGTGGTAAACTGCACCACTTCTTTTTGGATGAGCTGATGTGGCAGAATAGAGAAACAAGGGAGAAAATGTTGCCAAGGTATTTGGCAAAAAATTTGTCTTCCTGAAACAAGCAGGAGAATTTCTTGGTGTAGACACTTCATTCTCAACACCACCGTCTTCTGTGCTGCACTTCCTCTTGGTGTGAGGCTCAAAAAGAAAAGAGGAGTAGTGAATAGAACGAGACTCCAGTTAACATCTACAGTATGACACAGAAAAGGTGACTTTTGTGTCTAGTTAAGTGAGGGGAGGGTTGTGGAGGTCAAACTCCATAAAGATGGTTAGAAATTAAGCAGCTTTGACAGAAGCAGGGGAGAAAAGAATGTTCATGTTAAGTTCATGTTATTCCTCTCCAGGGTCTGTGTGGTGATGCTGGACTCTGCTGGCCCCTTTTACCTTGGGCTGAGGAGAGACAGGTTGCCCAAAGCAGCTGCTCCTGGCAATGCAATCAGGTTGTCTTCCTGACAGGGACAGCAAGGAAGGTGTGGCTCTAAGAATTGCCTAGTGCCAGCTGGTTGGAAAAGGTAACTGAACATTTTTTAAAACTCTGAGATGCTGGAGCCATTAAGCAAGATCCTTGCAAATTACTATAAGTGTTGTAATTTTATGCAAGTGAATGTTCCACTGATTTTTGTGTGGTTGTGGTTTGGGGTTTTTTGTTCTTCATTATCCTCCAGGGTTAGAAGTGACTCCGAATAACCAAAAAGATTAGGCACTCCATTTTCTTAAGATGAAAAAGCTTTTTGTAAGGATCAGGTGGAAAATCCTTGGGGCATCTAGCATGTAAACTACACATTTCCCAGGACTCCAGGTGGGAGCTGAAAGATCTTAGCTTTTGGTACATTTCCCACAAAACCAATGTTTGTGTTGGATCTGGCCAGGCTACAAGGCACCATTTTTCCATGTTTCCTCAAAACCATAATTATTTTAATTATTAAAAAAAAAAAAAAAGCCTAAACAATTGATTATGTCCTCCATTCTGAAAAGCCACAATGGAACCGCAACTATCATTAATGCCTTACGGCACAGGGTCAAAATATTGCATCCTAGTGTTTCCAAATGTGTAAGCTGAGGTTCTCCCAGCAATTCCAACCTCCTTGCTGTGGAGCTAGCCTGCATTTCAGCCAGCGTTAACCCACCCCCGGCTAAGTCTGAGACTTGGAAAATTTTTAGATCTTGGTACAGCTGGGCTGCCAGAACTCCCTGGACTTGTGAGGTTTAGAAAGCCCATGAAGCCAAACCTGCTGTGTGGTGCTGGAGTCCTTGTTTGATATGAGGGATCCCTGGTGTGATTCGAGACACTAAAATTAAGAAAACGAATCAAACAAACACCCCCCAAAAAGTCATGCACTGCCCTCCCTTCTCCCTACCAGTTTTTCCCATTTCATAAATGCAAATGCAACCATTACAATTCCATTAAAAGCCAGTAGGCCACCTGATGATGTATCCTTACTCCCAAGAGGAATCAAAGCTCAGTGCTCCCTAGGAAGGTGAAGGAAGCTGGTGTGGCATGGGGGAAATGTGTCCTGTCTCTGATGGTGATGGCTCCTTTAGCATGGTGACCTTTTTCAGACAAGAATATCTGCAAGTGCCCTGAAGCAGAGAGAACATTTCTGGATCTGCATAAATGCACAAGAACAGCCAGTGCCCGTAGCCGTGAGATTTGATAGACATTATAATTTAATCTGAACTGGTGCACTGTGTCTGGAGATAATACTCCTTTTGCATATGCACAATCCTACTATTTGCCACAAAATACCATGCTGTAGTGGTTTCAGTGTCCTTCACATGCAGAAATGGGGCAAGAGTCACCTTTCCATGCAAATAACTATTCTGGTTGCTGTAAAGCCAAGTGTAGGGAGAAATAAGGACAACTGCAGTTTTCTGTCATTAGGAAAAAACCCAGCTCCAGGCATATTTAATCTCTTGCAAAGTGGACACATCTGGCCTGCTAGAAAAAGTTCAACATGTCAAATTCTTTTAATGTGGTACTTATGATGTTTCTGGGTGCCTTTCAGACCCATCAAGGTACTTCAGCATATGCTTCATTTTAAATATAGGAATATCATTGGCTTCAATAGCATTACTGAAGTGCTTCAGGTTATGGAAATGCTGAAGCACCTCACCAAATTGGAGTGGCAAACACTGATACGAGAGGTGTGATATTGTCTGAGGAGACATAGCTTAGACTGACAGCAACTGTATTTTAATTGTCCCCAATTTCCATAGCGTATTTCTGTGGCAAGGTCATGTTACAGGTCAGGTATACTCTGCTAATGAGTTGTAGCGTAACAATTACCCACTGCCCCGACAGCAGACATGCTCCAAATGCATTTGGATTGGAATGTAATCCTAACCTATGGTGAGCAGGGTGGCTCATGTTTGTCCTCTAACCCGGGCTGAAGATAAGCCAGAACCCAGGCCCTCCATCCCCACCCTTCTGTAGGTCTGCCTTGGCAATAATTGAATTAAGGGAAAGTAGATGTGCTGAAGCCCTTCCTGCCGCACTGATTAGCGCCGCTCCTGTTACGATTAGGTGAAAGAAATGTTTACAAATGTCCTTGAGGTAAAAGGACCCCTAAGTAATTACTGTAAATGCGCAAGAATTGCTTATAATTGCTGGCCTTGCCAGCAAGGCCTTTCAGAGGGAATCTGCAGCCAATTGCATTGCTGCCTGCTCAGATCAATGTGAGATTAGTCCCAGGGCAAAGGAGCAGACTATTAGCATTTCATTAGCAGCAGCCCACACTGCAGGACTCAAATCAGTGATGATCTGAGCAGGGCACACCTTCAGATGCTTACGAATAACCAATAATCACCTCCTCTGCTTATTTTTTCCCCCTTCCTTTTCTTTGCTGTCTTTCAAACAAAATCTTGCCATAATAGTCAGATCTACATACATTAAACTCTTCCATTAATAACAGAGTATGTGCGTCGGCAGCATAATTGTTTTCAGCATATTTTTCTAGTCAGTTTTAATATAAATAAGGAAAAAAAAAACCAAACCAAACACCTTCAGCTTATATCCAGACTTTTTTCCCTTTTTCTGCCAAAACAGACAAAATTCCTGCTGGTTAGTGGCAGTTAATATGTGAAATATTTCTTCTGCACTGTTGAGCTCCAGTTTGTTTGCCTAGGTTTTCCATAAGCCCTATCTGTCAGAGGCAGACTTAAGCTCTTCCCAACTTATTGAAAGTGTAGCATCTTTTTTACTGACCCATGAATTCATTTGTCTGTGACAGAGGGGGAAAGAGGAAGTCAGAACATCAGGAGCATGATCTCACTGAAGAACCAGAAGTAACTTGGAGATGGAGCCACTGGTTTAAAAAGCATATAAATGTATGTATTACATTTAATTATTTAATAAATCCTGCAGATGCCTTGAAGACCCATCAGTCGTATAAAGCAAAATGAAAACAAGCCAAAAATTTAAATGTTTGACTTAATTGCCAGAATTAGAACCCCAAATTTTGCTTTTTTGCCTAGGTTTGAGCATTTCCTAAAGGTTCAGTTTTAGCTTAGACAGAGCCACGTACATCTAGCACTTTCTATTTCCTTGATGTTGTTATTTACTCAGGAAATTGTCTAAGATTTGATGTTTTAAATTTTAGGCCTCTGTTCTTCTAAGGGCTAAGACATTTGGAAGGTCCAAATAGAATGAGTACTTTTTCAGTTTTTTTGCAGAAGAAATAGCTTATTTAAACCAAACTCTGAATTTAAATTAATATTTCCTTTTAAAGAATTAATTAAAATTAATTTTTTTTTTCTGCAAAGCAGCATGTGCATAAAATCTTTTTAATTTTTACCGTCTTTCCTGGATAATTCTTAGTGTGCTTGTGGCATCAAGATGTAAAGGCTAATGATACTGCTGAGGTTACAACTGTGGGCTTCTCTCTCTTTTTTCTTGGTCTGGGAAGAAGTATTCAGTGCATTCAGCACTCTGTCATTTTGTCTGACCTATCACCCTGTGAGATTCATTCAGATATATCACATTTATCACTGGCATCAGCCAGTCACCACAGGCGTCAGCCTCTCTCTGTTCTACTGCCACTGCAGGGGATAGGATCAGAAACCAGCAATTAGGGAAGGGTTAAAGAGACTTAAGGAGACTGGTGAAGGTGACAGGAAAATTATTTTCTTTTTTCAGTTCTTGTTTTGTCTGCTGCGATCTTCAGGAACTGTTCAAAATGTTATCTCAGCAATTTACACTTGTTTTTAATGCGATTTATCATTACCCATTTACAGCAGAGTTCCTGCTGTTCACTTTATAGTTTTGTTTTTCGTTGTTTTGGTGAGATATGACATTAATTTGCCTTCACGTATTTTATTCATTTCAGCTATGCAAAAATTCCCTAATATGTATTACCACATGGACTCTGGAAAATACAACATATGATTTTAGTCAAGGTTGGAGAAATACATGCACATAAATTATGAAGAAACATAGAGTTCTCTCTTGGAAGAGGCTGTGACAATATTTGTGTATTTGTAAGAGAACTATAAACCCTCTTACAGACGGCACCCAGTCCATTTCTGTAATTATCCCTGTGGTATTAAACAAGCCCAGAGCAGCAGGCAGCAATGGATTTTATTTACTGTTTCTTGTGCTGAGCTTGTACACAAGTGATAATTTTGTTTTACACTTTCCCAAGCCAATAGAAAACAGTTGAGCACAACCTTTTTTTAAGTGTTTTTCTGCCATTCTGTTTTCATTAACTTCAGAAGAAAGATGGGATTGCAGTGGCTCACAAATATTTGCTTGTTAGGAAAAACAGTTTAGGTGTCAAGGTTTGTGGCAGGTGTAAATTGAGTGATTCTGTATGGTCTTAAAAATTACTCAGCCTCAGCATCAAATCCCATGTTAAAAGATTCAGAAAAATGCAGAACAATCTAATTTAGCATCTATCACTTTAGGAACCTCTCTACCTTTTCACTGAGATGGATGAACAGAGGAACCATGGCAGATCTGTCATATCCATGTGACTTTCTCTGGAAAGCTATTAAACTCCTTGAAATCATCCTAGAACCGCTCATTACTCAAAAAGCAGAATGTCTGTGAGATAAGAGAGATTTCAGGTGCTTCTTCCAGGGTTTAGTTCTCCTCTGGAATTGGCAATTTTCAGAATTAAATAAACTTAATAACTATTAAATCTGCTTCATTCAGAATCGGTACTGTTAAAGACAATGGTACCATTTCTTAATTTCAATAAATAAAAAATTTATGTGTTTACTTCAATAAATAAAAAACATGGCTGACTCCCATATCCCAGCTCTGTTTCATCCCTGCTATTGAGGTATTCCTGCCCTGCCTACCGCTGGCAAGAACACTGAACTCAGTTGGAAGTGCTATTATTGTTTTCTTATTGATGAGTTAGGTATCCTGTGTCCTTCTATGACCATATCCAGAGGGGAGCCATAATTCAATCCATAAATCAAATCATTCATGTTTTCAGGGTGTGGTTGTATGAAATCACTGCCTTTTATGGATTAGATTTAAAATCATGACTGAATTCTCTTCATGAAATTCAGTATTTTCCAAAAATTAAGAAGCTTTAGTTCTGGGTTCTAATTTTCGTCTAGAAAAGTGAAACAGGATCTTGAAATGTGCAGAGAAATACACCAATGCCCCACAGGCCTGAGCAGTGGGGTGCAGTAGCTTCCCTCAGCAGTGCGAGAGGAAAATGGGACAGTCAGTCATTTTTACTTCATGCTTTGTTTAAATCTAACACCTTTGTTTGATAATTATTCCTCCAAAATACAAATAAATGCCACATTGACAAGAACATTGCCAAGCAGTAGAAGAAAATGATTTGTTTTCTAATATAAAATATATTTTAAGGAAAGATTATCAGGCCTCATTAGGTTGCAGGAAGAAGCAGTCAGGGGCTGTGCAGATAGCCAAAGTCTCCTTTCTGTGTTTTAAGGTGGGCCAAAAAGAGATTGTTCATATTCCGTGTGCAGTGTGTCAAACCAAATCTATGCAAAAGCCAGTGACAGTGGCAGGAGTGGTAACGGATGGGATGCTGGGGGTGATGCCATAGCAAGTCCAGCTCATCAGACTGCTTTTCCACTTATCAGCAGGGCCGCTCCATAACTGACAACTTCCAGATTATCCGGAGCCTCTTGGAAATCTGCTGGGCTTTCCACGTGGCTTGGGTAACTGTGCTGCTCACAGAATGCGGAGAACTCCAGCAGTGCCTTTCCACATGGCCTGCAGGGGCTATACCATTTTGAATTTGCCAGAATAAGAGCTGGGTGGAAAACCTCTATGGAATATTTTGGTAGGTAACGGTGTTGAAATTTGGTCAGGTTATTGCTAAATGCCATTGTGCAGTCTGGCAAGCCTGGTTCTGCACAGACAGCACCTGGATTTTGTTCATACTGAGAAAGATTAGAAACTCTGAAATGGAAATCTTAAAAAAAAAAAAAAAAAGGAAAAGCAATGATAAAAAAGCCAACACATCAAAACATTCCAGCTGCCACAGGGAATCTTGGATCTTGCCTTATTGTCTTGGGTTTGTAGTTTCTTAATTAGACTTTGAATTCTAATAAGATGAAGATATGTTTTTCCTATTTTTTTTAACAGAAATTAGTTTTCAGGCCATTAGCATATTTATATAAGTAATATTGAGAGCGACCCTTAGTTAAAAATTTGCAGTAAATTAACTTTTCCCTTAATATAAATGATATTTCAGAGCCACTTTAATTATCCATAATAGAACACAACATTAGTCTGACAGAAATTCTCACATGAAAAATATGATCTATTTATATCAATAAATTTAGCTGTGCCAATTTGACTTGAAAGGAGCACTTAAGCCTAGAATTTGGTTCACCCAAAGTTTGAGCATTTAAGTCACATCAGGGGAATGGAAGAATATTAAACCAAAGTGTAATATCTTTTCCCTGTATAGGCAGATTTTGAGAATTTATAAATGTTTCCAATATCTTCATGGTTAGATACATAAAGCTTTATTTTAATTAGGCATGCATATGTTAGGATACATTAGGAAACAAAATACAACCAATGTATATTTTCAATATGCTGTTCTGCAAGCAGAGATAGTAATTTGAAAAAATAATTTATTTCAACTACAAATGGTACATCATAATGTCAGAGAAATGAATACAAATGCTGACGTTTCCAAGAATTAAGTAGGATTTTAGCTTTAGCTCTCCATCTCTTTCCCCACTAACCAAAATGAATATGTAATGCCTCAAAGAAAGTAGTTTCATATTGTAATCTTTGATACCAGCATGATTAAGAAAAGCATTAAGAAAGGTTGATTTGTCCACAGTGCTGAAAAATCAGTACTGCCTGGGAGAACGATAAATAGTGGAAGCTGCTATTAAAATGGAAGCAATTGCTGATACATCTACATATATGCTTTAGCACTGTTTTTAACTTGGGGGTTTTTATCTCGTTGCACACCATAAAAATTCCAGCTGGAATTAGCATTAGGAAAATTTTCGAAGACTAACCACTGAGAACTGTCATAGCTGGACCTAAGCTGGAAATATTTTTTGAATTAAAAAAGAGCCGTTTTATATTCAGCCCTTTGCCTGCTGACCTAGATTCTTGCTCAGATGGAGTTGTGGTGTGAGAACAAAACCATTCCATGTTCCTTGAGTGTGTACTGGAGTAGGACCATAAGCTGGAGGCAGTTACTGGGTTCAGACTTGTGTATCTGGGTTACTTCAAGACTTGGCAAACTGTTTAATCTTGGAACGGAACATGTTATAGATTGTGTTTCCCTGTATACTAATGCAGGGATTAAATGCTACATGAGTCTCTGCTAAGGCCCAGGCAGATCAACTTGTTTGATCTTCGCAGGGAGAAGGAATAACAAGTGGAGCTGCAGCAATTCAAGGTGACAGAAAAACAACATTTGGGAGGCATTTAAATTTGTCAGCCTAGCTGTGTATAAGTAATTTCTTTACTTTACAGGAAGATTTCATCTCTGCATGTATAGCAAAAGAGGACAAGAAATTATTTTCCCAGGTCATATTTATTTTTGGAGGCATTAAAAGTTTCTCGATTTGTCTAAGGATGAAATGAAGCTTTTCTGAAGTTTATCACCTAATCATTTGGGCATTGAGTTTACCTGAAGTTTGGTTCCTGGACCCTGACAGTTACCCTGTCCTGCGCAGGAATGAACAAGTAACTTGAGGAGAGGAAGGAGAGGAGGGTAGCAAGAACTGGATCAGCATTTAGGATGAAAATGCAAAAAGTTCCATTTCAACTAAAGAAAAACTTTATGGAAAGATTAATTTGAGAAAGTGTTTTAGACATGCTTTGGGTGAAGGGTTTGATAAAAGCACAAATGAAGTACAAAAAAACAGTTACAAAATGTTTGCTATGGTTGAAAACATTCATTCTTTAAATCAGATAAGCTAAGTTCTTGCTTAACAAACTCAAATAGGATGGCACTGCCACTGCACTGTTCCCTTTTAGGCCAGCTTGTTTAAGAAATGTGAAACTTGGCCTCAATGCCTCCATCAGCCTGAGGGCATTTGAGTCCTGCTCAGGAACTTGCTCAAATCGTGATGAAGTATCTCATTTAAAAAATCTGTATTTTTTCTATGAAACATTACTTATCAGCCTTTTTCTCATTGTGGAACATAGTGCAGGGAATCTATAATTTTTTTCTGGTTCGCAGAGTTTACCATCTTCTTTTTCCAGGAGAAATCAGCATATTTTAATATTAAACAAAAATCTTGACTTAATAATTTCCCTGTGTATTAAGCTCGTTAAGAAGTATCAGGCTCTCCAATCCATTAATTTAATATGAGTATTGTCGCCTGCAGTAACACTGCTGAATTTATTGCCCAAAGATAACATTTGGATAACGAGACCATTCCTTTACAAATGACTTCTGAAAAAAAAAATCACTGCCCTTATAGAACCTAATTTAATTAATCTTCTCGATGAAGGCATTAGTCGGTAGGAAGAATTTGATGTTTAGCCCCACTCTTATGAATATTAATATTTAATAAAATGATTCTTTGGTTCATGAATACTAGAAATGAGCATTCAGAGCTCCAGCCCTAAAAGTTACCAGCAGTTATTTCTGTTCCTGTGTTCTTGTAAACAAAGACTCTTGCTTTCCTGCATTCCATTTATACAGAATGTTAACAACAGAATTATGATGGAACTCTTGTTTAAGGGAGAAAAACATTAATGGGTGTGGACCATGACTGCCCTGAGCTGCACTTGGAGAACTCCGCTGTGTGTCTGCGTGTATAATTTGAGAATTAATGTTAACAGCACCTGACATTTTAAATTGTGTAATTATGCTGAGACACATAAATAGAAGTACAGCTTTTAGGTTCCTGTGTGAACAGAATCCGATTTCACCATAAAAACCATGTAAAAACCTTTTCCTTTAAATGACCAGAATGAACCAACCTTTATCTTTTCACACATGCTGCATTAACACGAGCAAATCATTAAACTATTAAATCTGTCTCCCACATATCACCCCTTCAGGGGCTCCCTTATGACACACTGAATTTCTAAATCTCATGATATCCAGCATTGAGACAGCTTCAGCTCCCATCATGGGGAGCTGGGCCCAGCCTCTGCCCACACAAACAATTTGCCATTTCTGTGTGAGATTTACACCCTGGGATCCAGCAAGAATTACAGGAAATATATAAGCAAACATGTGCGCTCTTAATTTTTGAAAAAAAATATATTAATTCTGTTCAAATCACCTTCATAAATGCCAGAAAGAGATGGGGCATTCATGTGACCCTCAGAAAGGGCAACATCCCTCAAGCAAGATTTCATTAGTTTTTTGAGGCTTAATTCAGTGTTTCCTGGAAATGTAGAGCAAGTATTCATTGACCAGTATTTTCCTTCTTTCATTTCTAAAGTACTTTGTAAAAAAATTAAAACAGTTATTTTGCTTTAAAGTGCTCTCAAAAGGCGTAAAGGTATCTAATGCTGAATCTGAAATGGAAAGAAAAGGAAAAAAATAGCTGAGAGAGTTTTGCACTCAAATCTAAATGTTCACTGCAGTTTTATGTTCTCTGTGCCATTCTCAAAGAGCAGCTTTTTCTTCGAAATTGCACATTTTCCTTCAAGAGGGATTCACTTTGTTGTGCTTTGGTTGTACAGGATTTCTACAGATAATTTTGCTGCTGCTGGATCTCCACCTGCTTCTGTGTGGTGTTGCGTTTCAGGGTATTCGGCTGAGTGTTTTTATTTTCTGTAATCATTCAGGTAAGTCGCATTTTTGACGAATTTCTGTTGTTTAGACTTGGTTGTTGCAGTGTGGATGAATGAAGGGAATTCACTTGCTCTCTTCGCTAATTGTATCACAGCAAATGGTTCTAAAGGTGTTACAATTACTCTCTTAGTAACACTGGAGTAGGAATAAAGGGAGGGAATTGTCACTGGGGTAGTGCGACACACACAGTGCTGAGCAACTGTTCCTAAGCCTCTGGAGTTAATTACTTCAAGCTCAATAAAGTACATCTCCTCCCCACTGTTGCAGCATTATCTTGGATGATTTTGTGCTTTGTTATTTGATTCACCCCTCCCCCCTGAAATGCTGTTTAATATTGTGGCTACATATAGAATAATAGGATATTTTTAGAGTGAAATGTATGTTGATCTGCTTCATGTAAACATTTGACTATTGGAGGAGGCAATGCCATTTTTTGCAGTACCTTGTTTACGTATGAGAACTCTCTGAAATGTGTCAAGTCAGTAATTTGTGCCAGCAGGCCTGTTACTGTGCTCTAACATTTCTGGAAGGATTTAAGTTTAAATGTTGTGTCTTCTAGAACACACTTCTACTCTTGTTACCATGACTGAGCTAGATGCAGCATGTGGAGGAAAGATGGAGAAAGGGAGAGTCTGAATTTGGATTTCTGACATAATATAGGAGGGAAAATCAGTCCTATCTCTGCTTTCAAAATCATGTATCGTGTTACATTGTCATATCAGAGACTGTTTGTACCAAAGTGTGATTTTCGTTCCCCAGTTACCTATTTCAGGTACTGTGAGGAATTTCCCCAAGCCTGATGAGGGTGAGTTGCAGTAGGTGATTTTTAAATGCTGTTACACCTGCAGGGACTGAGGCACCTCTCTTCTCCTGCCGTGCACGGCACAGGGCAGGCTGTATCTTCCACTTGGATATGCTGGAAGACAGAACCATTGTGCTGTGAGTGTAGCAGGTACCTGTGTTTTTGTGTTGCTGGTTAATACGGAAAATGTGAGGCCTGACCTAGAACAATACTGCAGCTTCATTCTGTGTTTGTAGAGATTATGGGTTTTATGTCCAGACACTGAGGTGTTCACATGATGTGGATATTTTCCAAAAGCTAAGAAATAATGAAAAAATGATTTTACTGATCTATTACAGCTGTTACAGCAGTGCAACAGCTGCTGATCTGCAGTTCAGTGACAAAACGGGTCTAGTCACCTGCAGAACACAGATAAAAAATTAATAAGAAAGTGGGAAGTTAAATAATGAATGAACATCCAAAGGTGAGAAGGTGAAAGATGAGCAGCAACACATTCTGGTGTTAGAAGTTAAGTTAGAAATTCTAATCAGTCATTAAAATAAAGGGTAAAGATGGAAGAGTTTGCTCGGAGCAAAGGGTTAGTAAAACTTGAGCAGTGACTTCAAATACTAATAGAGGAATTGAATCCCTCTACTTCCCAGGTTTTTTGCTTGCAGACTCACTTCAGAGTGCAGCTATTTGCAGATAAAAGCTATTCTAAGTAGTAGCATGGAAATGCAGTCTGTGAATCCTTCAGAAAGGATTTGTACACATTTAGGCCAGCAGGGATGGAATATAGCACAAATGCTCGTAGCCAGATACAAAAGCAGGGATTCTGCTGTTCACCTGAAATTTTCCAGAGCGACCAGCTTCCACAGAAACCCAGAGCTGGCCAGAGCAGTTAGTCAAATGAGCTCCCACTTCAAACTAGAGCCCAGGCTGCTGATAAAACACACACTAGGAAAATAAGCACTATTTCCAAAGGCATTGGTGGTTGCTCTGTCTTGGAGTGAATCTTACTTGTGTTGCTTGTCACATGGGAGTTTTATATCTTGGTCTCTAGTGAATTCTCCTACTCTGAACCAGCCTGTGTAAAGCCCAGAGGGTCAGCTGGGGCAATTCCTATTCTCCCTGCTGGAGCCACACTATCCTGTCCTACACAGTTATCCCACAGCAAAGGCTGCCAGGCAAACCTGGGCTGTCATGAGCCAAGGTGGTCTCTTTGGTAGAAAATTAGTGTCTTCTTTCTTTGAAAACACTGGGATCCAGCGTGCTCTGAGCGGCCTTTAAATCCATGGTAGGGCAGCCCTGGGGACTCGGGGCTGTGCTTTGCTCTGCTCCGCTCCCCTGGGGCTCCCCGGGCACGGCTGTGCTCCCGGGGTCCCTGTGGGGCCGCACGGACAGACGGCGCTGTCCTGGGCGACGGACAGTCCGGCATGGCAAGGTGGGGCTGTCGGTCTGCCATTGTGGCTAAGGGCATGAGGGGAACGGTCCTCCCTCGTGTGTCACGCTGTGGGGTCACTCTGTCAGGCTGTGGGGTCACTGCGCCATTGTGTGTCAGGCTGTGGGGTCAGTCCACCATTTTGTGCCAGGCTGTGGAGTCAGTCCACCATTCTCTGTCAGGCTGTGGCTGACTCTGCCATTTTGTGTCAGGCCCTGCTTTCGGTCGCCTCCTTTTGTGTGTGTGGACAGAGGGTGACTGAGGCTCTGGCAATGGAGGTGGAGCAGTAACATCCCACCTATGCAGATCTTACCCTGTTCCCCCCACACTCCCCACCAGGTTGTTTGGAGCCACTCAATCATCCCTCTGGTCTCCTACGGGGACAAAGAGGAAGTACTATTTTGTATTTAATGTGCAAAACAATTAAAATGGTATGTGCCATATGGTTCTGCTTGCCTTATGAGAACTTATGCGGTGAACTGAGGAGGAAGCCCAGAGTTTGCTAATTTTTTAAGATGAGATAATCAGATTCTAATTCTTCCCTATCCAAAACTTCAGTACAAGGCAAACGAGCTGAAAGAAATGCTTTTTAAGATGCTGACGAGGTCACATTTGTTATTCACAAAGGTTTCTGAGCCTTGGCCGAGGTCCCTGCAGTGATGCCAGGATGCCCATCCCGAGCTGTACATCCTCAGTGGAAAAACCTGGGGTGAAAATGCACTGTGCATGTGTTTTTCAAGGGTTCTGTCTCTGTTTCTGTTTTCTCATGATGTGGGTCACTTGTGGCTTCCCGTCTTGGATTATATATCCTTAAAAGCAGCCATTTATTTATCAATTGATAAAAGTGCAAGGCTTCTATTTCATAGATAAATAGTGTTTTATTTGGTGGTAGGTGATTATTTGTATTAACACCTAAAATAACATTCTTTAAAGGACCAATATTTTCTGACTGAAAACCTTTCCCATTAAATTCACTTTGAAGAAAGAACTACACAAAGACTGGATTTATTACTCAACAGATGCTTATCACATTGCTTAATGCTCTACTTCATGGTCCATATTTATCATCCTTTTTGATTCTTAAATCTACACCCAATTCTTTTTGAACATCTGGTGTTCTTTCTCTTCTGTGTTTGTAAGAAAATAATTTGTTTGGGCGAAGTGTTTCTTCTTGTAATGCTCTTAATCCCCACGGGTGCATGGATCATAGGCAGAAGAACAGGACTTCTGTGATTAAATGAAAGGAGGTTTGCAGGATTATTTCATTTTCTGATAAATATAAATTTGTTCCTTCAATGACTTCATCTGTTGGCAGCCTTTGACATAAAACTGCTGGTGTTGAGAGCTGTCCTTGCTCAGGAAATTGTTCTGTGAACCATTGATTGGTACGCAGATTTCAAGGTAAATTAAAAAAACTAACAACAAAGCAAACATAGATTTCTCTTCAGAGTGGGCATTAAACTGAGGAATATAGTTTATGGCAAATTTAAAAACTATTCAACATATTTTTGCATTAGGTGTTTGCCATGTGCCAAAGCATATTGATTTGATTTTTGGTAAGCACATGGGAGTATGGGCATAATGTCATCTGAAGAGCTCCTGCAGTAGCACTGAAACTACAGAAATTCCATTCTTGACATCTCAGTAGAAGACTTTAAAATCTTTTCTTCCTTTTTAAGTCGTAGGTGTTTTTTGATGCTTCTGAATTGTGTTAATTTATTTTTTTTTTTACTGTCATATTTGATGAAGAGTCAGAAGTCTGGGAACGGTGAAGTCTTTTTAGAACTTTTCATCTTGCTGGTGCCTTGTCAACTTGAACTACATAGAGTCTTACATATATTTTCCCAAGAGATTGCCATTTCTCAGACAAGTGTTGAAATAGTAGTTGACATCTTTAATAAGAAAATGGAGCCAGGGAACAGAATGAGTAAATTAAAACAGCCATTAATTTGATTCTAGATTTGATCTTAAAAAAAAGGTCTAGACATGAATTAGTATTGAAAGAACTGCCATGATTATAGAATTAATCCTTGCCTGGAATCAAATATTTGAGATAACTTATGATCAGCCAGCAGAAGCTTGGAGTTCCACAGCTAAACGTTGACATAAATAATTGGAAATTGAGAAGTGCATTAAAGAGCTAAATAGGAGATGCACTGGTTTATGAAACAATTTCAGGGTACAGTTGTTTGTTTCCACTGCAGAGAATGGGTAATCTTTTTTACATATAAAATAAGATTTGATTTTAAAGTATTTTTAGTTTTTTCCATGTTGATGTTTTTATTTGCTTCTTAAGCGGGTTAACTTTAATAATTGCTTATTGATTGTTCATAAGTAGTGGCTCATATGCAATGTTCATATGCTTTGACTGTGTTTTCTGCCTTGTTAGTTCACTATGGATTTAATCCAAATCTCCATTCTTGAGCTACCTGAAAAAATTTGGTCACCTGTAAATTTTGTCTGTGTATTGATATAAAATATCTGAAAGAAGTAGTGCAAACAGCATTTATTCAGGTTGCTTGGCATTCATTTTTCACTTGTTGAACATCATCAGGGTCAAGTGCATTTAAAATATCCACATAGGCTTTGTCTGTGTGACATAGGCCATTTTCCCAAGAAATTGTGGTTTAAAATGGGAAAATGTATTAGCAATTTGTAAATATTTCAGTATTCTTTCTGTGCTCTTATTGCCTCTCAGTTGATCTCTGCCTAGAACAGGGAGGATGATGCAGCTTTTCCTCACAGTTGTAATAAAAAAATGTAAGGTTTGGAGAAGGTGTGTCTGGCAGACATTGTGCATTTTCTCAATATTTTTATTGGAAAATCTTCCAAGTTCTTGTGAATTCAGAGAAAAGCTGGGACATGCTAAATCCATTTCAGAGAGACAGAAGTAAGTTTGTCCTCCCCAATATGATTTCTGGAGGTCCAACTGCTAACTCTGGTTGTGTGGGATTGCCAAAATATGGAAGTGTCATTGATGGGTTTTATTTCCTTCCAGGGTAGGTCTCATAACCCTGCTGTGGTCAGAAATAAAAGAAGCCTTTTTTTGTGTGAATGGATTCTAAAAGTTTGCACAACAGGGAAAAAGGCTGAGACGTGAGTATCATGTGGAATGAGTGATGTCTAAACGATGATTTCAGTGACAGCTGGACACAGTCACCTCCAATTTCTGTGCTTTGGAGTCTTTGTACACTATCACACGAGTTTCTAGCAGAGATCTGGAGGCAGTCAGGGTTTTGGAACCACAGCTACTGGATGCTGTAACTCACTGCATTTAGCTTTTAACTGGTGCAAGCTGAGTAAGTGTCTAACAATGTTTCTGAATGGAAAATGGAACCATAACTGGGCACATTTCCAAAAGATCACTGAGGGGCAGCATTTATATCACTGAGCAACTTCATCTAATTAGAGTTTTTAATACTGTTGAAGATTACTTTGCATTTTTAATCTCTGATGTCCTTGCTCTGATCTGATCCTTTTGTTCTTAAGTTATCACTGAACTGTACATTTTAGTAATAGCAGTACAGACAACAGCTAACATTTTTTTTCATTATTGAGATTTGTTCAGCCATTGTCTATCCAGTTCTTGTAGGTTTTTCAGGTCGGTTTGGAAGAATACAAGGAGCCTTGCTTTGATCTCTTCTACATTTGTATTGTTTGTGAGCAAGTCTGTGAAGAGAAAAAGTAGGGAATGTGGGAGTTTTGCGGCAGGAATTAATTTCAATTTACTTGTAAAATAAGGACTTAAGTAAGATCTTAGTTTCAAAGCCAAGTGCTATAGTGACAGCATTACGGGATTTTTGACCTGAAGTTTTCTTCTTCCTCTTGGTCTCTAATTAAAGCTTATGTGCTGTTCCCTTTCCAAGGGCTGCTTCCTTGCCTCCTTGCACCTGTGTGACCGCACCAGCTGCAAAGACATGATCTAGTAATGCCCGAGTGTCTGCCTGACCCTGCTGGTGCAGCTGGCTCTTTCTGAAGCTGCCTTTTCAGGGCACTGTTCTTTGTGCAAAAGTCAAGCAAAAGAAGGAATCCAGAGGTCCCTGACACTCGCAGCACAGGTATAATTTTAAATTGATATAGTGACTCTTTTCACTGGCAATGGCCTTTGGGCATGGATGATCTTGGTTTTGCTTAACTGTTCCAGATTGCACTGTAAGCAAATGATTAAAACTCATGTTGTTCTGAGAATATTAGTTTTGCTCAGAGCATTACTCTGCTTTTCTTCTTGCTTTTCTCGATTCTTTTTGGTGGAAAATTTGTAGCCAAATTGGGGTATGTCATTCAATAGAGAATATTGAGAAATGTCACATAATTCAGTCCAAAGCATTTCCTTGAGCTAAAGGTACCTAAATTTAACCAAAACATGTGGGTAAGGGATCTTCTAGGATGCTTTGTATCAGATCCAGCCTGGCCCTGCTCTAAAACAGTAATCATAAAGGGGAGCAACAACACTCATTAGGCATCAAGAAATGAAATCTAACAGATTGAGGCTAAAAATTTTTCATGTTTACAAAAACATTGGAATTTATAAAATGTTTGCTCAGATGGCGCAGCACAAATATTGCTTAGAAGCCATGATAAATTTTCTCTCCAATGAGTTTCAAATATTCAAGTCCTATATTAGCATAGTTATCCTTCCATATAAAACTGCATCCCAAAGTGTCAGCCTGGTGAGACAGTTGTGAAACTTAGCTTTTTATTTCTGTTTATTATGTGATGCATTATAGTAGAGTCTCATGGAATAGTTAGAAACTAATTCCGAATACTGTTTGCTGAATTATTCATTTGCTGCGTTGCTGCCATGATTTTGGGGCAAAGGTGATAATGCTTAGCTATATTTCTAGCAGTTCTTAAAAATAATTGGATTAGAAATCATGCACTGAGAACCTACTTATTATTCTTAACACTTCAAGAGTTATGTAAGTGTTTTAATCAAGCAGTAAATGATGTATATCTCAGACTACTTTCTTTCCTGGGTTTTGAATTGCAATTTTGTAAGCACTTGAGCACAAGCCTTTTCATTTGGCACAACAAATTTTGGTAGCACTTTGCCTTTCTCATTCCTCACAGTAGGAAATAAACCCCAGCCGTTAACGTTAGAGGCAAGGCACACTGTGCTGTCTAAATAAATGTGCAGAATTAGCACATCGCTGAACTAATGCGACCAGAATTAATCCAATACACCTGCAGAATGTCTTACCCAAATCACCCCTAATTGATTGCTGTGGTGTTTGTCTGGCTTGCTAATGGAGCTGCAGCTTTTAGCAAGGCAAACAGCCCGGTGTGTGTTTTCACTGGAGCTGCCGTGCTGGCATTGTGCCGCACCTGCCTGCTCCCCAAATGCTTGTTAGAGCTGTCATACACTTTTATGAGGACGGGAGCAATGTTCTGGCAAGCCAACTTGACTCAAATTGTGCTGGGACATAAAACATGAAGAGCCACTTGTGATTGCAAAGGCAGTGAGTCTAATTTGCTTAGGGCTCTGGTGACGCAGTGGATTACGGACGCCGTTTGTCATTCCTCACGAGTGCTCCTGGAAGGACCCTGTGGAGAGAAGATGCAGTCGGAGCCCATGAACACAGCCAGCACCTTCCTTGCTCAGGGGAGGGACAGGGAAATGCCAGGAGATCATGATCAGTATTGGCTTTAAAATAAAGAGGAGCAGGTAAGGCAGCAACCAGGAATTCCTGCCTTCTGAAATGCGGGAAGAGTTTTCAGTGGGAAAGTGATTTTATCCTTAAGAATTATGTTACTAACTCTCAGCTAATAAAAACTCCCTGGCTTCAAACCTCAGAACTCTGTTGTTAAACAACAGGGCCTCATTTTCAAAAAATGTTCTTAAAAAAGCTTCCATGAGTTGCCAAGCAACGGGGCTTGGGCAAAAAGGCCAGAGCCACAGTTCATGTATTTCTGGGTGTATGTTTGAATTTAATACCTCCCCCCATTCTTCATAGCTGTGGGTCACGGTAGTGTCTGTCAGGCAGATTTGGTGCTGTGTACAGAGAATTCAGCTGATTCAATGATTTTACAGAGATTAAATTACATTAAATCTTCCCTCAGTGTCAGTACGATAACAAAAATGTCTCCTTGCGGAAAGCTGCAAGGGTTTTAAATTTTCTACCTCAAGCATCCCACTGGAATATGTGTTGGAGATTTTGTTTTCTGCCTTTTAGTTTTTAAGTGTCTCAGTGTATAAACACTGCTGAAAGGCTTCATTAGAAAGCTGTGAATACTGGAAGAAGGAACAGGGTGGAAAAAGGCTTCTTTTTTTCTGGTTTCTTTTTTCCTGGAAATATTCTCTCTCTCTTGACACCAAAGTGTCTTTGGGGTCACTACTGAAATAGTTGGATTTTCTGCTAGTGGGCTTCCATGAAAAGATGGCAGTTTAGGAGAAATGTAGGATTTTCATAATTATATAAAATAATTTAAACTGTTACAAAAATATATCATATATTAATATACTTCTAGTTATAATTTATGGTAAAAATGGACATTGCTATTTAGATTCCTGTATTTTAAGACAGCTTGGAAATTAAATCTCTACAGTGAGGTTCTTGTATTCTTTTTTCTGATTTTTTTAATGTATTTTTTTTCCCTAGAAAATACTTCTGCACAAATAACTTGGCTTACAGATAACTGTTTGGAAATACCAAAAAGAAGTGCTCACCAGACCAGGCAGCTCTAAACTGGGGGAAGAGCTCTGTCAGTGGAGGGAATCAGAAAAAGTCTGTAGTCTTTTTCTGTATAATAAGTATTTATTGTTTGGTGAATTTCTCCTAGAAATTAGAATAGAAGCACTATATATCATGGGATAATACGCAGTGCGGATGGATTAGAGCTGCTTTGAGAAATAAGGGTACATGAATGGAAAGATGTTTATGCTTGGAAAAACACATGATATTTGAGATACCAGCAGCTTGGTGTTGCCTCCCTAGGAGCTCTGCTCACTCTGTTCTGCTGACAGTCATTCTGTCCTGCTTCCATTAGGTCCCTGGCAAGGATCATGCTTAAAAGTTAAGGGAATGTTCAGAGTTGGGTGAAGGAAAAGCAGAAACCAGTGTCATCAATGGAATGTAGATGTTCAGTTCATCTTCCCATGACTACCAGTAGAGAAACAACCTTAATTCTTCAAAAAACCAAGTGAGGTCTAGTCTTATGGTTTTAGGGGTTTTTTTGATAAATAAATTATACTGGATATTTTCAGCAAACTATTAACAGCTTTTGAAGCCTTGTGATGTGCATTTTAATTATCACTTACCATCCAGTGCGCTGAATGTTTTTAAGCTTGTTCAATGCATTAAAGCAGCAACTGTGTTAATAAATTCTTGTCACTGATTGATATTAAATGACATGTAGCAAACAGTCCATCTGTCTGTGTTCTGTCATCCCATGCCTTCTTTCATGTTTCCATTACATTCTGTAATAAATAGTCTGATCATTTTGAGTGACATTTGGCATCTTTATTGGACAAGACATTTCAAGTGCATCTGTCTTCTGACTGGTTTATAGCTGACAGCTCTAACAACAGCTATTACCTTTCAAAAGGCTGCATTCAGAGTGTTCTCCATATTCCCCTTCCTGATTTTCTCTCCTTTTTTCAGAGTGCCTGTTGCTGACATTTCTTGATTGTGTGTTTTTTTTTAATCCAGACACCAATTCGATGATGATGATGATTTTATCGCTGGTATGCTGAGTCCAGCTGTATCTGGCTCTCACTCCGAAGTTAATCCTGGTCTCTTCTGTGTAATCCTGTTGCTGTCCTCCATTAACCTTATCACTTCTGCGCCTTCCTATCTCTGTGGGTTCCTCAGTGCTCGGATTTTACAACTTGTGTAACATACTAAGTCCCTGGAAGCCCAGAGCAAAACAACTGAAACTACCAACTCAGCAATAGTGTTGGATGTGCCTAATCCATGAGCTGTTAGTGAGAGCGTCACCATGCTCTACTTGCTCTTATCTCAACTTGCTGTGAAATTTCTGTGTAATTGTTGTCAAATCTGATGGCTAAACTACAACATTGGCAGGAGGTTTTCTCTTCTTATCCATTCGGTTCATGTTATGTGAGAAGCTGAAGACAGGACCTCTCCTTCGCTCAGTTACCCTGCTTGCCATCACACTATTGGATTTAACTCTTGGCTAATTTTAGTCACTCATCTTTGGGGTCACCACAACAGTTGCCCTTGTTTTATCTCCTCATTCCCTGGTGTTGGGAGGTGGCAACTTGCAAGGAGTCACACTGCTGAGATAAGCCTGAGGCAGAAAATTATTTAAATTGACAATAATCCTTCCTTGTGTGCAAACCAAGCATTACTACTGGTGCTGAGGATGTGCTGGATTAATTTCCTCTCTCTGCATGAGCAGAGAGCCTGTGCACAGCAATGCCAGGGAAACACCTCCAGCTGCAGTGCCTCAAACCAGAGCTCTGTGCCCTGCCACTTCTGCCGGGGCTCTTGCTATGTGAGCCATGACATCCTGAGCTGAGATATTGGATACAGGGACAGGGTATCTCCTGAAATCCCAGGAATGCTATGGTAAATACAATAGCGCCTGAATACCTTCCTGAAGCATCCAGACCTCCTTTCTTTCTTAACTTTGTTTTGAAAGTTTCTTGGAGTATAACTGAACTCGCTGTAAATGATAAACAAATTTTTGGACTCAAGGTGAACAGTAACCATTAAAAAGACAGCCATTGTCATAGACAAATCAAACTTAATTAAAATAATTTTTAGATATGTGGAAGCAAAAATAGAATCCTTGCCTTTTCCCTTTTTTACATCAGCACATTTACTCCACAAGTGCAGAACAGTTATTGCTGGTCACTAAACTGTAGTGTGATGTATTGTGTTCTGAGGTTGTATATCTCTACTTTAAATGTTAATATTTCATTATTACAACACTTTATTTCCAACTCTTGTGGAGAATGCAGCATCATACATATTTCATTTTTCAGGCAGACACATTCCATTATACACAGGAGTTTTAATGGCATGTTTCCTTTTTCCAGAGGAGCCCTGGGCTGGACGATTGCGTGGCCCGAGGGACCAAGCAGAGCTTTCCACTTGATCCCAGCTCTGCTGCCTCAGCTTGGTAGGGCTGTAACTCCAGGTCAGTGTAAGCAAACATTATATTTTCTGGTCTCTTCCCCTCACACCACTGTGTCACATACACACTTAGGTGGATGTAAAGTGACTTGCAGTGGCACCATAGCATTTTGTAGCTGTTGTTGTTCTAAAACGTGACCCATCCATAGTCAGAACAATGCATTTCCTTAAAAATGCAGCCATAGGCCATTGAGATTTCTTAGAGTGGCTCACCACTTTATGGAATAAACACGTCAGCAGATTTGTCAGACTCCTACTGCATTGTAGAAGAGCCTTTGAATACCTTAAGTGTATGCAGGGACCGCTGTGTGATTGTGAAAGCATTAAAAGAAAAATCAGGCCAAAAGTCTGTGTGCCCAGCTCGAACTGGATGACAGAAAGTGCTGTAAGTTTTCAGCTTCAATCACAACATGTCCCTTTTACCCTCTCCCTCAAAACACAAGTCACATGGTAAGAAGTCAAAATATATGTCTAATGAAATAAAATATAAAATAGGGCTGAGTCAAGTTACATTTTAAATCCAAGGAGCTCTAGTTCAAGGTCACATCATTTACTCAGTTTTAGCCATAAATCTCCAGATCAATAAGAGAGGTTGAAGCTGATAAAAAATATTTAACCTTTGGCAAATGCCTCTGTCTGTTTTGTATAGACCTTGAGAACACAAAATCCCAGCTCTGTGTGTTTGCAATCACACATGCCTACAGTTATTACCCATGGAAGAAACAGAAATAATGTTTATGTTAGGCAAAATGTCAAAGATGGAATGAATGTATATGCCAAAATATTTCATTACTCAAAGTTCTTTATTTGTGTATACTTAAAACCCATACCTATGATTAAATATATATATATATATATATACACAAAGGTTTCTTAAAACAAAAATTTATATATTTGAATTTTAAAGTATATACAAAAAGAAGATAATCAGGATGGTTGACATTGGAGTATTAAGGGTAACATAACGTTTCTTTTGCTGCTGTTCAGTGTTTCTCAGAAGTGATTTATCTCTTTGGCTGCTAAATTCAAAGCTTAAAGCATTTTAATTGAAGATGACTTAGAGTTGTTTTAGTTATTATTTTCTGTTACACTACAGAAAAGATAAGGCTTAGTACTTTTTTCCTAATTTTCTTTGGTTTTAGTTTCATTAAATTAAAACTTAAACCTTCACTAAAATTATTTTACAATCTAGCTTGTTACTGGTTTTGGTCTGACTGAAATGTTCTACCAAAAAAAGTAGTTAAATAAAGGAAGTGGCAAACTTCCCAAAGTTTTGCAGGAACCAACTGTTGTCGCTGTTGCTCTTGAGCTAAGAACTTCGGGTCACTGATGTGTGTTCAGTGGTTATTGAAGTTGGGAAGAAGAAGTAAAAGTGCTCCAGTTTGTTGCCTGAGAATGCCACAGGTCTGAGGGGAGACACTTCAGAGTCAGGTGAAAGAAGGATGGTAGGTGGAAATAGGGACTGAGAGCTGCAGCTCAGGTTTCTGATGGGTTTGGCATCACAGAGCAGAAGGACAAGCAGCAGCCACAGCAATCCAGTTCTTACCTTTGCTTTGGAAAGTTTTTCAAAACAAAAAGGATTGAGGAGTTTGCCCTGAATTAGCAAACAGTATTATAATGATAGGTGTAAACAGGAATCACACTAAAGTGGAAGAGCAGCTCCATATTAAGGTGGAGAAAATGCTTGGATGAATAAATCAGAAAAATCAGCAAAAACCCAGAGGTGGCAATGGGAGGAAGGGACACAACCGTCATGTGGACGTGCTGTTAATGTTTGGGTTTGGCCCAAAATGTCTGGGTATGGCCCTGTCCCTGGAAGAGTGTTCAGTACTACAGGAGGAGACCTTCCAGGCATCGTATCCTGAAATTTAAACCCAGTAAAGGGAAATCAGACAAGAGAAGATTAGGACTGGGAAATCCAAAGTAAAGTTTACCAAGTAAGCTTGTTTATCCCTTCCCAAAGCTTCCAGGTGAAGAGAACGGATAGCAACATTATACCAGCCATAAACTCTACTTTTTATTGGAATGAAAGTATAGAAAATTGCAAGCCAGACTAACCCAAAAAGCGTGTTGCCTGTTCATGTGTTTCTCTCACCTTTTATATCTTTGAGAATCGGGACATTAGGAATTCATTTTGGCATCTTTAGTGAGCGTATTTTCAGGCCAATAAAGCCTCACTGAGTTGTACTTGGGAACGCCTTCTGGTGAGGCATGAGCGAGAAAAGTACTGACTGAGGATCTCAGTGAGTGTCCCATGGAGGAAAGCAGTAAAGATTGGCTCTCATCTATCATCTCCAAGCAGGCAGGACTCACTCTGGGCACGGATGCATGTTTAATGGCTTGGGAAGTGGCGTTAGCACAGGTGCAAAGCGGGCAGGAATGTGGAATTGCTGCCACTGCAAAGCCTTGGCAGCACAGTGTAAAATGTGCTGGTACCTGTATCCCACGGATGGTACCATATTGTGTAGGCAGCAGCAGGAGCCACTGCTCCCTCACACATCCCATTAATTTTTAAAGTGGGAAGGCAATTCCGTGGGAAAGCTAAAAAATAATTTTCTGCAAGCAACTTATTGCCTAGGAACTTGGAACAACAAAGGTCGTGAATGAATTCCCTCATTTACCTCACCTTCACACCTCAGCAGTGCAGGATCTTCAGAGTCTCTCAAGATTCTACTGAGCATCATTGTGTGAGGCCCTGAGAGAGAGCAGATGAACGGTAAAAGAAACAGAAGTAGAGAAAATTCTGATTCTTGGAACCGATTGGCTATCAGAAAAACCTCAATTTAGGCAATTGTTTGAAATAAAGCCCCTCTTCTGAAAATCAATTAGAAATTAAGCTAAACTGTCTGTCACTATGATCACACAGGTATCTAAACAGAAAAAGCCAGAGCACATCAAATGCAATTTTCAACATATCCTGGGTATGGCTTGTTCTGCCATCCACTGCAATCAATAAAGACCTTTCACTGATGTTAATGGCTTGAGATTGAGGCTCTGAAGTGAACAGCTGTATCCTGAAGATGCAGTTGTGCACTCTCCTGCCAAGCCTGGAAGATATTTTGAGGCAAAGCAGAAAAAGGTACCAGACAACTGATTTGCAAAAGGTAAGAACAGCAGGAATCAATTTGGAAAGCTGTAGCTTTTTTTAGATTGTTATTTGATCATGGAAGATCAATTTGAAAATATGTATTTCTCAAGTCTAAAAACTGTTTGTGATAAGTATTTTATGCCTTGAGTAATGCAAGGCTTGGTGTAGGTGGATTAGAATCAATACTTAAAGGAATTCAGGGACAGAAACCCATCTATTTGCCTTACAAAACTCCTACAAAAATTTATATTGGATAAAAAGTGCCCATTTTTTCTAACTAATGTTTAAACTTTTGACCTAAGTACTTGATAGAAATTCATAACTCTCTCAAGCAAATAATAATAATTTAAAAAGTGGATAATGCCCTGTTTACTTAAAATTTCTCAAGAGGGATATGGACATGTTTGTGAAATATTCTTTCCCATTATCTACATCTTCAGCTTTTTCTGTCATCTCCTGAGTTATATAACTTGAGCACTCTCAAAATTGACATATCAGTTAAGTTCCTGTAAGCAGAGATTTTTTTGGAAATGGTTTTTTTAGATGGAGTTTTGTGACTGTCTTCAAAGATAAGAATGGCAATTTATTTTTAGCCTAATAAAAGAAGAAGGACAAAACCCCCAATATTTGGGGCATTTTTTTCTTTAGGAAAACATGCAGGTCAGGGAGTTACTGACCAGCCAAATGCTGAGCTGTTGTTAAAAGAGTCCAGAGTGCCAGAGCTTCAGCAGTGTCTGCTGAAGGACAAGGACCTGTGAATAAAGAAATACTCCCAGAGTTTCTATTAAACATCTCTTTTCACTGCTAAGCACCTGTTTTATGTAAGCTCATGAAAAAATTCAGTCATGACTTAGCTGCAAGTCTGTTCTTTTTCATTCACTCGAGGCTTGCGGGAAGCAATCACTGAGGAAAGAAGCTACCAAAATATTGATGAAAAATGAAGCCTAGTGCTTGTCAGATGACATTTCAGAGCTCTTGGAGGCACCAGTGAGAGTGCACGCTGTGCACGCTTCTTGGAGAAGGTGCTTGCTCTGATCCCACATGCTTTAGCTGATTGTGGAGCTTCCTGAATGAATCCAGCTCAGTGCATCTCTTGCTGGTTGCTCAGCATATTCTTTCCCTTGCTCTGAGTACAGATTTTAGAGATCTGTAGGAGAACTATTTGCTTTCTGGCAATACAGCAACAGTAACAACATCGAAACTTTGTGGGAATTTAATATTTGAATGTGTAATTGCACATCCCTTGGTTTGTCACTGTCTCTAAATTCAGTTAGTCCTTACAAAGGGACAGGAACAGGGTAATATAACTAGAAATAATTGTATTGTTTCCATGTTTGAATGTTCATCAGTAACTTTTGACACCTTGCTTTCTTTTCAACAACAGGAAAAGCAGTAAGCACTGAAATAAAACTTGTTTAGCAGGTTGTGAAATAAAACAGCCTAATACGCACCAAGTAAATAATGGATTATGATGGACCATATAATATTTTTTTAAAGATTCCATTTCTACATACTCAATTCAGAGTAACTTCCTTTACAGAAGTTTTCTTTACTATTGATATTAATCTTAAAATCAGTGTCAAAAACTGTCAGTCAAAATCCTGAGATCCTTTATGAAAGATCTCCAGTATTCATGTCAGTTTCTGTTTTTTTAAAAGAAGTTTTTTAGCAAAACTTCACTAAGTCTTTGACCAGCTGAAACACATACCGGACTCTGAAGGGTAATTTTAAGTATTGTCTTTTATCTGTGTTTATGGAAAATATTTGTACTGATCCTTTTTTGGCAGTAAACATTTGCAAATGCTCACAGAATATTTTAGATAGTTCTATGATTTCTTTTGTTGTATCAGTAGCTTTTTGCTTTAAGTGGCTGGTAATTCATATGCTGACATTTGTAAAAACTGGAAAACTGGTGCCTTCCATATACTTTTTGTGAACTACTGATTGTTTGCCCCAGTATTATCCCTTGGAAAACTGTAATGGTAATATTAATTATAAAACACAAGCTAAACCAGAATGTTTTAAACCAAATTTACAGCTTCTGTTGTAGAGCTACTAGAATGGTTCTCCCTTGTGCTGTTATTCTAAAACATCGGTAATGTAAAAGTCTTTAAATTGATAATATAAGACTCTAAAACATGGATAAGGATTTAGGTACATATGTATTTATACTCACATATGTCTGTGCACACAGTTTGTTTTACGTTTAGTGAAATACCCAAATTATACAATATAATTGGCAAAGTAAATGCTAAATATGGCCTGTAAAAATTATCCTGTTCATAAATTTGCCTGGCACTGTAGAAATCTGTATTAGTAAAATGTGTTTTACCATGGTGCTCTAATCTGTTCTCAGTGATATGCCCTCAGTACCTCAAGGAATGAGTATTTTTATCACTGATGATATTTTTTTTTTCACTGATTAGTGGAGATTTGATGTTACCATAGGTATCATAATAACATCTTGATGCACTCTTATAAACATCCATATTTCAGAAATAGAAAATATTGAAAATATTTAGGATTATAAAGTGAATAAACATATTTTCTGCAGCTAGATAAGAGCTGAAATGCTTTTAGTATTCTCTGCTGTTCAACATCTGCTCGCAAATCCACAATGTGTTTGAAAGAGTTCTTGGTCAGAACTTTTCATGGGAACACTTTGTTGTTTCTTCCTTATGTTTATATCAATTCTTGGCAGTTTTGAAATGATTCATTTGCCTTCTACCATTCTTGTGCCTGGTGACTTCTTAGAATATTCTTATTCCTCTGTTGAGTCAGTCTTTAGCAGAAAAATGCAAATGGGCTTGCATGAAAGAGTGTTTGGCAGAGAACTTGCAAATTAAAGAGTAATATTGAAAATTTAGATGGAAAAGCTTGCTTTTACAAAGCTCTCTTGATTTCTAGGATTTCCTGCCAAAATGCTACTGGAGCCAGGATTTTGCAGCTTGTGTTTGTCCTGTGGAACCAGGGAGGAGCTCCCAGGCAAGATCTGACTCCGTGCTGGAACAACATTGAGGGCAGGAAGTCAAATTCCCCTGAAACTGGGATGCACAATTGTTTCAGAAAGAGTCTAAAGTTAAGGTAGGACCTGCTTCAGTGGTGTTTTCTATTGGCTCATGAGCAACTTGGGAGGTAGCAATGGTCCTTTTAAACTATGCAAAACACAGTAATATTTAGTGTGCAGAAAGAGTTCCAGGCACTTCGGGGTAAATCAGCAAAAGGAACCGTTCACATGAGTGCCCTTGGGCTCTTCTCAGTCACCACGGACCCTCTCACTTGAAGGATCAGTTCCTGTGATAATTTCAGTACTTCCATGCATAAAACCCACATGTCAGAGTATCTGAACCCCTCTGACATGTTCCAGTTCTTTAAAACAAGTCTGTGTATAACCTGAGTCTCAAGATGACCCAAACTCGAAGGGAGGAGTGATGAAAGTAGAAGGGATTAGGGGCAGAGTAGGTAGATGGAAATGAGAAGTCACACAGAAAGCAGCAGCACTGGAAGAAACTCACTGTTAAAGCACAACTTGCTTAAGAGAATTTTGGGGTCTTTTAGGATTTAGGATTAATTCTCTGTATTTTGAGAACACAATACTTCTGAGATGCTTAGATGAGGAGCCCTGTAATTTTGGCTTCTCATGTAATATTTATTACACAATCTATATTGTATCATACCTACAAAGTATCATTATACAAAATTTCCTCCTGACTGGAAGAAATCTTGTTTGTTAGGGTGCCATTGCATGAATTATTTTAACTTGGAAGTACTTGTACCTGCTTTTAATCTTTAATAAATTCAGTAGCTATTTGAAGATACATTCAGAGTCTGGATACAACATTTGCTTGGCTACCTCACTAGGAGAAGAAAGGATGGCATGCCTAAAGAAGCACAGCACATGGAAGTGATACAGAAATCACAAAATACGCAGTTAGCCTTTCTTAGTGTAAAAAGTTAGTTAAGCTTTAACCTCTCCAGAAAACTCAATTCACAGGGCTGGTGTGCATTAACACCCCAACAGTAGTTCAGCTGTCACATCTCTCATTTAGTCTGTTCCACAATTTGTGATCTGTGAATTCAGCAAAAGTCAATGAATGCTAGTCAGAACATTTAATAGCACTTGATTTTTATGCAGATTTCTTTTTTTGTAGGCTACCATAAACCAATTCATTTAAAATATCAAAGTCCCTAACAGGTGACAGAGATATGAAGAGTGTAAGCAGATGGATTTCTGAAGGCCTAATAATAAGTTTTGTTGTTTTCTTACTGGTTTGTTTTGGTTCTTTAATCAAAAATCAGACTGCATGAGATGCTGCTGCTGCTGCAGCTATTTTTTCCCCCTGAAAAGTGGAGAATTATGTTGTTTGGTTGAGCTTGTTTTGTTGATGCCATCTATTTACTGTGCTGACAGTCCCAGAGGCAGCTGGACCAATTTTTGTGACAGAGGATTCACAGATAAATTCATTTGACATTAAAATGGGGTTATTTATTATTTTTTAAAAATATAATGAGGTTTTGAAAGAGGAGGATGTAAGCTCTCAGGTACCATTTGAGAAACTAATATTGTCATTATATAATCCTGGTAGGCTTTCAACGCGGAAAAAGCTGGAAATGGATCTAAGAGCGGGAACAAGAGGAAAGGCACAATGGTGCTTCCAAAAGTAATTGGTCAGGGGAGAATTATTGCAAACCCAGCTCCTTCATGGGAGGAAACTGCACAGGAGGCAGAAATGGCTGAAATGACCTGGAGCTGACAGTGCCTGTAGGACCAGGGTGAGCACTAAGCATGCAGCACAGGGGGGAGATGCAAGCACGCCACATTAGGGATGGGGTCAGCAAAATGACAGTGCCCGTTTGGGGCACCACTGAGACCAGCTGAACACGCCCTCTTGCCTGGTGCCTAAAGGGAAAGGGATTAGTGCAGAATGTCCAGAAGAGGAAAAAAAAGCTCCAGGGAATGGAATAAAATTGTTAGAACAGATCTTTTTCCTTTTCGTAGCAGTATTTTAAACCTTTCTGCCTGTGGAATGCACTGAATTATGTATTTTGAAATAAAAATACAGTAAATTCTGGTTTAGAAGTTCAGACTATATTCGGAGAGAAAACACTTAGGGTTTTCCTTTTTTTTTAGCTTTGACTCTTTGTTTTCAGATTTTTTTCCACTCAAAATACTTGAATCAAAAAATTGTATTTTTAACCCAAGATGAATCTTTAAATACTCACATAAACATACGTGTGAATGCGTGTTATTTTAATTTTTTTTTTCTAACTGCTAAATTACTGATGTGTTGTAATCAACAGTGACTCAGGAAGAAAAGGAGACTGTCTCATGGATCTGATTCAAGTAGCAGTGTTTGCCAACACTTTTGGGAAGGAATTTCTTTCATATAGTCTCACTGCAAACTTACCATTTACTTACCCAGGTTCTGTGCTCAGTTTTCATAAGAGGGTTTCAAAGATCCATCCCCGCTGCCTGGTCTGAAATGATGAAGTGAACTGTAGACAAAGAAATGGATTCAGTGTGATTCAGTCTGGGTGCTGAGGCAGATTCAGAGTCACCTGGAGAAGTTTGAAGTCATTCTGTCCAAGGACAGGCAGTGTCCCACACCTTAAGCTAGAAGCTCTTCCAAAGGCAGCACTGTCGAGCTCACTCTCGTGAGCAATATCGGAATGCAGCTGAATGTCACTGGGGAGCAAGGTATTCTATATCAGACCTACATAATGAATGCAAATTGTTTTTTTAGGATCCCAATGGGAAAGCGTGAAAGGCTACAAAAGCCTTAATTTATGATTTGTTCATTTAAACCTTCAGACCATTAAGTAGCCATTAAATCACTATTTTATTTTCTGCTAAGTGCATCTCTATCATCAGAATAAAAAGATTGTTTTAATTCCCCCTGTATCAAATAAAACATTTTAATTGAGAGCATTTGTGATAACAAATTGACTGGAATTGGAAAGTAAATTAATGCTGAGCTCTGACAACAGAACATCTTTGTGATTTTGCTTTTAGCGTCTTGTATGTGCATGAACAGTTACATTATACATATGTTTATCTGTACTTGGATTTCAATTATAAAGATTCTACCCCAGGTAAAACTTTCCTTGCACTGATAGGTTCTCCAGATCCAGGTCTGTCACACTAACTCTTCCTGTGGAGCTCAAATTATAAGTTTTTAACCATTTTAGCCTTAGCCTCACTGCGAAGGGCCTCCATTACTTGGGCTGTGTCCTAAAATGGGGAGTAGACACAAGCATGTGAGAGAAAATTTTGCACATTTTCCTCCCCTTGGATATTTCAAAGTTTGTTTTTATTTCCAGAAAGACAAAAATTTTAACATCTGCCTTTGGCACACAGAGATTTCAAAGAACATTGATTTGGAAACATATTTTGACCTACTTTGTTGTGGCATTTTTGATTGCACTTAAGCACTGCATTCCTGCAAGTGAACTGGCTCCTTTTCTTTCAGTCGCGAGCCTTCCTATTGCCAATATTGCCTGGCCTCCAATTTTCTCTGGGGGGCTGAGAAACACCTCTCCCACAATGAAGTAATTGGAATGTGTGTAACTAGATAATGACATCAACTCTGCAGCAAGTTCAAGTTCTTGTGCATCCATTTCCAGACAGAAATATTCTAAGAAAATGCAGTTGACAATTTTAAAGCCAAATGTGTTGTCCTGTTTAATATAATAAATTGTTCCAATGTGATTAAAGCCGACCCCAATGCTCAATTTTCCGAAGAGAACTTTGGCATTAGGAAAATACTTTGAGATGTAATTTTTAGGTAAAATTGTCTGTTAATGGTTCAGAAATTGAATTCCCTGTCAATATATGTATCTGGAAAGGTCACCCTCTGTCCCCCAGGAAGGGCTGGCTTGCTCCTGCAATGGCTGTTTTCTCATTAGCAGGGAGGTTCTCAGCATGGGAGAAGAGGCTGAAAAGCAGAAGGGCTGAGGAGAGGATACCTGGAGCATTGTGCAGCTGGGAAAGACAAGGAAAGGGCAATCCTGCGGATCTTGGCTCACACAGGCTCCCAGGTAAGCAATTACATTACCTTGGGCCTCTCTGCCAGCCCATCTGGCCTCATCTTAACTTCAGCAGCTTTTCTGTGTGCACCTTCCCCAGCGTTACTTCCCCTCACGTGTTTCTGCTTTCTGGCTCTGCCTTTCCCCCAGATGCTCCCAATTACTGGTCCAACAACAGCTATCACCGAGAATCGCTACACAAGATCGAGGATTTTAATGTCTACATGTCTGTTTTAGGTGATTATTCAGTATGCTGCTAAAATCTGCCTTTAAAATATATTTAGTTTTAATCTGGTTTTAGCAGCCCTCCTGCTTACCCATATGTGAATAATTCCTCCAACAGTTTTCAAATTCAGTGCCTTAAAATGTTTTTCAACCTAATTCAGAGTGTGAGGAAAATGTATGCTCTCGCTGGGAATTTAAAGAACAATTGTGGTTCATAGTGTGAAAAGATATTTTCAAGGAAACATTTGCTCATTCCATTAGATACTGCATTATTCCTTTCTGAGGATTCCATTAATCTGTATTTGTCATTTATACAAACAAGGAATGACTCTGAAAGTGAAGGCTTTTATCTGGTTATCTATTGATGGAAAAATCACCCAGCACAGTACTTCATTTTGCCTGAATATTTTTATTGAACTTGGAGATTCAGTTCAGATCTAGTTAATGAAACTGTGAATATTGGAAAGCAGAGGGAGGAATATTGTTTTTAAAATGACAAATTGTAGTTTAAATATTTCTTAAGTATATGTTTTCATAATATTAAATAAAGGGATTTATTGATGAGTATTTCGTGATTTTACACAGATTCTAAAATTTCAGTGACTGAAAACCAGATTTATGCATATTTTTCAGGTATCATAGGACTTGACTCTGAGTTGAGGATTTTTGTTTGATTTGGGGAGTTTGGATTTGTTTGGTTTTTTCCCTTTAGCAGATCTTTTGTTTCTGCACATGAAAAATCAATCTCACGTAATACATTGGGAAACTCTCTCTCTTAAGACTCCCTGCCTTTCACTTTGGGTTATCCTCTGAGCCAAATCCTGCAAGATTATAATTGATTTTAAAAGTCAGCAGCAAAAGTATTTGATCTTTAGGTGACAAACAGTCAAAGAGAAGCCTTCAGGATCAGTGTTAAACGTCAATGAAATTACATTCATGCTAGGATAGGCACGTTACAAAAATTTAAATCCTGCTGTAATAGTGAGAGTAATAAATGGAAACTCAGCAAAATGAAGCTATTAGTCAACAATGTGAAATGTCAAAAACTTGAACAAATGATTGCAGAGCAGCTCAGGCCTGAATTAAAACCAAGCAAGCTGAAACAAGTAATATCATTGAGATGGATAAATGAATTTATCTGAGTGGATATAATGACACATTAGAATAAAAACCAATATTTTAAATGTGCTTAAAATAATCTGGACAGCATCACTCAAAATGGACAACAGCACTTGCATGCGCTGCTGCTTGTACCAGAATTTTGAATGTTGGACCCTCTGGTTGGGTTTTTCTCCTCCTGTGGTGCTTTAAAGAATCCATATAGAGAACTGTAGAGAGCTTCACAATGTTCTCATGAAAATATGAAACAAATTTAGTGTCAAGAGCAGCTAAAACAATGCTGGTGTGCAGAATGGCAAGGCAGCCCTAGCACAGAGCAAGGCTGAATTGAATTGACCTGGAATAAAAGAGCAGAAAGCAGCCTGAAAGCACTTGGCCATAGCACGGAGCGATAGGACACTCGAAGCCTCTTGATACAATCTCCGAGAAAGCAAGCAGAAAACTGCTTCCAGGAAGGCAGCCTTCTGCTGCACCCAATCTGTTTCCTGAGCCATGAGAAATACCAATAACGAGAGAAAAAATGTGGTTTCTGGAGAAACAATTGCATAAAGAGCACAGCACTTAGTGCTGTGTTGTACTGTTACATGCAGCTTGTTTCCAAACAGTGCAAAACAGTGTTGAGGGATTTTAATGATGACTCTGTTGATGCCATAGAAAGCTGCAATTTTTCTGGTAAGGTCAAGTGTTCCAAATTACACCTTGAGCGTCATCAGCAAACGAAGCAGAGAGTATAATGCTGATTTTTCTTCAGCGAGAATGCTAAGTGAAAGCATTGGAATAGCCCAGCTATAATATAGAAATAGATTAAGAGATACTTAATGCTGAAACAAAAATTTCAAAGTATGCATAAAAATGAATGCTACCACTTAGGTCATATGAAGTTTTAGTATTTTTGCATATATGTTAGAAAATTATGTATTGTCTGCTTTCTTGAAGGTTTAGAACATCAAATGACTCTTGGCAGATGTGAAATGCTTCTGGAAGCCAAAGAGTGGTTCTGTTCATACCCTTTGGACCACCCTTTGTAAGCTGAAAATCCATGTTAAAACAGAGTATATATTATTTCTTTGTGATCTGAGAACCTCTGAACATCTTGCTTTTTCAGTTTGCCTGTTTTTTTAAGTGGAAACATTGGCTGCTGAGTTTTATTTCTCACACAAGATGTTCTTAATCAAGACAGACCAGATTTCAGTTGGTTTCATTATTTTTTTCCCTTGCAAGTAGGAAATGGCATGCAGATCTTTCATCTACATCCACTTTAAATCAACAACTCCAAAAATATAAATACAGGTATGGAACTCAATGTAGTGTGTTTAAAGTGTAGCTGTGTAATAGAGGAGTAGAAAGTCAAGTGTGGATTTAGTTTTCATTCCCGGCCCAAATATTTAATCATCTCAGAAGAAAAGTAGCCCACTCAATTTAGTCCATTTGTGTCCTGCACTCAGTGGGTGTCTGCGAGGTACTTGATCCCCACTCTGGGTGTTGAAAGGCTCTGCCTTCCTCCACAAAGCAGCATCAGTCCAATTCCAAGTCCTTTGTTATCAGTGCTTTCTGCAGTCTGAGAGAGCAGGGAATTACTTTTGAGAAGTCAATAGTCATGACTCCAGCTCGCATTATTCACATTCATGGACAGCCTACTACTGCTCATGAGAAGATTTTTGAATCTTTCATTAGTGCTCTGAAATCTAGGCCTGCTCAGCCCTCACCAAAGCCAGTGGAAGATGTTTTATTGACTTGAGGAAAGCTGGCGGAAATCAATGGCTTGAAGGTCTGTCTGCCCTCTCTCCTCCTTTCCTTTCTTCCTTCCATTTTCATTTCTGTGGTGGCTTTCCTGTCTGTATCTCCAGGTGATACAGGGAGATAGGCACTCAACTCAGACACAAATGATGAGCCAAAATAAACTAAACAAATCCCATCCTCTTATCTAACATTTTCAAGCTTGTGAGATGTTTTAGAGGGCACTTTGGTGACTTTGAGCCAGCTGGTGCCCTTGTAGCACTCTGACTTGGCCATGTTTTCAGTCCTGTTTCCAAGGGCTTTCTTGTTTGTTTTTTTCCCCTTGGTTGTGCTAAAAGCTGCTTGTTGCCTTGACAAATATTTGTTTCCAATTCCATGTATGTAAACATCCAACCTAAAATTGTCTCAGGATTCAGTATGCAGATGACTGCTGCACTACTGTTTACCAGAGTTCAAAACCTGAGCAAACAGCAATTTGTTTGGGCTGAATAAGTAATACCTTTTTTTTGGAGGGCCCAAATAGCCATGTAATTGTTTTGAATTAAGAAATTACCATATCATTTCAGGCTCATTACATGGGTATTTATTCTCAGCAGATTATGTGCAGGCTCCTACAATAGTAACTAGTGTAACTTTTGTTTGGAAAGGGAACCAGGGTAGTAATGAGAGGAGGAAGGGACCTGTGGTGAGCCTGCAGTCCTTAAAATGGGAATGCCAGCTCAGATGTGTGGAGCTGCATTTTCAAGTGGAAAAGACCTATTGTTCTTGCATAACATTTTAGTGAAGAGGCAAATAGCAATAACGTGCTAGTTATTTTTATTTAGATATTTCACATAAGGAAACACAGGAGCTTTGTGAGCTGTAACGCAGCTGTTGACCCGCTCTCAAAGTACTGCAGTGATATAAATAAAAATCAGCCAAACTAGAGAACAATGCCTATGACTTGTGTATTTCTAACAGACAACAGGTGGTTGTAATTCCCTGAGAAACAGCCTTGACATCAGATGGGATGTCCGTGCCTTTAGCACTCTCTAATAGAGCAGCTAACTGTCTTGTTCATGCTAATTCCCTTCATTTTCTCAGCGTCCATCATGTCTGTGCCACACTGCACTGCAATGGTCTTCTCATCCAGGAGAGCCTGACCATGGACAACGGGATCAGCAAGCTCTGAAGAGCCTGATCCAAGGGACACAGGGAGCCTTCAGTCCTCCATTACCTTCCAACCCCAAAATCCCCAGTCCAGCTGCCTGAGACAAGAGTAAGATCGCCCTCGGTTTCCCTTCATGAGTATAAATGCTTATTTAATCTCTCTAATCTTCTTAGCACCAGCACGCAAAAATCTGAGAAATATTTGTTGTGAGGTGGAAATTCACCTTGTGAAATAATTGCTTCTAAAGTGTTAGTCATTCATGGCATGGCTCTAATTGCATTATACTTAGGGGATCCTAACACAACAGACTTCCAAATTTACCCTGGAGCACTTTTTTTGCAGTATTGGGTTGGAAAGCTGTAATTTAAATAAATGAAATGAGTAACCGAAGACAGACTCTGCCTCTCCCCAATATGTCTCAGTAAGGAAAAAGAAAAAAAAAAGCCAAACAAACCCCACAACAACAAAAAGAACAGTATTGTTTAAGTAATTAGCAAGATGCTGACATAGTGTAGGAAGTGTGCATTGGATATTTTGTATTTCATCTGAAAACAAATTAATAAAGCAGATTTCTTTTTGGACAAAGTAAGTTCATTTTCAGAAGGGAGAAATTCTTATTTTTGCAAGATCAAAGGTAAAAGAGGCAGTGAGAGAAGAAATGTTCATGAAAGTTGTTGATTTGAGAAAGGGAAAGCCATAACATTGAAAATGCCCTTTAGGTCTATTATACAACTATCAGACCCTGAGTCTTAGACTGGAGGAGATAATGACTGTGTGCTGCTCAGCACAAGGGAAAACAAAAGAAGGATTGAGAGATGGCAGTATTTTGCTGGGATACACAACAACAGGAAATTACTAAATTCTACCTTGGCCTCTTCCCTGTTTTCTTTTCCACTCCCATGAAGTCATTCCACCCAAGCTGCTTTCCTCGACTTCACAGTTTGCTCCCTGTCACGTGGTCAGGGTTTTGCTGGAAGTCACAACTCACTTCTTATTTTGATTCAGTGCATCTCCTGCCTTGGTCTCATCCCTTTAGAAGTCTGGCTTAATTTCAGTTAATTAATTCAGGTCAGTGCATTCCTTCCACAGATGGTTGGAAATAGGCTCTTGTCCAAAGGCTTGGACGATTTGCATGTCCAGTGAGGTTGGGCTGATGTTAAAGAGCTGAACATTGACCAACTCATCTAAATACAAGCTAATAAGGAAAACACAGCTACACGTCTCAGACTGGTTTTTAGAGAAGTCAGTTAGTGACAGATCACTCCATACATGTGGATATTGTACTTCTTGTTGGAAAATTTACCTGTAAAATAAAATCTGCACATGACTTTACCCCACCCTCAAACTACTCCTGATATTTTCTTCCTGTTCCAAATCCCTGCTTTTCGCTGCTGGGAAGGAGAAACATCCTTTTAGTGTCCTTTTCTCACCCCTGGTATTTTGCAGTCCTCTTAGAAAAGGTACAGGGAAGATGTGCACTTTCACAGTGACCCTTCACAATATATATCAATAGATGGCAGTAGCTGAATCTCCTTAGAAAGAACATCCCTGGAAAAATGTCTAAAAAGCTAATTATAGCTTTTTCCATAAGACAAAAATGAATGCACTCTTTATGGGTTCAAAAGGGTGCAAGTCATTTCATAAATCAAGGTCAAAGGACAATTTCCCTTTTTCATTCTCAAAAGTATTGATATCCAGAGTTGCTTAGAACAGCACCAAGTTTGCTTGGAGCCATACACTGAAAGACTCCATGGTTTCAAAACCAGGATCAGAAGCAAGGATCAGTTCAAGTCAATGAATCTTTCATTGGAACCTGGTTGGAGACTTGCTACTGATGACCTGGCCATGATATTCACCTACAAGCAGACTATCAAAACCTGCACTGTAATTTAGAGTCAGGAAGTCCTGCATCCCAGCTTGACCTGGGGATTTCCCCTAGTGTTTTCCTATTGCCAATGCAAATATTTTCCTGCAGTCTTGTAAATACAACCTCATTTCATTTGTTCATAGTATCCTGTATTTGATCATGTCTATTTCAATGGCTCCAGCTTATAGAGAAACAAAATTTCAGAGTAGTCTGTATTCACCAATGTTTTAATGGAGTAGGTTCAAAAAGCCGGTCTGTGAAATCAGTAACTCAAGAATTTGGTTATTTCCTGTAGAAAACATAAAACTAAAGAAATTTGTAATTGAAAGTTATCTCAAGAGATCATTTAATCCATCCCCTTTCAGTGAGACAGAATCAAGAACATGCACATCTGGTCCCTACATGCTGACCGAAAGCAATAATGTTGCCTGGCCAAGTGGAAAAAATAATTGTCTAAAAATAGTGAAGGTTTTCCATGACCCCAAGCCCCAGTCTCCTTCAGTGGCAATTTATTCTTCTCCTTTCATGGCTCCTTCTTATTTTCCTGTTATTGTATTGCTGGAGAAGTTTTGACAAAATCAAAATCTGTTTGCACATATGTATCATACATTTTAAGTGAAAACTCGTTTTGAAACATCACAAAGATTTTTAGATCACTTAGATTTTTTTTCATCAGAAGCAAAATGTCACTGAAATTAGCATAAACCAGTAACTTAAAGCATATGGCTGCTGATGTATCAAAACTTCTTGAAGGGGAAAACACAGCCCTCTGGCAGAACATTTCTGAGCACTTTATCATCTGAATTCCTGGGTCTGTGGAAATACTTTGTGCTTATATGCAAGTGCAGTTTTTAAAATCTTGATTGTGATTATTCAAATTCTTTTGTTGACTATTCAAAGTTTTCCTGCTTCTCCCTTTCTGCAAGTGTTTACATGATGCTCCAATGAGAAACATACAGATCTGATACATTTTTGTGACATTAATCTGTGAACAGTCAGGGGGGATGCCCTGCCTGGTAATTGGCAAACCAGTATTTTCACTTCTCTAGTTGAGTTCAGAGGATGGCAAAATGCTGGAAGCTCTCACTCAGTATTATCTAAGTCCTGTGAGCCTTGAATTAGCAGAGGGATGTTGCAGTCCAAGAGAGCCCATTTTTCCATGAGATTTAAAGGGCACTTTCCCTGGATGGAAATGTATTAGGGTAATTGCTTCTGTGTGCTATTATGAAATAGCTTACTTGTTGCTGTATTCTTTTCCAATGGTCAGTTAATAATGTGTTGGTATTATTAATTCAGGCTTTGGAAGTATGAAGCATTGCCAGACCTTGCTGGGTTACAGCCCACCCATCCCCAGAACTACGAGATAACTCCAGCTTCTCAAAATCCCAGTTTAATGCAAGTCTAAAAAAGGCACTGCCAATGGACACAGGCAAGAAGGTAAGGAACAGATCTCTGCCCGTTGGTCTGGTTGGTGTTACCCAACAGAGACACTGAAATGCAAGAGACTTTGGCTGGGTTTACTGATGACATCTATAGGAGGCAACACAGATAGCACTTCCCTGGAGGAAGGAGGTTTAGGAGCCTGTGCTCTTTTCCCCCCAGTCTCCAGGAGGGCCAGAATGCACCTACCTGTACAACGATTCTGCACTCCTCATTCTGGTCCCTCTATCTTTCACAAGATAAAGCAAGCAATATAGATGGCTTCACGCCTCTGTATGCAACTTTGAGATGTGTTTTTAGTCCGAAAGTGAATTTTACTTGCATAGCTACAGGATTATACGGTGCACTCAGTTTGCCCGAGACACATTTTTAATGAGGAAAAAGCGCCTTAAGTAAGTGGCAAAGAGTGTTCTCCATCATTTTCCCCAAATCAAGATCCATGATTTCGCTCAAACATCTGTCAGCCACACAGCAGTTCGTTTTCCTAAATCAAATGCTAGACACAGCTAAAGAACAGCAGCATTGCTCAAAGAAAATTAAGCACCCACTGGGCAAATAATATGACTGTTTTCAGCAGCACAGAGGTCTTAAATTTTTCCTGCTGTTTCCAGAGATGTGTCCCAGTGCCCCTTCCTCTGCTCACAAGGAGGCTCAGGCCACGGTTTGTTTTCCCAGATCAAAAAGAGAGGTTTTAAGGGGGCAGGTGTGTTTTTCTCAGTTCTTTGAAAGTCCAGAGCTCAGATATGATCTTTCCTGAAATCACATTCAACCTGTTCCGAAGTCCAAGGGCAGAAATGAAAGGATTTAGCTTAATAAAATTCATCATTATCTGCTTAAGGTATCTCTCCAGAGCAGAGCCCAAGTCTGTAAGCTGCACCCAGAACTCCATTCCCATTTTTCAGAGCAATGTAGAGTCACTCTATGGAAGTCTGTGCTCAAAGGTCTGCTGTGAAGAATTAAGCAGGATTTTTCTTTCTGTGGGCTTTTCATATAAGTAAGAAAATCTATCCTTACTTAATATAAAGAGAAAAAAAGCTCCAAGCTGCTAGAGGAGAAGGTGGATTTCCAAGGATTAAAAAAAACCCAGACACACTTCATAATGGCTGAGCTTTAAAGAAAATTGTCTCATCCTTTTTTCCAAGGTAACTGGTTTTTTTCAGTAACGAGGTTTTAGAAACCTTTTCCTATAGTAAAAAATTCTCATCCATAGTTGGGACCTTTCTCAAAGACACATGTTACACTATCCTGGTCTAAATTTCTTTGTTATTGCCGATAAAAACAGAGTTTCCTTTTCATCACATGGATAGTGTTAACTGTACAGTCTAAGACTTTGGGAGGTAATATTGCATGTGGGTACTCAGAAATAAAAGCCGAACATTTCATTCCAAAATGCTTGTTATTTCACACATCACCAGGATAAGAAAGATTGCTTCTTTAAATGTAAATGCACTTGTATGCAGTTCAGTGAGATGATGGTGGTGCTGGTGTAGACACAGCAACAATAATGTTGTTCCTTTTATAAACATTTCGTTTTAGCTGTGAAAAATCCCAACCAGAATAAATGGCAATCTGTTTCTATTCTTTCTTTGGTCACTTCACCCCTAGAAAATTCAACAGAGAAAGGAAAGGGGATAAATTTATAATGCCATGAGTTCTCTTTGCTTCCTATCATTTATTTCCCATCCTGCTATTCCTTTAGCTCCAGAGCTACAGATGGTTGTTGCACTGTGGAGCTCCTGAGGGCACCGTGTAGGTTTAAGCACCAGACCGTCAGAATCCCAGCTGTTACCTAACAATCAAGTCTTGATTTTTACTTAAGCTGATTTTTTCCTCTTCCTAATTATTTTTCCTTCCACTAGAGTGGAGTCAAGTTAAAAAAAAAAATAATTAAAATGAGTATAAAAATGTAGAAGAAACTTAGATATTACTACCAATATTTTATTCTTCTCCTTAACCTCCCAGTCTGCAGAAGATTCACAGCCTCTGTTTGGTGAGGATTATTGGGATGATAATAAATGCAGTAAAGTTTATTTCACAGTCTTGAAGTCTTCTATCAAACTGATTCAGATTTTCAAATTTCACTGTACTTTGGCAGTACTTGATATTTTTCCCAGATACCTTCCCACAGCAGCGTTATTTAAGCATTTCCTTACATTCACTCACAAGTGGTCATTAGGAAAAAAATCTTAACAGGGTCTATTGAGTTTGATCAGATCCACTTGGTGCATTATTTGGTGCATTTGGTTCCAACCAAAGGATGAAAAATAGCCATTCTTGTACTCTCATTTCTGTCAAACCACCTGAATACTGAGTTTATCTCTGTCTTTTTCTCAGGACAAAATGGTCCCCAGGAACTGTCCCTGCTCTCCATGGGTACTTCTGCATCAGCAAACTCCAGAGGGCCTCTGAGCCCAGAGATCTCAAGTGCAGTCAGCTCTTGGTGAGGTGAGATCTCCTTTGCTCTCACTTGCCTGAAGTCCTTGGAAAGGAGAGAGCAAGTCCAGGTCTGCTTCAAGCAGATGCCTGGTGTGGGGAGAGGATCCTGGAACATGGGGTGGGGGCTTTGCCAGTCAAGTGTGGATGTCTCTGTTATCTTCTCTAGAATAAATTAGACCATTGGCTCAGAGATGATGTCCAGCAGTGCTTTAACCAATTTTAGCAGGACAGGGGATGGGAATATGGATTATTTTGCTAGTGTTTTCTCCAGCTCAGTTTTTGCCCTGTCCCCAGACTGGCCCACTGTCATATTTAATAACATCAACATGCTTATTTTGCCTTCTGAAAATACACTTCCTTTATAACTACAAATTGCCAGAGGTCCTGCTTTAGTAGTGAGAGAGTTTTGCTGTAGTGCAACTTGTGTGCCGGAGTTCCCAGAGGCTGTGGAAGCAGTTCTAATGTTATTGTTTTAATCCAAATAAATATGATAAACACATACAGAAACCTTTTAGCCAAGAACCTTGAAAACACATTCCTGTACATGCTTTCTGCTAGAGCCATGACATTGCAACAAATCTAAAAATCCTACCAAATGATAGTTTTATATTGTGATTAGTTCAGATATCAAAAGAAACCTGTGGCTTTTCAGCCCTTAATTAAACCATAGGCACTTCTTTGTTTCCCCTTCCTCCGTATGTTTTGCTTTTATCAAGGCTGGCAAGCCTGGAATACTTCAGGGTTGTGCTGTGTCCCGAAGGAGCTGTGACCTGGCACTCTGAGGCTGATGGCAAGGCCGTGGTTTGCTGGGAATGAGCTTAGTGCTCTTGCTGGGACTCGGAATCGTGGACTGGAACTGAGGCAATGCACCATTCCTGGGTTTAATTCTGTCAGCTTCAGGGAGCCTCCTGCAAAGTGCTTGCTTTTAGTGCATTTTGGAGGACTTCAAAGAGCATTAGGAGAGCTCTGTTTTCAAGCAGTAATCCTTGTACGTTTTTTTCAGGCAGGGAAAGGATCTGTCTTCTGTTTCAGCTTTTAAATTCTGATGTGTAATAGGAGCTACACTTCTTTTCACAGGCTGCAAGAGTAAATAATGTATATTACATCTAACTACTGTTTACGTGGTTTCATGATACGATTTTGCTTGATTCTCCAGTATATTTAAAATACCAAAATAATTATTTCTGTGATTAATTAAAAAAAAAAAAAAGTTAAAAAAAGGCATCTGGGAAGAATTTTTGGGGCACAAGTCTGCTCCCTTGCATTTCAAGCATGGGCACTTCGGGAGCTTCCTCTCATATGGAACCTTCCCAGGCTTAGATGGTTTGTGGTCAGTTTTGTTCATTTTTTTTCCTTATCTGTTACAAACTCATGTAAAGCCCAGGCTAATTTAGAGCGTAACATAATCGAGGATTTTGCTTATTCATAACAATTAATTAAAGTGGGCAATGATAATGCTATTTTAAAAGTTTTTAGATTGTATCTGTTATCTTCTAAAAGAAAATGCAAATAGCTTATAAAATCATTTGTATCTGCTTAGACTTGCTAAATCATAAGGAGTCATGGTACAAAACCATGCAGCAAGACTCTAAATTCATGGAATAGTGATACCAGATGACAGTGGAATTGTAAAGGAAGTGCTTAGTACATCAAAAATTAATACCTGGAGGGTCCATTTTTGTTTGGCAATGATTGTAAGTATCACTCTGTGTGTGAACACAATCCCCTCAGAGCAGCAGTTTACTAAATGTGCTGGAGATTATTGAACAAAATACAAGCTGAGGTCACGTTTGGGTTTTCATTGGGCAAATCGCTATCATTTTCTTCTCAATCCAAACTAAAATTGCAGTGTTGCAGGAGGCGCTCGGGTTCGGTGCACACAAATGGGAGGTTGTTACCTGTGCTCGGAGCAGTTCAGAGCTATGCAGAGGAAAAGGAGCAAGTCACGATGTACTTCTCTTAGTTATGAGAACAAATTATGAGAACAAGTGTGCTGTTTGACCCCAGGAGCTGTTTGTTATATATTAAATCACTGACCAAATGTCAAAGAGGTGGCAGTGCCACTGAATGCCACACAGAGTATGAATACACACTGACATATGAGGGTGAGAAATAGAGAGGGGCTTTTACAATATTCACTTCCAATAGAAGTTTCATGACCTCTGCTTTAGAATCCGCTTGTTATATTATGTACCCATTTTATTTTAAGTAACGAATCAGTTATGAACATTTGTTTTTAGTAGTGAATCACACTCTGGGCACACTTAACCAGAGCTCATGTATGGTGTGTCCAGTAATCTGTGTGCAGCTCTCTGCATCAGATGAGAAATGTACAACTTAATCATTTGTAACTATAGCTGTATACCAGGAGGGCTGTTTCATCCTAAAGCTGAAGAAATCACACTGACTTTATTTGTTTATTATTTCCAACTTAACAGTCTCATGCAAAATGCAGGAGTTTATTTTAGCCGCAATCATAAAAATGAGTTATTTGTTTCTAGACATTGTCTTTGCCCATTTGTGCCGCAGTCAATTTTTTTTTGGTCAATTTTGTGTCTTTAGCCACAGCTCCTCATATGCATTTCCATAAAAACAGCTGTTAGAACTGGAAAAGCAGCAGCAGAGTTGCTGGAGTTGTACAGTGGAGCTTGAGGAATTAGGCCAGCGCTCATGGTGGTTAAAGTGCAACTTACTCCCAAGTGCAAGGGAAGTATGGAGAGGGTCACTAACTCAGTGTGTGTTCAACTATGAATTTCATCCCTCACTTTTGCCCTCTCTGATGTGGAATTTCTGCTGCCTGTGTAACTCGGGAGATAATGTAAATGCAGTGTAAGGGCATTAATGAGACCAACCCCGTTAAGTTTTAAGGTTTGACTTTTTTCCCTCCAGCCTCCTGTTAATGATGTGACAGTTTGTTGCTACAGGAGAGAGAGAGAACTGCATCTGTGGTAACTAAAGGTCAGATGCCCTGGGCTGCATGGGCTGCTCTGCTCATCACACCAGAGGAGAAAAGAGAGGGCTCATGGTTTCACAGAGTTAAGAGTGGCCTCACAAAAGATATGTATTTGAAATAACAATGGTTTGAAGTAGCATGTTACTAACCTCCAGTTCTGAATTTAAAAGAAACCAAAGCTCTCAAGCCCTTGAATATTTAATGATGGCTGAACAAACTTGGAATGACCTGAGGAAGATGGAAAGTCACAGAAGTTAATGCTCCCAAAATGCAGCAGAGCTCAGTAGTCCTTAAAAGCAGTTAAAGAAGAGCTTTTACCATCTGCTAAGTAATTACCTATCATCATTAGTTATTAGAAGTAGGAGATGATGTAAAGGGCACAAACATGATAGAAAAATAACAGCCAGCTTCTTGTGGGTTTTTGAATGAGGTCATAAAAACGTGGTGATTAATACTGAAATAGAAATGGCGAACATTTGCAGACAATGTTGTAGCTGCTCTGCTTCACAAAGAAAAGCATTGCATTTTTCCTAACAGTAAATATTTAGCTCAAGTCTTGCACTTGTTACTAGTATGAAATGAAATTTATTATAATATTCATCTCCAAAAAACAACATAAGATGAAGAAGATTTAAGGTTTCTAAATTCAGTGCATTATAGTTCAGCTAAAACCAAGTATGGAAAACCCAATTTGAGGATCATGACTTGGAACAGATTAAAACCAAGTAACCAAAAACCCCCAAAGCTGTGTGTGCTTTTAAGCTACATGATTTTACATGCAAACATGCACACATTTTTACTTATATATCAGTATGGGCTTCCATGGCCCTAATTCTAATCTCTTTTTTTCCTGATTCTTTGTCAAAATAGGTTCCCTAAAATGCATTTCTTTCAAGGTATTAGCTGCATATCTTTAAACGTTCTGCAAGAATGTAGGTCTGAGGTTGCACAGGGATCCTTGGGTACATACCTTGCTATTTTTTAGTCTTATTTCCTTCAGCAAACTGATACATCTCACTGTGAGTTCCTAATACACATTAGAGTTACGCAATTGGCCTATCCTGCCTGTGCGCTTTGGACAGCAGCATGAGATACTACTGGTAGCCAAACAGTGCCCAAGCGTGTGGCCACAAAGTGGCACCAGCAGAACAGAAATACAAGAAAGTGCAGCAACCATTAGAAATCAAAGAGAAAGTCATGTCCAAGCTGTCCAGGATGACCCTTACTTGTGGCTGCAGTAACAAAATAAGAGTGTGAGAAGTGGAGAAATCTTGTAAATAAAAAAATGAGGACTCTGGAAACTGCTGTGGCAAATGATTGAGAAAATGTCCAATAAATACCAAAAAAGGGTAAATAGGATGTCAAAACCAGAGCCACTGAGGTCAGAGAACACAGGGTAAGCTGTGTAATGAGGAGACAAGGTAGTAGAAGGAATAAAAACTGGTGCTGCTCCAGGCTCCTTTCAAGCAGCTCCATGCCTGATCCCTGCAGTTGTTCCCTCTCAGTTCCATGTGACTTGCTTTTCCATGCACGGGGGAGATGGGGTGCGTTCCCTGGCCTCGGGGGATCCCCATGAGCACACCCCAGCCCTGACCATTGTGGGAGCACCTGGGGACTGCCCTCCACCACGTCCCCTTCAGGACCCTCTGCGTGAGGCTGGGGCTCTGTGGCTGCAGGTGTTGGAGTACTGCAATGTCTGCATGTGTACATAAGGCCGCCTTCTTTCTGGGGGTTCTTGGAAAAATCTAGTGAATAATATTGAATAATTTTGTTTTATTAGAGTCACTTTTCCCTGTGTGATTTTTTTTTTTATATGAAAAGTGTGCTCTATATGAAACGCGCCACGTATTTAAAATGGAAACAATTTTATTTTGTTTTTGCCTGCTGCAAGTCTAAACATTTAGGTAAAGAACAGAAGCATTGGGTTTGTGTTGCCAAAATCTTACTCATAAGGTACTTTATCCCATTATTTTTTCCATCTGTTTTGTCTCCTAGAGATTATTGCAGTAGCTTAAGAGTTTGATTTATTCCACCAAGGCATAGGAAGAGAATGTGTGGAGAGAGACAGAACTGCTTAAAACTGCAGTCTTAACTGCTGAAATATTCTGTTTATGAAAATACTTTCTGAATTTATGTTCAAAATCCTCTGCCTGATTTGCTGAATGAGGAGGAAGAGAGAGCAGGAGAATTTTCGCCGTCAGATCTCCCCGAGTACAGCTGTGTTGAATATTTAAATATGGCATTTGCAGTCAGTGCATATTGTGATACGCTTTTTTTCAGGGAACAACAATCTGTGAGAGATTATGGTTGCCTTTTTATTAGAATAAAAACAAAATATCAAGCAAGCACTGAACTATATTTTAATGTAAGTTGATGTTATTTTTTATTTTAATCAAAAGCTGTTTGTGAGTGCCTCTCGTCTTTGCTGCTTTCGAGCCCAGCAGCAATTTGGGTAGGTGGTGCGAAGGGCAGCGTGTTGTCTGGATGATGGTGGTGGCGAAGGAGCCTACAACAAAGACAACATTTTCCACAGTGAGCACCTCTTAATCAGTGCTCTGACACCTAACTAAAAGCTGGGCTGCACAGTCCTTGAGTGCCCAAGGCCCTCTTGTCGAAGCAGCTTCGTTCTGCAGAATTGCTGTGTCTATGTGGACAGCTTCATCTGCTCTCAGCCTCGCCCTGCGCCTGAAATGTGTCTCCAGTCCATAAATAACAGGGTCCTGCTGGCACAGAGCCTCAGGCCTGGGAGCTGATTTATGGACCTTCAGGAAGAGCGGGCCAGCCCTCAAGGCCGGAGACTCACCCCGCCGTATTTTAGTGTCCAGGAGGGTGTAAGAGTGGTGAGGCTGAAACGCTGACCTTCTTCCAGACTGTAATGTTCCATATATCAGTGCAATTGTTGGGTTCCTACCAGGAAATCAGCCACTAGTACACGGTTTACTGTGAAATAAGCAGAAATGTAGCATGCCTGAAATGGAAAGGGAGCTCAGGAACCACACGTCACCAATTCTGTACACCTAAAGTCCCTTTGATGTGGAAAAAAGCACAAAATCATTAGGTTTTAGGTTCGGGTTGTTTGGGGTTTTATTCTAGAAAAATGGAGTCAGGCTACCTGAGTAATTGTTGTGAAGAGCACTATAACCAGAGCATCTCAATGGCATTTGAAAGCAAGAAAATAACTATGGGGTGAGTGAATCTGTGTATCAGTACCACCACCATACCTCTTGATATATTCTCAGTAAGTTAGAAATGCAAGTTCTCAGAATGTTGAAAGCAGTGACAAAGAAGGTGTGACAGTTAAAAAGCAAATATCAAAAATAAAGTAAAATAAATATTTGAACAAGTTGAACTCTATAAATATTTAAAACTCACAAAAGGTGTAAGAAATAAAGCAGAAGTAATTGTTGGTGCTAATATCTAAAAGCTATGAAATGCCTGCATGTGTCCAGGCACCATTTTTTTCCTAAGATGTCAGATTTCTCATTAACAGAAAATTGTCACCCCCAGACTGGTATTTTTGGAACTGCTCAGTGTCTAATCAATTAGTGACAGTAGTTAACAACTGCAAGCCTGATGCCTGAAAATCAAATAAATATGAATGTTCCTGGTGTGGGCTGGGGCAGGATGGTGGTGGGAGGTGATGGCACTTTGGGTGCCCAGCAGCTGCCCATTTCACCCACTCCAGAAAGCTTTTAAGCACACCTTGAGCTGTTTCCTTCTATCTCTACTAGCAGACATTTGGATGAGTCAGTGGGAACCCAAACAGTAAGTGCTCCCCTGGATTTTAACCCAGGGGCACAACAACCATTTAACTGTATAAATCTATAAATATTACTACAAGCCTGCTTTTGTAACATTGCTTTACATTTTTGCGTTCTCTGGAAAAGCTTTTTTTTTCAATATTGCAAAAGTAGGAAGAAAGCATTGGGCTAAGATGATGATGTAGCCAACAGTGGGGATTTGTGGAGGCATGAGAGGGAGGACAGAGGTGCTGTGTGACCGCAGAAGTGAAAGCACAGGCAGGGAACCACACTGCAGTCCTGATCCACCAGAAATAGCTTGGGATCAGCAGCTGCCCCGTGCAGACTCCAGGGCTATCACCCATGGAGGGAGAGTGCCCAGAGCCACACAGGGCTCAGCTTTGGAGAGCGAGCTGGGGAATCCTGCTGGCTTTCTGAGGGGTGGAGAGTGAGCAAGCAGGGTGTGAAGTCTCAGGGCTTCCTGTTGCTGTGGTGCTTTTCTGTCACGTCAGTGAGTTGAAGCAGCCCCAGCAGGGTCAGGCAGGAGATACAGATATCCCTGAGAGGGCAAGGAGGACATGGCAGAGGTATGAAGAACGAGCAGGGAATGGGAGGAGCTTTGAGGCTGGTTTGTCCCAGCATGTGCAGCTCCATCCAGAGCCTGGTGGTGCAGAGGCTGCATTGGTGGCCTTGGAGCTGAGGACTTAAGGCCCTACTGTGGGTGTCTATGGCTTCAAAGCTGCCAAAAGTGGGCAGGACAGGTTCAGTTGGCATCTCCAGCTCCCATCCCAAATAAACGTCCATGCACCCTCCCAGGCTCTGTTAGGGGAGGGCTAGTGGAGACACAGGGTGTGCGGTGTTTGCCATGATTGCAGTGGCTGCTCTGGTAGCCATGTGTTTCCCTGCCTGTTAATCCCTGCCCTCCTCAGTGCTGATTTAAATACCTTTCTGTGACATTTGGAGACTAATGGAGCGTGCCGGTCCAGAAGGAGCTCGGAAAGGTTGTCGGATATGATCTGCATTAATCAGAGCCCATTCACTCTAGTGTATCATCCCTTGCCTGCACAGCCATGGCTTCTGTGGCAAAAAATAGAGATAAGTAGCAAAAGCTGCTCAAGGAGCAGCCTCCCTGTGCGTGTTCCAACAGGCAGGAGAGGGATTCATCCTGGCAGTGGCTCCCTTGTATCTGTTCCAGCGGGTGATGCGCAGTGACAATGGCAGCTGCTCCTTTCCACGGCGCTGCGGAGGGAGCGGTACCTGTGTGCTCCTTCCCAGGTACATAATTTCCAGCCCCAGGGGTGATCAAGCCTATGGGTGACAAACAGCTTGGTGGCACCACACATATACCTAACACCTGATGAACTCACGTTTTCAAGAGCTTTCCCTGCAGAAAGGGAAAGGCTGCAAGTGTCATGGTCTCCCTGAAAGCAGCACAAACAGGTCCCCTCCCACATTTGTGGGATCAACAGCCTTTCCTGGAGTATGGAGCTAAACCCTTTCCTTGTACCTTTTTTGTCATAATCTGAAGAGAATGAGGGAGGCCTTTTTTCCTGCCTCGCTGAGTGTGTTGCTTTAGTACTTGTGTGTAGCTTAGCTAAGGCAAAGAGAGTTCCTTCCATTCACAACAGCCCTTGAGCTGTCGGGCTACTCAAGGAAAAAGTATTTCTCAGTCAATCCTTTTGAATTTGCTATATTTGACACAGGAGTGCTAAACATGAGTGGAATGAGTGGGAGAGAATAAAGAGCTTTGATTTCTCATGGCTGGCAATGAATGGTGGTGGTGATGGGAACTCTGGGCTAACTGTATCTTATTTTTCCCTTCCCTTTTTTTCCTCTTTCTTTCTTTCTTTCATCCCATAATTGAACAAGCTGCTAAAGGAACCTTAGGATTAAATATTGAACAGAATGGTTCCTGAGTGAGCGTCGCAGCTGATGCACTGGAGAGTTGTGCTAGTTCTTTTTACACTTGTGGTGTTTAGAGAATGCTCTTGATACAGCTTTGCCTCTCGTGCCTGTAAACACAGAACTCTCAGCAACAGCAGGAAGGATGGAGAGGCCCTGTGCCTATACACCAAGCAGGTAACCCTTTCTGGATTGTACAGACCCACTTGGAGGAGAGAGGGAAGCTGTTTAGTTCCCTCTGCAGAGGGGCTTCCCAGGAAACAGGCAGCCTTGCCTACAGAATTCACTACTTAAACCTGATGTTCCATCAACAAAGACTAAGAGAGGAAAAGAAACATAATAAGTAATCTAAAGAGACAGCCATGCTGTGCTGGAAAAAGCCTTTAGAAGTAATTATTTAAAAAGCGTAGGCTTCTATGCAGAGTTAGGGTCCCTGAATGGATTAATTACAAACAAAGATGCATTTTCTGTCAGAAATCTATCCCAAGTAACACCAAAATGCAATCATATTTAGTTTCTAGATGGAAACTGACTGTGCGCCAATAAACATTTGGTTTAACTTCATGGAATAACTAAAAAAAGGCAGAAAACAAACACCACCAGTTCCCCTCACTGTCATCATCACTGAAGTATTTTGCCGAAGCAAAATGTTAAGAAGCTAGGACTGGACATTTAAAGACTAAAAGTTACTGAATTCTCTCCCCAGTTTGATGGTGAGTAACCATTCCCTCATGCCCTGCAGAGTGTGAAGGGGAAGGAGCAGGACAGCTGAAGAGCTTCAGTCACAGCCTGTGTTACTTCAGCTACTGCCAAGGGAAGGTGTTTGGCTCATCAGAGTAGTTTGTATGTAAATCAAACGAGGTTATTTGTGTTTCAGTGTTACTTAGAAGTCAAACCACCCTTCTAGAAGGAAATTTTATTCAAATCAACACATGCATTCCACCTTCCTCCCAATGGGAAAGCAATTAGAAAAGCAAGGAGAGTATTCCCAAACAGCATTGCTTAACAAACAGGTTTGAAGGGCTTCCTGTTTTGTTTTTTTTTTTAATCCAATACTATTACTGACTTGATGTCTCTTTTTGTCTTTGTATTTCACTCCCTCATGGCTTAAGCATAGACAATAATGTATGAATCTTCTGTTTTGTATCAGTTCATTAGAGTGCTGCTAACACAATTTTTTTCTTGTTACATAGTGGGAAAAGATGCAGAAGATAATGCTCGTATCTTACATATTCTCAAGAGCTCAATAAGAGATGAAAAAGCTTCAGAAATACAAATCTAAAATTGTAAGCATTGCTTAGCAGGATCTTCCCTAGCTAATATTCTGGATGTTGGTAGGCAATCCAGTCTGATTACACTTTCAAGGTGGGGGCTGGCAGTTATCCAGTCAGAAATGTTGGATTTTGTTGGTCAGACCATGTTCTGTATGGATACAGCAATACTTGGGTGAAATTCCGTGGCTCCTGTTATGCAGGAAGGCAGGGAGAGCAGGTCTTAGGGGTTCCCTAAGCTCTTGAGATGCATTTTTTGGGATCTGTCAGTCAGACTGGGAGTCAGGCTCCCAGAGGATGAGAAGCACACAAATATTTGTCTTTTTTATTATTTCTTTTCATGATGTGCAATTTAGCACCATGTGAAAGATCTCTTGCAGACCATGAATCTTATTCACCGGGGCAGCTGTGATTGTCTGTCTTCAGTTTTCTCTTCTATGCACTTCGGAGCTCATTTGTGTAAGAGGTGAGCACATTTAGCTAACAGTGGTTCTCATGAAGATAAACTCTTATTTATGATTGATATTCCAGTGAAGTACCACCTATGAGAAGAAGAGAAAGGAGGAGAGTAAAGGGAGCTTGCACTATACACAAAAAGATCCTCCATAGTTCAAATGAAAGTATAAAAATATTGTCTGCCTTGCCTCTTAGAGGTGGCTTGAAAAATTACTGTATAAGTCAAGAGTCACACCTGGGATTTCAGTTGAGATTTTCAGAGGGATTCTTAATTAATGTCTTCATATGATGTGGAATTTTCATGTAAGAATAAATTAATTTATCATCACATTAGCTACCACGGATACTACACTGTCCATCACTTCAGCATCACCTTTTCTCTCCAGTTCTCCCCAAAAATGCTCTTGCCTAATGCCCTCTTTTCTCATCACTAGGTTGGGGAAGTTCAGTGCCCAGTTCTGCAGTATTGCCTTGGAGATGCCTCCTTTTGAATTTTGTGCCTGGTTTCTTGGGGAGCCTATCAACAGAGTGGACTTAACTTGGTAAGTCTGTTTGGCTGTCACTGTTACTAACGTGCTCAAACCTGGATAATTTCATTTCTGCCCTTTTGTAAAAACAGGTTTGTTTTTCAGACCTCTTCCCCCTTGAGACCACAATGATGTAAGTGCTAACAGAGCTCTGTGCATTTATGCATACCTGTGTGTCCCAGAGCCTAGAAGCACAATTTCCCATAAACATTTCCAAGCTGGGAACGAAAGCAGGTTTTCACATTAGAAGCACCTTTTTATGTTTGCAAGAAAGCTCTTTGTGAGATGGCTGTGCTCAGGCAAGTGCACTTCATTAGGTAATTCTGCTCTCAACTGTGTGTTCACAAACCATTCCCATTTAACCTTGGAGAAGGATGTGCATGTGTGAAGTCAATGAGCTCTTGCGGCCCTGGGAGTCATCCTTTCGGAAACTATTAACAACTACAATAATAATATTTTTAAAGTTGCTTTCTGAGGTTAACAGCTAAAGGCCATTTGGGATCCCTGCTCCATTTTCCAGTATATCATGCTTAAAGGAGTGGTGTGGTATCCAGCCCCCATGGAGAGATGTGTGCCAGCCACAACCACCAGAGCTGTCAAGGTTGTCAGGGGGCTGAAAGGCACTGCAGGTACCCAGTGTAGGGAAGTCTGTACTCAGAACAGCACAATCATGAGCCAGCAGCAAAGTCCTTGCTCCTCCTCTCTTCCACAGGGGTAATTCTCTGAGCTTCCCTCCCAGCCCAGTGTTTCATGGAGGTAGGCTGGGCTAAGGGATTATAGCAAATAGTAGGAAGCTTCTAGACCAAGGAGAAAAATGCAGTGGGCAGGATGTGTGTACAGAACATTGGTTTGGCTGGTGGCATTGGAGACAGTGTCACTGCTGCATGGTGGCCAGCCAGTACCAGAGCCACTGCTTTTATCTTTATGTTCTTGGTGGTGTTGGAGACCCATTTACAGTGCCAATGATGTGCTTTGGTCTGTTTAAAAGATGGCTGAAGACTCAAGAACACCCAATTCCAGTGACCTCTTTAAACTGTAGGTATCTTTAGCCTGCTGAAAATAAGTACATACTTTCAAAATTCAGAGCTATTGTCTTCACACAGAACAAAAAACATAAAAGCATAAAAAGTCCAACCCCATATTCCTCATCTTGTCCTGTGGGAGTTATTCTTGATCATGCAAGACCCCACATGTTATTCCCATGGGTGCTATATCTGACAGTCTCTTTTGTAATATGGCTGCTGTTACAAATCTCCTCTCTTTAATAAATGACCTGCTTTTATTCAGAAATAGTTGGGCTGCAGCCGCCCAGTCTATTTTAGATAACAAAGACTGTGCTTTTTAAAGCTGAACTGTTTGAATGCTTTTTAAGCCCTTCATTTTAAAAGAGAAATCTGATTTTCTCAAACACTTTAGGTTGTACATTTGCTATAACAAACCACATGCTGCGGATGTGCTCGGGTTTTTGACTTTTTTTTAATAAAATGTTTTCCAAATAAATGGCAGAATTCCCCACGGACACAAGGGTATCAGCAGTAGTGCTAAACATCTGGTTTGTCTCTGTAGACTGCACCATGTGGAACCCAGAATATCTGGTTCAGCGCTGTGCCTGTCTCCCAATTATATTCAAAACATCAGCTTTTCTTGGAGAACATTTGGTAAAAGCTCCCTTCATTGCTTTAAGCCAGTTCCCATGAGAATATTATTGTTTCAGATTGATGTGAAATTATTCAAATTAGAGAAAAACAAAGTTGTCAACATTTGTGTACAGAACAAAATACTGCATTGCAATTATAAGTGTGGGACCAGGAAAGTTCCAACAGCATGGAATACATTGTAATTTTATTTTTTCCCCTGACATTTCCAGCTTTAATAGAATATTCTCTGGTCCAGAAGACTAATTTTTTTATAAGAAAAATTATTAGTGTTACTGAATTCAGTCAACAGTTCTGTCTTACCTAAGCTTGTCATGTAAGTATGCCAGTACAAACAAGATGTTGATTTTTGTCCCCATTTCAACAGCTGTATGTCAATATGATATGGTAAAAAAAGGTGAGAGAACGGACTTTCTAATGATAAGAATAAGCAGTTATTTAGGGGAAAAAAATTGAGCCCAACAACTACATTTTGTCTAATGTTTGCAAGTTTTATAGCATATGTGTCTGCTGTAAATAATAAACCAAAGAGCCAGAATTATCTGCAGCAACAGGATCTTTCAAAATCCTCTGAAAGAGACTTCCTGAATTACAAATTCTCTGCAGTTGCATTGTCTTCTGATTCAATTGCACAGATTAATGTGATCCATTCCTCTTATGTGCATCAGTTTTACTGCATTATATGTATGTCATGAACACGGTTTGTGGTTGAAAAGGGAATTGTACTGCCGCAGGATGAGAGTGAAAAAGCATAATTAAAAGACAAGTCATGAACATCCTTTATTATTGTCTAACAGCCATGCTAATGGTCTCCCTTCACATTTATGTGTAAAAGGCACTTTAAGAGGCAGTGTCTTACAAAATCAATTTAATTTTGATATGAGGATGCTGTTATAATATACGCAGCCTGTATGACAGATGACATAAAATGGTTGTCTGCCATATACCTCGACTGAGAGACACAAACATAACCTTGACTGGGGGAAGCAGCAAAACCCAGGGCTTTTAGTGCTGGGCTAACTTTTTGTGCCCAGAGGAGCTATGTTTTTCCATTTTAAGAGCTTTTCACCTTTGTTTGCAGTAGGGATATTATTAATATATAAATGGTGATAAGAAGTTTTCACCCCAATTATACGTGTGCAGAAATCCATACATGAAGCTGGAACATTTGTCTCCTGGAAATGTGGCACAGGAAAGGAGGAGAACCTCTGTAGATATGAACCTCACACCTGCACCTTCTACCTGTCCTTCCACTCATCTCTTCCTCATCCAAGGAATCCTTTTTTTTTGCTGTTTTCAGTGCCTATGGAAACAGAAAAACTAAAGAAAGATGAAATTTCCTTCCAGGGAACAAACTGTAAATTGCAGTGGTTATTAATACTAGTATCTCAAGTCTAATCAGGAAAAAATAAGAGCAAACATTTACTTCACATCCTACAATCTATGTTAGGCTAGAAAACAAAAACTCTTTTTCTCTTTCTGGTACTGATTTTCATTTTCTTGATTTTGTTGTTTGTTTAAAGAAAATAATGGAAAAAGGAAATCCATTCCAGGAAAGAGAAAAGCTCTTGTCTGGGATAAAAGCTTTATTCTCTGGGATAAGGAGAATCAAAAGTGAAGTCCAGGGTGAAAAATGGGCAGAGAGAGGGCTCCCCTGCCTGAGATGGGAGTCTCTGTGGGGTGTGAGTGTGATGTGGACTGTTGCTTTCTCAGGTCTGTAGCTGGGAGTTCCCCTTGTGGGTAGAGCTCTACCCTGACCACTCCTGCTTCTGGATGTTCAGTGCCAGTCTATTCCATTTCCTACATTAATGTGGCAATTCTCTTTGCTTAAATCATGCCTTATGCCAGTTGACTGTAAAAGTGGGACAAACTCAGTACACAGTTTTGAAGTTATTCATTTCCCTGTCCAAAATGGTTTTGGGCAATGTGGTGCAGTGCTTTCATTGAAGCAGCAATTTTACGTTACAGATGGAAAACAGAATGGTGAAAGTACAATTCTGCTGCACTTTGCACTGGAGTAGGATTCTGCTGAACTTTGAACATGAATGAGAGGACAAATTGTGATAATATTATTCTTGCCAAAAGTTACCTTGCTCCACACCATAAGATGCTATTTAATGCCAGCAAAAGCTTTGTGTTCTGGTCCAGCACTGCCTGACGTGCTCTTTCTCAAAGTCAGATGGAAAAACCTGTGTACATATCCTCCCATGAAATAATTAACTGCCTTGTAATCAATAATATATTCCCTGTTCTTGTCTGTAGAATAGAGATATATTTTAAGTACCATTCACCTTTAGCTTTTATTTTGCTGATTTTTTATTCTTCTGTGTTTCATACACCATTCTTATTGATTGAGCAAGATCAGCAGCCCAGATAATTAGTAAGCTTCCCTTCCAACAGTGTTTTATTTTTATTTAGCAGTTTTTAGTTTGTAACCAATCAGTCTGTAATTCTGATGAGCGGTGTCAAAGGCTCCCCATGCCAGATCCTGTCTTTGTGACATTTTTGGAACTCCAGAAATAATAGTGAGGAGTTAAAAAATGCAATCCAACAAGACATTGGAACAGGCAGCTACCTAGAGAGACTGCAGGAAGTAATAGCATTTATTAAATTTGAGAAAAACTAGCAGCTGACTATACTTTGTTTAATGCAAGTAATTATGTGTATTATTTTGATAGAACTGCTTTGACAAGCCACTCAGATGGTTTAAACAGCATCGTTATACGCAAATCTGACTCTGTTACTGTTAAGGGGCTCAGTTGATTTATTAGTGCAGTATTGCCTCACACTTGGTTTATTCTTTGGACATGTTTCCAGAGGGTTTAGTTTCACAGTCTCTTGGGCATTGCATTTTGTTGACTAGCCATCATCTAAACTTGGCCAAGAGCAATCAGATGAGCTTTCCGCCCAAGCTCTATAAGCTACATCTGTTCTCAGTAATTGACAATGCAGAAATCCTCCCCCAAAACTCCTGCTTGGGGCACGCTGTATCCTCGCTTGCCCTGCACATCCATCACTTAGTTGGCTTTGCACATCAGTCACCTGCCTTGTATGCACTGTTCCAGCAAAGCTTCCAGTGCTGGGGAGGAGGAGACGTGTTTGGGAGAAAGAGGTGGCATCAGGAACAGCGGGAAAGGAAGGCTGAATATCAGGGAGCATTTGGTGGGACTCAGAGGAAGCATCTCTGATAGCACAGGCCCACAGCAGTTGCCCTGTTTCTCGCGTGGAAGTCAAGGCATTTGGATCTCAGCAGGTCACATTTTCTGTACAGTGTTTGTACCATTGTAGAGTTCCTGTCCCTGAAGAGGGCGTTAGACGAAACTGCGGCCATTCAATCACATTTTCTGTTTTGTACCCCTGCGAGAACTTACCTAAGGAAAAGGAGGTGGGTTACAGGAGAGCAGAAGAGGCCATGGCTCTATGTGAGCACTGCCCAGCAGGAATGAAAACACCCCAGAATTATCAGCGCTGTTTCCAGCACAAATCCCAAACACAGCCCCCTACCAGCTGCTGGGATGACAATGAACTGCCCCAGCCCAAAGCAGCACACTGAGGTGTTTGCATTGTCTCCTTCTGCTTTTATTAATGGATTTTTCTGTGCGAGTGTGATGGCTAAAAAGAAACCTGCTGTGGTGGCTATGTAAATTTGGAAAACTCTTCTTGAAATCTGTGGTATGACCTGTGTACTATTGTGTGTCCAAATGGATTTAGTGTATCATAACACTCCAAGAAAAACAAAAGGACAAAGAAGATGGGATTGCTAAGGGAGACATTAGATTTCATTTCACACTGGTAATAGTTTAGAGATGTGTGCTGAGCAAAATGGGATTCAATTCTGTGGCACTTTTCTTTTTTATTGCTGCTAAGTGATTTCAATATCCAGTCTAAAGTGATATTGAGAGTGTTCGATGGAACGGGGATGAAATCAGGGAGCGCTGGAGGCTCAGAGGAGGCCACAAATCTCTGGTTGACTGGAGGGAGCCTTTTGGAGCCACCCCAGCTGACCTTAGCTGGTGTTATTTAACCTGGAGGCTGCTGCTAAGTACCTTGCAATGTAAGGTATTGTTTGATATTAGAGAGAACGACGTGCCCAGATTGCATTTTAGACATCAATTGATGTTACGTGGTTATGGCTTTGGCCGTGAACTTCCCGCTCTCAGGAACATTTATGGCTAAAAGTTTATTGCCCAGCTGTTGCTGCCTGATAGACGTATCCTAACTGGGAAATGGTTTAAGCCCTGTAACCTTTCAATTTATGGCTGTTGGAAGCAGATGGGGATTGCTACACAAACAAGGAGGCATACCTGCAGTCCACAAGGCGATGGTCACAAATAGTGTGCTGGGGGTGGGGGCACTTCTCGTGAATCTATGTCCTGCTTCTGATAACTCACAGCTACAAAGTGTTGTCATTTGTTCTACATATTCTACATTGTTATGGTCATTTCTCAGTTTCTTGATTTTTAACTCAGCTGTCTGTAATTTGCTTTGTATGACAGTGTACAGCGTAGGATCCTGAATCAGATGGTGACAGGAGGAGCCTGAGGGGCACAGGTGGAACTGGTGAGAGTCTGTGTTTTGGTGTCTGCAGGTTTTGGGTAAAGAACTGAGGAAGTATGAAATGAGGGTAATACAGAAAAATAGATCAGACAAAGGCAGTGGCTCAGTAGGCACACACATTAGCGAGGGTTTCACAAATCTGTTTTTGTTTTCCATGTAACAGGGTTACAATAGAAAAACAATTTCTGTTCTGCAAGAAGAGGCTCAGGAGCTGCACTGTATTGTCCTCGCTATGCTTTTGGAATCCTTTATATTTCCAGGCATCATCTCATTTTCTCTAACAAAACACTGAGTTGCTGATAAAGTGCTGTGAAATTTTTAAAAAAAACAAAACAAAAACAACCAACCTTTGAGAGGATTTTAAATTCATGTCTTGCAGTTGAACAGCCTTGGCTGTTTTTCTGGAACCAAATGGCTCCTAACTTAACTTAGCATAGAATATTTTGTACAGTTTATGCGGAATACTTTGAGAGCAAACTGCTGGTTTTGGTCTTACTTAGCTGCATAATATTTTGGTTTAAAACCCGTTGGAGAAAATAATGCAGGAAACCATACACGGTTTGGTGGAACCATCCCATGGCTTTATTTAGTCCATGTGCTGTGTTTCCATTTGAAGGCACAAGCGGTGCTGTCACCTGGCGCGGTGTGCGAGGGCGTGTAAGGAGGAAGGGTGAGCTCTCAGCACTGTTCCCATTAGAGAGGCCCTCAGCAGCACACTGCAGTTGTGGCCAGGCAGCCATTTAGCTCCCACCAAGTCTGCTTTGCAGAGCCCTGACAGAGGAGGCAGAGGGGCGCCCGTGTGGGGCTGCAGGGGAGCAGGGCAGAGCTCCTGCTGTTCCTGCCTCTCCTGCTTCCACCACCGAGGGGCTGCAGACATTCCTGTGGCTTTCCCCGCTAGGCTTTAATGTGAAGTGACAGCTCTGGCAGCAGACATGACTTCTGCAGCGTCATCAATGATTGCTTCTAAAGCTTCATTAGCGGTGCAGAGCACACCAGCAGGGCTGTGCTCAGATTTGAAGTGGCACTGTTTCATTTTTCTATATGTGAGCAGATAATTTGCTTTGTGCTGAGATACTTTGCTTGTGTAATAATTGATTGGCTTCTATAGCATCCAGGGACCTTATTTTTTAAGACACAGAATTCATTTGTCAAACGTGTGTTCCTGGTATTATTATTTTTAATTTTCTCTTGGCAACTGAATGTTCCGCTGCAGAGAATAATGAAACGAGATGCGTTTGCTCGATTCCAGTTTAGTTTAAGAAATCACAGTGGCAATTTACATATGTTTTACCCTTACATCAAGATTTTCACTATTTACCATAACTGGATTAGATTCTAGTTATGTGCAGAACTGACTGGAAAATAAACTGGCATCCTGATTTGCATTCATTCTGCACCAGTGGTTCCTCTGTCAGATTTGCTCAGTGTGGACGATTTGGCCAAGAGCTGGCTTTGTGTATTACCTGTTACTGCAGGCAAAAGCTTCAAATATGCGTTGGCCTGAACCCCTGACATATATAAGGAATGACATATTGTTACCAGGGAATAGGAATGTTGGAATTACAATGCACTTAGTGCTTGGTGTAGAAGAGGGCTGGGGGAAGATTTGTGCCAGAGCCAGGAGCCCTCATTTATAGAGTGTGAAAATAGCAGCTGGATGCAAGGTGATCACACTGTGTGACTTCCAGGTAGCTTCCTGCTCCCATTCCTGCCCTCCAAGGCAGAGGGGCCAGGCCTGGGGGATGTGTTGATCAGGCAGCAAAAGAGCTTGCTGTTAGCAGCATGTGGGTGTGCTAAAATCTTCCCTTCCAACTGAAGCTGTGTGATTTCAGGGGGCAAACGTTAATTTATCTGTCTTTTTATGCTGTTTTCTCCTCACTGATTTTGCTTATAGGTGTATACTTTTAAAATATGCATTAATACTGAAATGTTCTATGCTAAGAAAAGATCGTCTTTCTGTACTAACTTTCCGTCCTCTTTTCCCTTATTTTTCTTTTTTCATGCAAAACTTCTCAGACCTAATCCTAGCGCCCATCCTGGGGTGCCTTTTAATTTTTGCTGTCTCGTAGGCAAAACCTAGTCCTGTTCAATACAGGACATGGATTTTCCTCATGTGCTGAGTGAAGTATTTGTTTCACCAGCCCTTGTTCACTCTGGTGTCAGACAAATTTTTAGTAGAGAAGTTTAAGTCACCCTTTACTCTGCTGTTCACTATTGCCATCCCCGAGCTGTGGCAGTCAAATCCCATGTCCTGATGTACAAGCCAACACTGTAATTTCACCAACAGATTGGCATTGATATTATTGCAAATTTGCATTTGTAATTGTAATTATTCCTCTTTCCATCTAATAGAGAGAGTAAGGGACTCGGAGGTAGATTTAGTACAAAATGTTTCAGCTTGAGCTAGGAAGATTTTTTAAAACCAGAATTAACAAAATTGGATATAAGGCTGTGCTAACACAAATAGAAACATTTTGAAGCCTTTAGTAGAGCAGCTACCTCACTCTGCACATTGTGCTTCCTGGCTGCACATTCACACCCCTAAAGCTTAGCCTCTCTGGACAGGAGCAGAGAACTTTGAGCCATATCCTCGTGTCCCAGTCCTGATCATCTCCTGGCACAGTCTGCTCATCGGTAGTGAGTTGTGTAGTCCCTGAGATCCTGTGTTGATGAGACTTCACAGTAAAATTCATGAGAAATCAAGTGATGTGAGAGGGAATTATTTAACACTCAGCTCTGTCCATGTGATATTGAAAGTCCAGGCCCCCGGACTCCTTCCACCAGGAGAAAGTTTCCAGGACCTCACAGCAAGGTTACAGCTCTGTCGTGTGTCCGTGGGTGGTGATGTGCATCGGTAGCTTGATTTGTGCTGTTCTCACATTCCTCAAGCAAATGTGGCTTTGGGATACTCAGTTACAGATTTGGTCTGAAGCTGCTTATATGAGTGCTCTGAGAGGCAGGATGCAACTCAGGGCTGATTCCAAATAATCCCTACAGAGTCTCCATCCCTACAGAGTTTTCACAGGCCTTAGGGACAGAGGGGCACTCATTAAACTCCAGGAGTTACCAGATGTACTCAGGTACATCTATCTTCTGTTCAGTAGAAGGGATTGAAAAATACTTAAACTGGTCATTCAGAAAGATCTTTCATCAAGAGGCAAAGTACATCTCAGTTTACTTTAAAATTCAGCTTGTTACGTTTCATCTCCTAGAAGCTGCCAGTGAGCTGTTGTGTGCATACAGCCCTGAGCAGTTGCACATCTCTTTCCCATGGCCTTTCATTTTCGTCTGTATAGGAGTTCTTGGCCCCCTCCATGCAAATTCAAAATGGTATTAATTGTGTAGAGAGTACGTGGGCAGTGTGTGATACCATGAGCGATAAAATGAACATGTCTCAGAAGCTGGACAAATTGGTAAAGACTTAAAAAAACCCAAAACAAACCAACACCAAACAAACAGAAAACCCTCCACCGAACTAATGAATATTATGGCAATTATGTTTTGTTATTATCTGATGGCCAAGTGACTTCTTTCAGAGATCTCAAAGATCTCAGTTCCTAATTGACAGTGACATCTTGGTGCTAATAAGATGATGATGCCAACAGAAGATGAAGACATGGGGACACACAAAACCAAGGACATGCAAAAGGACACTTCAGTGAGTCGAAAAAATGCCTCTCATTGTTCTCATTTCTGCTCTTTGGGTTTTGGTTTTGTGTGTTTTTAAATATATGGTAATTCTTTTATCCCTTTTATGTTTTATTTAATCTCACAGTATCAGTGTTCCAGCTGCTTTAAACAGAGAACATTCCTGTGACTTGTTTCAGAGAGAGAGTGTTTTAAATTTTCTGAGCCTTTCCTATTATAACATTTCCCGTTCAATACCCGACATACAGAGATAACCTGTACCCAGCTTAGTCTGGTATCAGGGCTCTTTTGTTGCTACTGCTTTTCTGCAGTAAGCTGTGCATGAGCAAAATTTTACTTAGTCATGCTGATCCTCCTAATAGTTCCAACACAGCAGGATATTGCAATAAAATAAAACTAAAAAATGGCTAATTTCACTAGACTGTGCTTTTACTTGAGGGTAACAACCACATTATAACCTTCCTGGCTCTGTACCATTGCCAGGAGGTAACAAATGTACCAAATAAAAGCTGTGGCAAAGGTGTGCTCATGGTCTAGAAGTCTGGTCTAGTTTTCTCTGGTTATAAAACACAATTTCATGTTCCTGTAAGTATATTTCAGTCACATGTGTAAAATCAATCCTGCAGACTTGAAATTACTTGCTGCTTTTGGTTCATCACATAGGGGCATGTTTTAATTCTCCAGGAAGGTTAATAGCTTCATGCATTCATTGTTTAATTCCTTAAATCCTCAGTGCTTACATGAGCAACTTTACTGGCTTATTTTTTATTTTATTGAAATATATTGCAGGAAATACCTTAGAGCTACTTCATTAAATTCTATTGTAAAATGCTGTGTGCCTCAGAAAGAGGTACTAATCTGTAATACTTACTCTTAAAGGGAGACCTCAACTCTCTACTTGAAAAACTGCAGGATGTATCTCTCAACTTCATTAGAGACACCGGTAGTGCTCCCGTTCTGCTGCTGCTGAAGCCAGTGATAAAAGGTTCACTTCCTTATGGGTCAGTGTAATACCAGGATTAGATTGAAATTAGTTAAGGAAATGTTGATTCATCGGTATTATCACCTCAGGTTGAGATAATGCTACTCACAGCCTGGGTAAAACAAAAATTCCCCTTTTTCCCCCAGGAATTAGAATTTTTGTCTTATTATTTTGAGTATACAGAGGTGGAAGTGCAGAATGATAGAGCTGAGATCCAAATGGGACTCCTAGGAGTGTTGAAGCTGCTTGTGAAAAGCTGTGTTGTTTGAAATGGCCCTGTGGGTTCATAATGAATATAATTGCTTTCTGTGGTGGTGGTTGGGTTTGATTCCATCTGCTACAGCTGGCTTAGTAAGATACATTTGATGGTGATGCTGGGTGATGTACCTCAGAGCAAATGTATTGATATTTTGAAAAGCCCGTTTTTTGAAATGTTCTTACACTGTGTTTTTACATACATTTGCTTGTAACTTAATTGCTATATCTATAATCTGCTGCACATCCTGCTGATGTAGCTTAAAGAGCCATATAAAGCTGTGAAAAAGGTTCAAGAGATCTGTCTGGAGTACAGAAGAAATTAAGGTTTTTTAAAAGTTAAATTCCTCAGGATTGAAGTCAGCTTGTTGCCAGTACACTGTTGACACCTCATCTAAAGCATCTGTTGACTTCATATTTATTGGTTTAGGCCACTAAATGACTGAGCTCAGTAGGTCAGATGGTGCATATTTGGGAGATTTAAAGCCTTTTCACAGCTGAAGAAAAATCACAAGAAAGAGCAGCTTAATGTCTGTTTTAAAATTGTTAAACATACAGAAATTCCTAAAGTATAAAATGGAAAACATTGCTGCTTGGTGTGCACCTAAGGGAAGCTGTGTGATGGAACATTTCCAAGGAGGAAGGGAAAGGAGACTGAGCAGAGGAGAACACAGAGGACAGCAGTGATGATTATTGTGTGAGAGATGATTAAAGCTGATGCCCTCTGTGCTTTCTGGGTATTCGAATGGAAATATCTCCCATTGATTCTCCCAGACGGTGGCACTCAGAAGCATTGCCGAGTCCCTCCCTTTTCAAAGAGTTTATCTCAATCCCATTATTTATTTCACTTTTGAAAATAGGCTTTATATTATACTGCTTAAAGAAATGGAAGAGTGTAATAATACGCTGGGGTTGACCAGCAGTGGCATCCTCTGCTGAAGAAAGCTGTGGAAACTGAGTATTGAACAAACCGCCTTAGCAGTAGGGGCAGGTAGATCAGTTTTTAAAAGGCTGGCAGTGAACACTCCATATCATTAAATCTTGTCTTAATTATTTGCTGTAAGACTTCATTTCAAGTCTCAGCCTACAGGATAATAAACAAGGCATGTGCACATTGATGCTCAACTCATCCCTGAGGATTAGGATTTAAACCACATTAAGTTACTTTATTTGTGTTTTTAATCTGCATTGGGTACTACTATTGGTACTCAAGTTTGTTTATTTTCTTTGTGGGCTTGTTTGTTTAATATATCACACTTGACATAGCGTTGAACCCCTCCGTGGTTCATTAGCATAGCACAGCCACCAATGAATTGGGGTGAGCTTGCTGAGTCAGCTGACAGAAGGAAGGGAGGAATCGGGTCTGGCAGCAGCACGGAGCTACTTTGGCTTGAGGTGGGAATGACCTAACATTTGTCATCTGTTGTTTAGTCTCTTGTCCTCTGCTCTGCTGCTCCAGGAGAACCAGTGGGGGCTGCTTGGATTGGAGCTTTTTTTTGTTAGCGTCGCTGTGTATATATGGATTTGTTTTGTGCTTTGTGGGGAAGGTGCAGAGGTTTATGCAGTGATCCTTGGACATGTCTTCTGGCAGGGGAAGGTTTTTTCACAGGAGTACGAGCCCAGGTGCTCCGGAGCACAAAGACTGCTTGCTCCTGGTCAGGAGACCGAATGGAGGTCTTGGGACACATGTTGCTTTGCTGTTTCGCTGGTCATGTACCAAGTCATGGCAGGCCAGTGATTACACACACAGGGTGATATTAAGGATGGAATTGGTTTTGCAGATACTTTGGGGGAAGCAGGTCAGTCCTCAATACCAAATTGACAAAGGATTGAGGCCATAAGGCCTCTTGAAGCAGCAGGAATGGTTTTGGTTGACAGCACAAAACAAGATAACATGTTGCCTTTCGGGTCAACTGCCTGTGTAGTCCCTGTCAGGACTGTAACATTTATGCACACTACACAATTTGGGATCATATGGCTTTTTATTTTTTACTTTTTTTCCTTAACCTTGCTGTTCGAGATAAACTGTAGCGAAATGGGATAGCATTTTGATTGCTGTAATCAGACCTACCACACTTAAATGTTCTGAAGTGTTTTTCATCTCCTAATTTTCAGCTATCAGTAGCATTTATGACCCACGTTGCTTCCTCTTGAAATCACAGCTTCTGAAACAGAGCACCCACTGTAAGAAGCTGTCAGCAACCTTTGCAGCTCTGAACTCCTGTTTCTCAGCACCTCAATAATATTTTTTGTTCCTGGATCCCAGGAAACTCTTTTGGATCATTACTGCTCCTTGTTCTTTCCTGGTTTTTATAAAAATTTCAAGGGTAACATTAAAAAAGCCCTAGAAATGATTGGTCTGTTTCTCTCCTTAATTTAATGGCCCTAACTACTAATTGCCTTTGAAAAACCTAGCCAAAACTATTAATGTTTTTATCTCCTCCTTTATTTTACCAACAAATTTAATTAAACTGACCACAAAAGAACCCAAAAATCTGCGTACAAAAGATATTGATTTTTTGACAGATATGAATGTTCTAATTAGCTTTCAATCCAGTCTTGTTAAAAAATGAAGTCTTTAGTACACATCTCTACTGTTTTTTATTAAAAGCAAAGAATGAGAGAAGTACCACATGTCAAAGAATAAATAATAAAGCTTTCAGTATATTGAGACAGTATTGTTAAATCTTACTGATATGCTGTTTATATAAAAAATATACAATGCTGAAATTCTAATGAGATTCTGAACTGTTGAATTTCCCTCTAGTTTTGAGAACAAGGCAATTTATACTCTTTTCTAGAGCAATTTAAATTGTTTCTCTTATGTTGTATGGTTTTGCACTAATGTTTCTTTTCAAGTTCTGCTTTTGTGGGCCTCCATTCTCCTTGTTTCTTACTGAAGTGCTGAAGATCATTTGAGTCAAACCCATTAACTTTGCCATGGTTTTCAATCAAGACCTTTGCAAAATGCCCAGTTCCACAATGGCTTTAATGGAAAATATAGATTGCTTCATATTTGATTGAGACCTCACCCCTGTGCTTGTTTGCTTTTTTCCCCCTCAGGTTATCAAGCTTTGCATGATTTTTCTCAGTCTTTTCTTAGCATAAGTATGTAAGCTGGACACTTGCTCTGCCTCTAATTATTTTTGCACTGCACTGAAAGTCGTTAAAGTTATTTCTGGTGATTGCAGCTGAAAATTAAAACATTCAGTGGGCAATCCAGGGTCTGCTGGAGTTAAGGAAAAATCCTCTTTAGTGAGCATTTTTTCCTACCCATCTGGGCATGCAGGTCAAAATATAATTAATCATTATATCCTGGTTTGTCTCCAGCTCTTCCTTATTGGAAATACTGATAATCTTTAATGGTAATAGTATCAGTAGTTAAACTATGAGAGTGTACAGTAGATGAGCAAGGGACAGTATGGTTTGGATGGGGTAGGATGGGCTTTTCCTGCAGAAGAGGTAATTCCTGTTTGTGCCTCTTACAGGTGTTTCACTAATGAAAGGAAGAGGCAGGGAAGTGGCTGTGTAGATAGGATTGTTGTTCTTGCAGGCTGCGGGTAGAAGAAAGCGTTTCTCTCTTCCAACCATCTAAAAGCATCTGGAGAAGTGAAGGTAATGGACTCGAGGTTTTTCCAAAGGCTTGTGCAGAATATGACAAATACATGAGACTGCATCACTGAGGCCTTTATGAGAAAATGGAAACAGTGTCATTTGTGTCCCAGCTGTGCTCCCAGAGCTCTATTTCCAAGCAGCCTACACAGTAATGGGCAGGGCTGCTAATGGGTCTGATCCAGGGATGTGTTTCGGTGTTGTGATTCTGGAAAGCAGTTTGTGTGTGTAATTTATGGAAATATGTTTTTTACTCACTAAAAATGTGCCTCCCAGCTTCAGCAGGTCTAATACACGGTCACACTTCTCAGCCTGCCTGCATGCAAACACAGAGTTTGCACATTGTAGAGATTCAAAAGAAGGGGGATAGGAAATATTGTCTACTATACGAGAAATAAAGAGGAAAAAAAGAGAAAAATAATCTAATATAGCTCAGGGGTCCCTCATGTTTTACAGAAGGCTTCTTCCACAGGCTATCTTTGTGATTCCTTTGCTTCATTTGGCCTCCTGTGTTTGTCAGTCACCTTTTAAATTTTGGCCTGAGAGCATCCTCAGCGCTAAAATTGATAATGCGTGCTCAGAAGGATGAACTGGAAACAGTCTCAGAAGGAAAACCCCCATTCCATCACTTCCCAGTTTGTGCTGGGTGGGGATTTCTATTTTATTTTTCTTTTCGGTCATACTGTCTTTCAGAGACGTGGCCAGGTTGGTTTCTTGGGTTTTTAGCAATCTGGGTTGTTGGTTTTGTTGATTTTTTTTCATTTCCCTGGTGAGAAATGTGATGTCACCGATGCATTCAGAGTGTACACAAACCTTGAGAGAAAAGAGCAGATTTGTTTATTGAAAAACATCCCCATGTTATTTCTGGTGGCAGGGAAAGTGTAAAGGCAGAAAATAATTCAAACCCCATGCGACCTGACTGCAAAGTGAATTTTATGGAATGTGGAGCACAATAAGCCAATAGACTCAGTAGAGAGGGGGTTTTTTTGTTGTTGTTGTTTGTGTTTTTTCTGGTTTATTGAATCATTTCCATTTAACCCTGTTTCCAAAGCACGAGTCTCCCAGCTTCTCCAAAGTGAGCATATGGGCAGTATATGGATATCACAACTATGTCTTAATATCCAGCTGCTATTTGTGCGCCAGTGGGGAATGGCTGCTTGGCTGGCTGGAGTACCCTGGGTGAAGCTGCTGCTTACATAAAAGTATTTCTGAATAAGAGTACTCCAATGGCCATTTAATTTGGGCAGTTGCTGATCTTTGGCATAGATTGTTGAGAAGGTAGGATAGCAGAGAGAAAGGAGATCGAAATAATGGAAGTATGGAAACTGTTCAGAGGGGAGGAAAGTGAGCTCACTCTTTCTTCTCTGCCTTTATAGATAGAGGATAGGGGTCACAAAAGCTCCGTGTGGGTTTAACATCCTTCAAAATGCCAGGAACAGAGTAATTGGATGACTGGAACAGACTGTGGATGCAGCTCTTTCGTCACTGCCCTCAGTGAATGAAATTCTTTTCCTTCTGCATTCAAATCGAACAGAGACTTTTTGCTTTCAGCGTGGATGGTTTCACCTCTGCTCCAGGCAGCAGCCCCAGTGGTAAGGTACAGATAATTGGAGCAAATCACTCCAAACCCTCCTGAAAGCACTGCATTATGCATGCACCAGCTCTAAAAATGGACAATTAGAAAGACACCTCTTTTAGAAAGGGCTTTTGTAGTGAGTAAAACAAAATGATTTCTTTGGGTTCCAGTACAAAATGGGTGGCTACAAAGCATGTGCACAGATTTCTGGAGATACAATACAAGGGGAATGATAAAAATAATGTTTTTCTGTCGCCAGAGAGTCTGCACAAAGATTCCATCAGCATTTTGCACAGTATGATTAAAAATGTGTGAAATCCTCAGCATCAGTGGAGGTTCAAAGTGAAACAGAATCAAGCAGAATAAGGTACCCATAAAGAAAAGAAATAGCTAAATGATATTAAGGAAGCCAAGATAACTGAAAAAATTAACAGCACAATAGCTTATAGAGTCTGCTTCTGCTAACAAAGGCAGTCTTTAGCACCCTCTGTCTCCATTCAGTCTGCAAAGCCTGGAATGAACAAAATAGGAAAAGTATGGGTTTACAATGGTAGTTTGAAATTTGAAGTTAAGACACTTGAACTCTGACCTCTCCATAAAAAGAGAGGCTTCCTGTCTCTGCCAGCATCCCAGTGTTGAACAAGGCCTGGCTGCCTGTGGCACAGAGCAAGCCAGCAGGATATGGAGTGTCTGTGGGAAGGCAGGAAAGGATTTCCTGGAAAGAACCCCCCATTAGGGAGCCTGGGATCCTGCAGTAGCTGGCCCTGGTGAGACTGGGTTTGTTGAGACACTTCCCATCCTTAAGGGACAAAAGCCACAGGCCCAAAACCATCTCAGAGCTACTCAGTCCGAAATGGAGTGGTGGATGAAGTCTGCCTTTAGCCTCAATTATCCAAGAATCATTCAAATCAAACCCCAAAGGTTTTGTGTTCAACTGTTGCGTCTCCATAGGAACTATATTCTGGAGACTTTTTCCCGTGGAAGTCTCCTGCCTTGTATCTGAGGTAGAAACCAGCTGAGACAAAAATACTTTGGAGGAGTGCTTTTTGTTTTTTTACCATTTACAGTTAGGCATTTGTCTTCAAAAGGAAAGGTCAGAGGGTTGTGTTCATTAGAAATATTTTTAAAATGTGTATCTCTGAGCTCTTCAAAGTCCAGAATAATAAAAAACAGAATTGCAGAAAAGGAGGTTAGGGTAGATGAGAAAAGAATTAATATATTTGTTTTTAGACTTGTTTTTATGGTCTACATCTCTTATATACACTGAAGTTTTAAATCAAGCAAATTAAATGTAACCACAATTCCCCTTTGAGCACAGGGCAGAGGTAGAGATGGCTCCAGAGGTCAGTGTGTTACCACAGCAGCCCAGCAAGAGCCAGTGTAATTTTGTTTAAATTCAGATCATGTTCTGACAACACATGCCCATCTGCTAACCCTCTGGCTGAGAGTCAGGTCTGCACAAGTAATAGAAAAATGCAACTCCTGTTCTAGTCTGATTTTTTTGCCCCTTTAGATGCCTCCAAGAATTTTTCAACTGCCCAAAAGTTTTCTAACAATATGAGAGAATGGGCAATGAATGCAGGGGGGCAGAGAGGTAGATTTAAAAAAAAGGAGGGAAAAAGCCGATAGTTTGTTGTTGGCAAATAGATGGGGGATGGCTGGATGGATGGATGAATGAATGGATGGATGGATGGATGGAAGCTCCTGTGGAAAGGCCAGGATGTTACTGAGCTGAGGTGGTAAGGCAGTGATAGTGATTACTGTATCAGTATGGACTTGGAGCCATGCAGATATTCTGATGGATCTTCAAATGTTTTTGGCAGTTCTGTGGTGTTTGCATCTGTCATGAAAAATCCCCACTTGTTCCTCATAACTGGTCCATCAGCCAAAAACAGAGGCAGTCTCCTTCATTTATCCTTGTTCTGTGCTGGTTGGAACTCACGTTACAACATGATGAATTAATTGTGTCTGACAGTGCTACAGGTTGGCTGCATCAAATTGGCTGAGTGTAAAATATTTCTGTGCAGTAATTACCACCGTTTTGTTCAAAAAGGCTTTTCTGCATGGGATATGATGTATAGATGACCATAAGTAAAGGAAAAACAAAGAACATTAATACATTGTTTTTAAGGAGGGAAAACTCATATGGGAAGCAGAGTTACAGTGCTGATCAGTAATGGACAGAGAATATGTGGGACTAAAAAGTCAGTAAAAAGCCAGTTACGGCAAGTGGGAGAGGCAGAGACAACCTAGCAAAGCCCTTACAAACCGTGACATGTTGATGTTGAAAACTGAACCAGTGAAGACATAAACAAGTGTAGGTGTAAACATGCAGGTTTTGAATGTGGAGCACCTTGCAACTGGGGCAGGAATTGGTGAGCGTACAAGTTCATCCTTACATGGACAGAAACGGGGAATAAAGAGGACTCTGTCTCTTTGAAGCATTTGGGATGCACCTTGTGGTGCTGGCGAACAAAAATAAGGAATTTCAAAGTATCATTGTGATTAAATGAATGGAAGTAGTGTTGTAAGGTTTTAATTTGCAGCTTAGTTTTAAAAACGAAACAACAAATACAAAACTACAAAGGTGGGGGAGGTTGTTTGGAGGATTTTTGTTTGCTTTAGAAAGGGTATTTTATTTCCCACAGTTTGGGCTACAGATGGGTCTCATGAGATTTGCTTTCCGACATAAGGGAGATATTCAGGCTTTCAGATTTCATTACCACTTTCTTCGTTATTGTGCCTTGAGGAGCTATAAATAACACATGGCTAATTTGTGAATATGGCACGTTCCAGGGGATGTGTGTATTTTAATCAGGGCACCTTCTGACATTTGGTAATTGGTTTACAGATTTGTTATATAATTTCATGAGTATTAAGTAGCTAAGAGGAAAAAATCTAAATTTATGTGATCTAAAATCTGCCCTCACTGCACCCTTACAGCGGCTGTGCTCCTTCCAGGTCTAACTGAGGACAGATTTTTAAGTCAACAAGTACATCAACTGGCATCTATTTTTTCATTTTTTACCGTTTTAGTAAAGCCGTAGTTACATTCTTCGCAACATTTTTCTTTTAATTAAAAGTTTTCTCCATGTGTGTGAATATCACTAAGCAGCTCTTAGGATGTAGGCAGATTTTGTCTAGTGAGAAATGAGGTTTTGCTGGAAGGTGCCTGTTTGTTATTAGGGTATGTTTTGGCGTTTCCGTTAGGAGAAGTCACATGCCACTAGCATATCTGCCTCTGGGCACGGAGAACATCTGGAGGCAGATGCTCACGTACTGTGTTTTCTTAGCCCACCATTCCACATTCGCTTTATTTCCAAAACCAGTTGGCTCTCAGCCTGTCTTGTAATTCTGCTGTCCTGGAGCCTGGGCATCCAGTCCTTGGAAATGGGGTGGGGAGTGATTTGAGGCTTCGTGTAAGAAGAACCACCTGTCTGAAGTAATGACATATGACATGGATTAACAAGGAATATTATCTTCCATTTTTTTATTTCTGAAATCAAAAGTACAGAGAAACTGAAAATTTACCTAATTGTAAATTTGAATTGCTACTCTTTGTTTTCTGTCTTTGGCAAAAGAAGACATACATGTCTACATTTCCAAAGTTACCTCTCTTTCCTGGCTGTACCAGTTGCGCCACGATGTTTAGGGAAGCTGCCAACTGGGGAGGAGTGTTTGAGCTGCAGATGCCTGAGCTATGGCTGCTCATTTGTGTTACTGCTCACAGGATAAAGGCAGTGTGCGCCGAACAGCAGCATTGCCCGAGAACATCTGCCAGAGGCACGGAATTCCTTCCTTTCATTTACCTAATTGCCAAAAATGGGCCCTGCTTTGGAGCAGGCCCTGGGTCACGGCGCCGTTTCGTGTCAGGCTGTGGGTCACTCCGCCATTTTGGGCAAGGGCATGGGGAGGGAATTCCACCATTTTGTATCAAGGCGTGGGGCACTCCACCATTTTGTGTCAGGCTGTGGGGTCACTGCGCCATTTTGTGCCAGGCTCTGGGGACACTCAGCCATTTTGTGCCAGGCTCTGGGGACACTCAGCCATTTTGTGTCAGGGCGTGGGGTCGCTCCGGCATCTTCTCTCAGGCTCTGGGGTCACTCAGCCATTTTGTGTGAGGCTCTGGTGTCACACTGCCATTTTGTGTCAGCCCATGAGTCACACTATCCTTTTTTGTGTGGACAGAAGTTTAATAAGGCTCAAGGGGTGAGGTGTCTCGTAGGGGTTAGAACATCCTAGAGATGCTTCTCCAGCTTCCTTTGGCACACACCCCTCCCCATGGTTTTGCTTCCAAAGTGATCTAACATTATTTACAAGTGTAAATCTACAGTTCCTGTAACTTTTGGACTTGAATCCTGGTATGTGACCAGCAAATAACATGGCCTAGAAACTGAAGTAAAGTCCATAAGCTCCTGGGAACCTGCATAGGGGTGTATGGGCGCTGGGGAATTGTACCCTTCATATTGTGAGCTGTGGATAATGGATAAAATCAGACAGTGGTGGGGGAGAGGGGAGGAAAGAAGATCAGCCTGGATCTGGAATTCTGAGGACTTCTATGCTTCTGTTACATTTTTCAAGCTCTTCTACTTTACCAATGCAGTGTTAGGATATTTAGAACTGATGCTGAGTAAAACAGAAATATGATAGGAGTCCACTAAAACCTCACAATTTCCTCTTCTTGATTTGAGGCTAGTTTTGTTGCAGAAGGATGCCATCATCCCAAGCTGTAGCACTGAGTGCAAAGGTGAGGTTTGTCTGCCTGGCCGAATGTCCCCGCTGTCCATGCATGGCTCTGGCTGCCCTGTATGCTGAAAAGCACAGCCACCTTTGGCTTGTTTTGACATTAAAAACGCCAAGCACCTGCCACAGATGTTGCCATCTGTCACTGCAGCATGGATTGAGGCAGCTTGGGCTGTAGAAGGCTGGCTCAGCCCAGGCTCAGCCCAGGCAAGGTACCAAAAGTTTTGCCTTTCCTTTCCAGAGCTCACCTCTGCTGGCATGTTGAAAACCTGCAGAACCTCCAGCTTATATTTGCCTTCTGCAGAATGCTGCTGGTATTTTAGGACATTTTACATCAGTGTATCTATCATTGAGCCAGGAGGAGTGATGAGGGTGCCTGGAATAGTCGTGTTGCTGTGGGGACAAGGACACAGAAGGAGCTCTCTCATTTCCACAAGGCAGACTGCAGTGCTGTGCAATATTGCCCAAAAAAAGTCACAATTACTTTCATGTTGCTAGGTGGAGATCCTTGAATGTGTCTGGAGCCTGTGGCTTGGGAACAAATGGTATTTCAGCAGGGTCTGATGGGGTAACAGCTTCTCCTGCTCCTGGCTTCTCCTGTTGAATTCTGGAGCCAGTCCTGCTCCCTTGGACTGAAGTGTGGTACAGCCCTGCCAGCAGTATGTGAGGCCATCAGCTCTCATATCCTGGTACACATGGGCACGTGGGTCTCTTCCCAGAGGGTGTTTCTCCTGTGCCAGGCAGACAGGGATTCACTCAGGGTCCCTGTGATGTGGTTCTTGCCTCGGGGAGGCCATCTCCTTCAGAAGGTGCTTCATCTGGAGTGCAGACAGGCCTTTTTAGAGCATGTTGTTGTTATACTGGCACTTGGCTCCTACTCACAGTGCTGTGGTTTTTTAATGAGTCCAAAGAAATTCCATCCAAAAAATTAGTCTGGTTTTTTTTCCTTGAGGAAGAGGCAGTATTGATAACAGTGCTTTGCAAACAGTTTTTTTTTATCAGTTTTTGTGATCTTTGAAGATGTCCAAGCAGTCACTGAGGGGTTATGCTAGGCTGAGGGGTTATTGCATAGCCTTAGCTATGCAATGCTGTAACTTGAAATACCGGGGTTTGGCTTTTTTTTTGCTGCATTTGGCCATAAAATAGAGACTTTCCTATAAAGTAGATGAAGGAGGATCTTTGAAACTTTCATTCAAAGAACAGCTCTTCCAAAAGGTGAGCATTAACAAGATGGTAGTGTCACATTTTCATGACAAGGTTCTGACTGAGCAGATCATTAGAGAGAAAGGATCAAAGCTACTTCCTCATGTTACATTTCAGGTGGATGTGAGGGGGTCACTGGCAAAAAAAACATCTCAAGTAGCAAACTTCAGAGGAGGGGAAAGCTCACTCCTCCCACCTATATATCCTTTGCAATCTCCTTCCAGTTAGCCATAAACTTCTGGAGTTTCAAAGGAGTTATGTTTTAATCCAACTGCTAGGGCTGATATAGCTCTGATGAGACTTGGACATCAGAAGACATGTTGGCTCTCCTTCATTGCTAGTGAACAAGACCTGAATGCCACATTAAACAATTAAGTGTTTAATTATTACTGGCTTTCCAGTAATCTCCTTGGTCTGGAATTACTTTTGTTTTTTCGTAAGGGTTACTTATCTAACAAAAAAGAATAAATTGACTACACATTTTTAGCCAGTGCAGTAAACCAGGAAATTTTACTTCGTAAATTTTACTAAAGTAAATAGGTAATTTATTTATTTCTAATTTATTCACTTAATTAAAAACTGTAATTTTTACCAAATTAAAAAGCTGATTTAATGCATAAACCACCTCTGCTCTGTGTCTACTGGTAGGACATTCCCCGCTTTCTTTCCTGGACACAGAATATGTAACCTAGAGCCTGAGGGCAAAGGGAGCTCTTAGCTCCTATCCTCAGGGTGTACTGCAGGCAAGAAAGGCCCTTCCACTGCTTGATGAAATCTGCTGAACTTGTTGGATTGCTGTTACTCACATTCATCTCCAAGTGGGAGCCAGCTCCTTGTGCCGCTCAAAGAAAGCAAGAGCTGCACCCAAGTTAAATGGTATACAATAGGCTCATAAGGCATGTATCCAAAGTGCTTCTCAAACTTTTTACAGATACTCCAGCACATTTGAAGCGTTTGACAGAAAAGAATAGGCAAGGGCAACAATGATTGATCCATGTTTTTAAGAAAAAATTGAAGCCATATTTCCACCAGGGGCCTCAGACGGACATTGATGTATTTATCGAGAAAGAGCCCATGAGCGCCAGCCTTTGCATCACTAAAAATGTAGCCTGCTGTGAGAATTTACAGCTGTGATGGAAGATTCATAGCTGCTCTCTTTATTTATTGGAAACATCCCTTGCAGCTGAGTAACAGCATAAATATGAAATTAAATCACAAAAACTACTCTGAAGTGGTGCTAAGGGTATTTTGTAAACCTGTGGGCCAGGACAACGTAAAACTAATGCTGAAACACAATTGAGGTGAACAGTATTTACTGATCCATTATTCCATCCCTTTACTGCTAATATGTAAAATCACAGATTATTGGTGACCATTTGCTGTATTCTTCTTATATGTAATGCTTCACAGGAGGACTCAAGGGCAGCACATTAGATAAAGGTGCAGCCATGAATTTCTGTCTTTGTGATTTATAGTTTTCATGTCACTGTAAAATTATTTTTATAGTTTATTTTACCAGCGCATGGTGTGAGAGAACTTTATATGCTCTTGAAAAATAGCTTCAGAAACAACAACAGGCTGTGATGGGAGTTCTTTGAGGCATAGATACAGGCATGAATGCCAATATTAGGTTAATATTCTTTGTCCTTTTAGGTCACTGCAGATATTTGAAGTGGCCCCAGCTCCATGGGCCAGGGAGCATGGGAGAGCAGAGCAGCCAGGAGAAAGGGGGCAAAACACAACCCACCCCCAGGAGTAATTAGTGTTAATGTGTTATTTTGGATAATGATGATCCATAGTTTCTAAACAGCAGGTTTTCATCTCTACATCTTGCAGCTCCTTATCTAAATTTTGCAGGTCGCAAAACTGATTAATTATACTAGCAGCAGTAGTATAATTAGTGCTGATTATTCTCTGAGCTTTTTCTTCTTTAATCATCTATTTAATTGGAACTAAATCCCTATTTATCAAATAGTGTAGGTTTTAGCATCTGAAGACAGTGGATTTTGTTTAAGTCTTTCCACCTCGAACTCAGGCATTGTTTTTAAGCTTTGGGAATATTTCTGTGGGATTATACTGATTATAACTGGATCGGGATTTGGCATTTTTTGGTATCTGATCATTTGTCAAATGTTTTGATGTTACAGTGAGCACTTTCTTTAAAAAGCTAGGAAAAAGAGAGGAAGAATAAACAGACTTAAAAATGACCTGCCATATTTACACTGTTACCCCATAGCAGAATCTTATGTGAGATGATGAGGGAGAATACTTTGTTGACCAACCTAGAGAAGTTTGAATTGTCTTTAATCATGAGCTGTCAGAATAAAAGAAAACATACATGGAAGCAATATGTAATTGTTTTTCAAAACATAAATGCAACAAAATATGAAGAAATAAGGACTGCACCATACTTGTGCATGAGGTGCTCTTCATGTTGGCACAGTGTGGTTATGTTGATGTATGGTGCAGTGACAGGACAAACCAGAAAACAAGCGACACCTGGAGCAGTGGTGGAATGACATAAGAAAGGGAGGCAAGTCAGACTTGCTTCACCCCGAATCTTTCAGTGGGTCAGGAGCTGCTGGTTCTTACCCTTCCTTCAGCTTCTGCTGGGGCCTTTTGCTTCCCTCCCCTCTCCTACCCCACACAAACTGCTGTAAAAATAGTTACTAATGATGATGAATAGGTTTTTTTCTATTTTAAACTCCCTCAATATGAAGATCTTTCGCCTTTTATCGTTCTCTAACTACTTCAAAAGTCAGTGTAATTCTCTGTAATTCACAAGCTCTGGGCATTTTGCCCATTAGGATCTTATTTCCTTCATCATTTTGGTAGCTGCAGCACATCTGGTCTGAGTGAAAAGGAGCACAAGGGAGAAAAATCACCTCTTATGTAAGGGACCTGCTGCAGATCTTTATTGCTTTGTCACACTGATTGGCACAGGAAGTATTTGGGCTGTGCCAGAAACATTTCTGTAGCTGTAACCTGCAGTGTCTCCACAAGCTCCTGCACACAGTGAGGCTGTTCAGCACCTCACACTCACACCTGTGTGTAGGGGGTGACCCAGGCCCTTTGCAGGCAGTTCTTCACCCACTGGCCTTGTCCTGTTCAGCTGTGCATCTTAAATGTATTTGAGCTGCATTTAAACTGGCTGGTTAAGGTATTCTCATGATTCTACTGCTAAAGATGTGCTTAATCTTTCCTCTGTGTGGAAAAAAAAATCATTTTTTATGTGGTGACTCATCTTGATTTAACATTACCATATGCTGTTGATTGCTTATTTAAGTTGCATTAATGCAAAATGTCGAAGTTTGGTTTCAGTGACGTTATTGAGTAGGGGTGGTGCATTATTTGTAGTATCTGATGTGTAACTGCACTCCCTACAGATTTAGCATGTATTAATTCTTACTAGAGGAGAAATACTTGCCTGATGAGCAAGTTAATAGTGAGAAAGAAGTGCTCATTTTCTAGTCATGGTCTTGTGCTCTTTTCCTTCTTATTTTCCATGACTATAAAGCTTCATTCTTTGGTGTAACTGCAAACTAAAAGCCCACGCTGTGATTCTGTCCCACTGCAATCCTGACTCTGAAGTTTGAGTTCACTTTCTAGGCTGATGTCTCTCATCAGGTCATTGCAGAGAAAACAGAGGGCAGTGGGATGGAAAAACAAACAGGAGACAGTTCACATGTAGCTTTTTTTTTTCCTCCTGACCTTCCCAATCTATGATGCTGCTGCATTTTAAAGGACAAGCTGCAAGAGGCACCTAAAATGACATCATTAGATTCTATTAGCCTTTTATATAATTTTTCTAATATTTCTAACCTTTCCAATTGCAGTAAATTTACCTGGGCTTTGTTGTGTTTTGAGGTTTTTTATTAGATTTTACGTAAAACCATAAAACATTAACTTCTTTAGTTCTATTTGTTCTTGCTGCAAATACTATTTCATGGTCACCCATTTTACTCCTTCCCCGCAGCTGGCAGCATGTGAAACACAGGCAATACCCGAAAACACCTCCACCCCTACCAGCAGCTTAAGATGATGGAGAAAATGAGTATAATTTGTAGTAGAGTCCTTCCATTTTTCCACAGTTGCTGATGCTTTCTGATTTAAGTTCTGAGAGGCCTTATGGCTATAGCAGTGAGGGATGCCCGGCAGGATGTGGGTTATGGGTAACTGGGCAGGTATTTGTTCCTGTCATGTGTAAAATGAGACCAGAGATGGAGAAACGACCAACATGAGAGTATTGAGCTGTCTCCACGGCTCTAGGTGTGCACTGAATGCAGACTTCCGGAGGCAGGCACGTGTTATCCCTGCATCAATCTCGGCTGCGTGCTGGCACCAAAGTGGGAACAAATTCAAAGGGAAACAGGGTGTTCCTCAGCATCAGCTGGGGAGTGGAAGCACAGGTGGAAGAAAAAAGGGATATCAATCTATCAGCCTAGGGAAGGCAAAAATAAGAAAACTATTGATTTTTTTTTTAACATCATTAGAATCAGTAATGGATCACTTCCTTGTGAGAAATGACCCATTTTTCCTCCTTTCCAATCCTCTTACTTTTGTAATGAGTTTTTATTAGGTAAAGTATTTTCTGTAAATTATAGCCCAGATTTCTCAACAGACATCAAACACTCCTCTCGGTAAGAATACTTGCTTAATTATTTATTTCTACTTGGAAAAAATGCACTTCAGAGTAAAGTAATAGATGTAATGGAAGTGATATTTAAAACAGAATTATGGATATAAAAATATTATTTGCAAACCTTGGTTAGGTTTTCTTCTTTGTTGTACAAACTGTTCAACTTAACCCTCTTAAATCTTGCCCATTTAGGACTTGATGGCAAAGTCCATTGGTGAGGTGGTAAAGACACACTACTGGCTTTAATTTTGTCTCTGAGGCTGATGGGCTTTAGCTGCCTGTGATGAAGTCTCTGAATTCCTTTACATCTTCCTATGATTTTACGGTTCATCTCTAGTTCATTGGATTACTCATTGGGAGTGGGGGTGTTACATTTGCTACCTTTGGCTATTTCTGTTCTGCCTGGTCAAATACTTCACTAAACCTCTGTTTTCTCATCCTTTTTGGGTAACCATCAGAGCACAGTGAACTATTCTGCTCAAAATACCAGCATTAACAATAACTGATGGAAGGACAACTTCTAAAAGAGTGACATCAGATGGATTTCTTCTCAGCCTAGAGCTTTGAAATAATTTCTACTGTTTTCCAAATAATTCTGGCATTAAACATAAAAATGGTCACAAAGCATGCTGTGTTTTATCAAAGGTGCAGGGTGTTTTTATTATATTAATGTACAGTTTGATTAGAGAACCTGAAGTAGGATCAGTCCCATTAATTTGTAAAGCTGCATTTTGTACATTGTCAGCTCTGGAGGAAAAAGAGAACAGGTTTAGGGCTAATCTTTCACCTGGACACCAGATCCCTTCTTATGCTTAGTTCTGGTATAAATCACAAAAGGTTTGGGGGCTTTAAGCTATTGTTTTCAGTCCACTATTTACTATACCCTGATTACAATGAATATTTGGAATTACATAGAAAACTTCATATACCACCTTCTCTCAACGCCTCACAGCTTGGTATTTCATGATTTTAATTGTTCTGATTGTATGTGTAAGGGGAATCATACAAATGATGAGTTCAACTTTGATCCATATTGGCTATGGCATCAAAATCTTCTTCCCTCAAGTCCCGATTTCAGTTCATACGACTGAAAATATGTTTATTCGTTAGTAGAGCAGAGTAACCAAAGCATTCAGAGTATGTGTATGCAGTTTGCTTTGTACCTCCACCCTGAGCTCAGATATTTTGTGCTGTGTTAATGTTTTATGGTGTTAAAACAATTTCTTTATCTGATGGGATTCCTGTAGGATATTCTGCAGGATAATAATTAGGTTGGATAATCCAATCCAATCACTGGAAGGCTAAAGAAGAAGGTAAGAGGATGCAGTTACTTAGCAAGGGTGTCCATCCTGGGCAATGTTTGTGGATGGTTCCAGTAGCATGGTAGGATTCAAGGGCCCATGGAAGCAAAAAATGAAGCATGCCACTTAAATCTTATTCCAGGTTTCTGTAGGATCTTGACACAGCTTTAATGTTTTTATTGAAAGGAGACCATAACTGTGACACAGGGAATTGCTGCTGCTGAATTTTCATATTATCCAGAGGGTGCCAACAAGGGATATTGAACAGATACAGTGTTCTCAGAGTCGATGCACTAAGAGAGTAAAACTTAATTAAATGAAGGACCAAAAATATTTTCTATAAGAAAGATAGTTTTGTGGAGTTAGAAAGTCCCAGCTTCTAATCCCCACTACTAAGAAGCTGAAGAGTTACCAGTTGACCAGCAAATTCTCAATGAGAGAAATTCTTCGGTTTGTGTGTTTGCACCCTACTCCTGCACTCTCTCTTACCAAATGTAGAAACTCTCATGCAATAAAGGGGTTTTGTCCTGCTCTGTCTTCCCCTGTCCTGTCCTTTCCTCTCCCCTGTCCTGTCCTCAGTGGAGCAGCTGTCACTTAAACGATGCCCAGTGGATGTGATCCTAAGGATGGATCATTCATGCCTAAGAGCCAGGGAGAGGCGAGTTCCAGACGTGAATGAAGTCATGGGTATACAACTGTGCAGGAGGACTCTGTCATGATTTTAGAAGAAAATAGGATTGCTGGATGTGAACTTTACAAAATGGACACAGAGGATCAAATTAAGGGGAAGCTGCAAAGGGCAGTGCAGCTCAAAGGGTGACCCTCGCCCATGGCTGAGTGAGGGGTCAGGCAGGAGCTTCATGAGCAAGTGAAGTGGGGGGAATGTGATGTCAGAAGATGAGAAAGGTCAAAATAATAGATAACTTCAGTTCATGGCTGCTAATGCTGAAAGTAATGCCTGGTCCCATGACCAGGGATGTTCACAGCATGGATTTGGTGCAGCTCTTGGGAGAACCTGGGACTGACCAGCTTGGTCTGCCTCACTGTAGGGGTGGTCCTCACAGAGCTTCCCAGGCTGGCTCCAAGCTGAGTATTGTCCCCTGCACTAAGAGGTGAAGAATAAACACCTCACCTACCAGATGAGGTGTTTATTCTTCACCTCTTCACAAGCAATCCCATCTTGTACCTCCTTGTGGTCAGCATCCACTGATCCCCCAAACGCAGAAGGACGGGCTCTGCTACCAGCTCTGCCCCTGGGAATTTTCCAGTAAGGCTGCAAATATGTCAGAGGAAATGCAACATAATGCAGCAGCTTTGCTGGTCTGTAGTTTTGGTTAGCACCACATGTTTTTATATCCCATCCTAACAAGATAAAAGAGATATGGATGAGCAAAGAAAACAACTTTGAGGGTTTTATGTAGGAGTTGTTAAAATTAGTTGCTTCTGCTTCACAGAAATTTGTAACAACAATTTTCAGTGTGTTCCTTATTACACTTCTTTTTTCCCCTCTCTTTTGTATGGCGCAAAGCAACAAATGCTCCCTCACCTTCTTGCCATTTATCTTTTCCTTTCTTAAGGGATAGAAGAGAAAATGCAAAAAATAAATATGAAAAGCAAAACATCCATTGAACATTGTGCATAAATTAAACCCAGCAGAAAAGAACCAGGAAAAAAATCCAACATATTGTCAGTTCTGAGGTATCACCCCTTCTTCCTTTTTGAATTAAAAGACACATCTAGACCTACCATCTCTCCTTTTAGCGAAGCTGAAATTTCAGAGAATATGATTGGAACCATTAAGTCTCAGGGAAATCCACAGATTTCAAAGCCTTCATCTCTCAGGGGTTTGTGCCTGAACCCATGACACAATTTGGTCTTTGCAAAAGAACTTCAGAAATTTTAGATTATAAGCTTGATGATTTATATCCTGATATTTTTTTCTCAAACAGCATCAATTGCTTTAAGTTTCTGAACCTGACAGCAACTGAGTCATTTATTTTTAAACATAAAGAGGGAGAAGCTGTTTTTTAACGTTTCTATTTTCTTGTCCAAAAGGCATGTAAAATCAGCACATCTGTACAAATGCAAATAATTTACATGTGAGATCAAGCTGAAATCTGGCATTCTCAGGCAGATGACATTCATCCATCAGCATTCACGTGTTGTCTTATGAACACATGTAGACACTTCCGGTTTTGAAAAACTTCATTTATCACTTGTTGAATGTTTAAAGCTGAACTGCTCTTTCTGAAAAAATTGTTTCTTAGATTGACAGATTCTGATGATAGCTTAAAAACCAAGTTGTCAAAAACCCCTCACCCACCTGTCTGTGCCTGCTGTGCCACACATCTGAAAATGGCCTAGAACCAGCAGAGTGGTGCATTTCAAATGTTCCAAGTTTGTACTGGTCATTAGATACTGAAGTTGCATATGAAGTACATTAAAAATTAATATTGAAAGTTTCCTGTTCAGCAAAAATTGTAGTTACTCAACAGACACATTTTGTTTCCTGTTGGTTTTATAATTAGCTGGGTTGTTCCTGAGAAAAATTTCCTCTTCTTTGTTTTCACAAGTTTGTATATCTTTTTTAATCAGCCAACACACATATTTGTCTTACAGACAAATGCATTATATACTACATATTTCATCACTGAGTGGCTGCCAGAAATGCATTTCCATATCTACTCTTCATGAATCAGCAGAACACCACTATAAATCTTCACTCCCTATAAAACTTTTTTTAATAGAGGTGTATCCTCATTCTTATGGTCTATAATCAGCTTTGTCAGAGACACTGTGGGCCCTCTTTCCTTAAAATATTAGCTTACAAAAGATTTCAGCCACTATTTATAAGCAGGAGAGAGAGAATCCACATCTTCTATGTAAAATCATTAAAAGATTGATGAGCGTTCATACCTGGAAAATTCTGTCAGAAGAATGATTTCTTTGCAGCAGCCCGTGTAATTAAAGAGAGGATGAATATTGGTAAAAACATTATTCCTCACTCTCCTACAGCGAGTAGAAGAGGAGAGTGAGGCATGATGGCAGTTTGCAGAACTTTGCTCGCCTTACTGGGCTGGCCCAGACAGCTGGGTCAGTTATGAGAGATCAGAACCACGGGGCTCAACTAGTCCAGCCAGGTCCTAGCACACAGTACCTGTAGGAGTTCCAGTTAGCCAGGGAGTGGAGGGTTGGATGGAGTAACCCCAGCCGCTTCAATCCACGTTGTGGGACAGCAAGAGGGTGGTGGACAGACTGGGAAAGGCATCACTGAAACCTCAGTGGTGACAGGAGTGACATGGATCTTCTGTAGGCATTAACGTTTCTGTAATTCACTGGTGCATGTACACGAAGAACATTCGTGTGGCCACCATTCCAGCCAGCAAACAGCTAAACCAGTTTGAGAGTCACTGTTAAAACAAGTCTTGTTGTTTTCAGCAGGTGGTTGTGCTACCTGCTCCGAAGTAGACGTGCCTTTAGGTTCCTGCTTTAAGTACACTTACTGGCATGTGGAATAATAAAAGAAACACCCAATGGCTTAGGGCAAGAGCAGCATCCCAAACAGACCTTAAACGATAAACAAATTGGAGCAGACACTTCTATCCACATGAGCCTAATGGTACTTACCTTGACAGTAAATGCACAAAATTACATCTGGCTGAGAAAGTCCCTCTGGGCTGGAAGTAATTGGCAGGTGGAATAGGACTCAGAGGAGCACCATTGCTCTGGTCTCACTTGTCTTTTGATGTCTGCCTGTGCCCACAGCAGGAGAGAATACTGGGATCTCTAGGCAGGTGCCAGCAGTTGTGTGTTTTTAGGTTATTTTCAAGGCATGATATTATCTGTTACCTTCTGCCATTCTTCTCCTTGAGTCACTTCAGTGGCCATTCTGAAATAACTGTAATGCCAATTCTGGGTTAAATCAAGTAGAAATGCTTCAAGTGTCTGCATTTTTCCTCAGCTTTCTGTGGCTCTTTTCCAAGCATGTCCCACACTTCCCTAGCTCTGTTTAGTCTGGGAAAGGTATAAGAAAATTAGCTGAAGGTCATATGGCTGCTATCCATGCATAACTAATCCTTTATGGGAACAGATGTGAGTTGCAAAGAAAGTCAATGTCTAACTTTCCAAAAGGTTTGATGGAAATCTGTCTGGGAACAGCCAGAGCTGAGTACAGTATCTACAGTGAATCTTTTACCTCACTGAGGATTGGTGGAATTACCATGTGCCAATAACATTATTCAAATCAACATGGATTTAAAATCAGATGTCTGAGTGTGATCAGTCCTTTCTGTCTGGAACCTAAGGAGATTAATGCAAGTTTCCTTTGTCCAAAGCTGGCACAGCCCAAACCAGCTGAACTGGGATTATATTTCTACGTAATAGAAACATAATTTTCATAGGTGTGATGAATAGTGCTGACAATTTGCTTTAGTAAGCCTGAGGAGCTTAAACAATATAAGTAATCTGAATTTTAGGATTTCTTTGGTTTACACTAATTGTAGATGTCAGGTTTGGGGGTGACTGGACACTGCGGTGATGGGTCCTTCAGATGTGCTGAGAGATAGATAAAGTTGGGCTGAATGGATGTATTTCATATTATGAGCAGCTGGATGAGCCCTGAACACCATACCCAAGTGATTCATTTCTGAACGGTGGTGAAAAGAGAGGGGGGTGCTTAAATAAATCAATGGTGATATTAATAAACTGGGAGCTTCTCAGTACTAAATCTGTCTGCATCTGATCTGAATTGCAATTACCTGTCAAAAATTCATCCATCATTGCAAGTTCCAGACAAACTTTCTGGCAGCAGATGTTTCAGGGAAGCTATTTCATGTGGGAAATATATTGTTTGGTGTGCAGCATTCCCAAAAACAAAAGCCAAAGCAGAAAACATTTCCTGAGTAACAGCAATAACTTCTTGTGTCATACCTAAGCTGAGCTTATTGGTGAATATAATTTGTAAATGTGGATTTCCAACATAAATCAGTCCACGAAACACTACTCATAATTCAGCCCATCTCAAAGAGAGGTAGTAATTCAATATTTGTGTACTTGTGAAAGCAATGATATTTTAAATAACTTTAAATTCAGCATTATTAAACCCCCTCTCTGAGGCTACAGCACTAGTGACTGCCAAACAAACTTGGTGTGTTCCAGCAGCCAGGCTGTGGGGAGAGCTCTAGGGGATTGCCTAAAGAAATGTGTCACACTGCCTCAGATCTGTACTCAGCAGCTGTGGGGCTGCCTGTGCAATCCACATCTCTCTCACACCAAAACCCAGAAGAAATTGGGGGAAAAAATATTTGCCTGCCACTTCATGTGGGTTCATTGACTTCCTGTCATAAGAGAAAGGGCTGAGTGTGGACCGTGCGAAGGATTTAAATTCAGAATACCTAAACTCCAGTTTTTCATTGACGCCCTTCCCACCATCTGATATGTGGCTGGTCCCTTCTGTGGCAAGAAGGCAACGTAATGAACATCTCTGTGCAGCCGTCAGAAAATTGTCATCTCACACTGCTATTTCTCATCTGAACATGTACCTTGAAAATGACCTCTGGGGACAGGCTGGACATCTGATGAGAAGATTGCCATCCCGGCCAAATAATACCCCAAAAGCTGTTCTACTGTCACCTCTATCAAAACCCTCCATTCTCTTTGCCAATTATAACAGCAGAACCTATCACTCTTTTCAATTTTCATTATATCAGGAATTTCCTTAGCACATTTTCGTCTTCTCTGTAGTGCTTTAAAACCATGTTTCATTAAAAGCTGTTCCTAGCATAATTGGGAGCAATTCACTCACAAAGTAACTGCTGACAGATGGATCCATTTATATTGCAGACATGATGTGCTGGGCTTCTTATCTTGTCACCTGTGCCTGGTGTTTGGGGGTTCATCTTTTGTGTTGGTGGCTCAGAAAGCCCCGGCCTCGTGAGCTGCACCAAGTGTGTCATTCTGCGCTCTGGAGAACTGATGGCTGGCAAAGGTTTGGAAAAAAACATCCTGGTTTGCCCTGCCTCTCTCATTCATCACTGCACAGTGTCACTGGGGTAACATTTTCCGCAGAAATCAGAACATAGCTGCATATTGCACGTCCACTCTTCTCCTTTATTTCCCTATTATTTATTTCCTTCCATTATTTACCTTGGGAGGCCTGTGGGTACTTTGTGCAAATCACTTCTCAGGCCTGTGACAAGAGATTGTGTCCCCTCCAAGGGGTTCCGTGCCTCAGCTCCCAGGGCCATCTGTCCATCCCCCTGTGCCAAGGGCAGGGAGGAGAAGCCAAGGACAGGAAATACCTGGTAGCTGCTCTCCCAGGGTGCTGCAGGGGTGCAGGGTCCTTCCCTGGCTCGTAGCTGAGAGGTCATAAGCCAGAATTGAATTATAATGAGCCTTTAAAATGAGGATAAGTAACTTTTACCTAAGGCAGTAGAGAAGCTGGAGCTGGCAAAGGAGAAAGAGAAGTGAATGGCATGGAAAATGATGCTGGCAGGAGACTTTATAATGAGCAGAGGGAAACATAATTTATATCAAGTCCTGGGTGCAGCAGGCACTGCAAGTGAAGGGTGTGAACCTATATCTGAGCCTTTCCTCTCTTTCCCTTCTGAAAGGCTGCACTTTAGGAATGTGAAAAGCAGAATTCCCCTTCAGCCTTAGCAGCAGCTGGAGGAGCAGGTGCCCCGGGCTGAAGGTGCTGTGGGGTGCACATCTCCTGGTGCTCACGGGCAGCGAGCCAGCCCATCCCATCCCATCAGGCCGGGGCCAGCCCTGTGTTTCTCTGGGATGTGCTGAAGCCCTGGGAGATGCCAGAGGATTCATTGCTTTGGGGGCTGCTTACCCTGGGGAGCACAAGGTGCCAGCGCCAGTCAAACACTGTCAAGCTTCGTGATTAGAAGCAAATTGGCTGGAGCTGGAATTGTTCCCCATGGGTGTTTGTAATTTCATTTTCCTGTGGAAAGATTATTGAAAAAGCTGTTCCAGGTCCTCGGATCATGCATTCTGACAAGTTTAAAATTGAAACTTGTTCTGAGGGAAGATCACATGTGTTTCAGGCCCAGATGCATAATATATTTTAATATTGCTAAGGCGGCTGTGACCTCAGCACAGAAATGACATGAGATGGGATGGCAGAAGCCAGACAGAAGAAGGACAGGGAGTAAAGCTTAAAACAGCCTCATTAAAGTGTATTTTTCTCCGTTTGGAAAAACAATGAGAATGACCCCTTGATCCATTTTCCTGAAAGTGATGATGAAATACTTTAGAGGCCAGTTTCATTCTTATTATTAGTTTTTTTATTAAGAAAGATGAAAATTATCTAATGTGATAACTATGAAGGAAAGCAGAGTCATTTTCATTCTGACCATGAGCATTTATTTGTGGGACAAAATAACCCTTAGGCAGGAAAATCCTCTGCTATTGCACATATACACCTGGCTCTTTCAGCTGTTGCTTCATATACTGTTGTAGTGAAATACCTCCTTTAGGTGCATCAAATAAACAAGTCCAAATACCACAGACCCAATACTGTGTGATCATACCTCTGTCATTTTCCATTGCAAACTCTAAGCTTCCTTTCATTAAAGACAGCAAATGTGTACTTGAGTCATTCAAAGGAATCACAGCCCCTCCACCTCCTTAAACTCCGTATTGATATCTGCAGAAAGCAATTTAATCCATCTTTTCTTCCCACCCCACACAATGAAAAGACAAAAATCACAGTTTGAATTGCATTAGCCTTCAGGTCTTCCTAAAGATAAATAATGTTGCCCTCAGGTTTACATTAGGGATTAAGTGTCTGCATTCTGAGTAACTCTGGAAATAAATTAAATGAAGGGAGGCACAGCCTTTAGCTCTTTTTCTGGGGCTTTGTTTCACACTGTGATTTTCACACAGCGTTTTTGTTTCACCTGTCTTTGAGGACAAAGTACAATATGTTTTCAGAAAATATCTTCCCTTGCCCTTCCCTTTTCCGTCTTCTTAATATAAACATGACCTTGTTTTTTCAGCTCTCTCAGAATGGTGAGGCTGACGAGTGCTGTTCCACATGGACATGACTGCTTTGCGGCTCACCTTGGGGTTCTCAGCTCTCCACGGGAGATCCAGAACCTCTGCTCTGGTAAGACACCTAATTCGGGCAACACTCAGTGCCTGATTGCTGCAGCACAGGATGGGCCCCTCCTCCCCTGGGAAAGTATTGCAAAGGCTAATTGTCAGTTCTATGGTGGAAATGTTCATTTCTGAGTGTAGAGGTCTGAAGATCCAACTAACATATTCCCAGTTTTCTTACACCACAGACTGAATGAATACTTACAAGAAAGAGCTGTATTTATTTTTAGGACAGTAGTGTGGGTTCTACTTTTAAAGCAGTTTGGACTACTAGATCACCACATGGTCTTTGTAGATCTCCAGACTTTATCAGTGGAAAGGAAGGCACACTGTGAAGCAAGGAAATGTTTCCCTCCATACTGTTTAACTAGAGCAGGCAGCTCTTTGTTTACATATGGTATATTCTTACCCTTGTATTTTTGTGTCCTCTCCTAAAATCAGGAAGGCTAAGGACGGATTCCGAATATTTCACTCCCAGTTGGCTTTGACATGTCTTTTGTTTCCTCCCCTCTGACTTTCCTTGGGTTTAGATGTTTAATTTGAATTATCTCTGTTTTGCTTCACATTATGACTAAGTAGGCTTTTAATATAAACACCTGAGCACAAAAAATCAAGATTAAGAAATTGTTCTGCTTGACTTAAAGCATTATGTCTCCTGAAATGGGATACCTGAGGTCTGGGATACCTCAGCTGTAGGAATCAGGTTCTGATAATTAGAAATCCTATAGGAGATTTCAAAATTAATTGTGTTTCTTCTCAGTGAGGGCTGTGTAGTGTTTGACTGCCTGTTTCATTGAGCTTAGGCTGCTCTTAGTCATATGAGAAAGGGGACAGCAGATAAAAAACAGTAAAAAAACTTTGTGTGGTTTAGCAGCCTACTTGGAAACAGAAAGCAGAATTTGATTTAGCTTTATGGCAGAGGAGGAGAGTTGGATTTTGATCTTTGAAAATATATATGGCTCTGATTTAGTCGTCAAGGTAATTAGCAGCCCTGACAGTGGAAAAGAGTATTTGTAGGATATCTTTTTGTGGCTTTTCAAAATTGAAACCGAGTCACTCCCACTGGAAGACTTTTCCTTAGCCAGCCTGCAGCCTCTTTCTTCTTTCCCTGTTTCCCGTTCCTGGGCAAGGAGCAGCAATGCTGCCTCTGTGTCTGTGCCAGGAGGGGCTGGCACCGGGACGAAGGGAAAGGGACACCAATCCCTGCTCCCTTCCCAGACCTGCACGCTCCTTGGGGCAGTGCCTTACGCTCTGCTTGTGATTCCTTTCCTTCCACAGGCAGAGCTGCAGCCCTGGATTCCTGCCCAGAGCAGATGGAAGCGGATTGGGCTGTGCCTCCTCCAAAGGCAACCCTTCTTCCAGAGGCACTGGGGCAGATTTCCCTGGGGCCAGGGGCAGTGAGGTACAGCAGGCGCGGGCACAGGCCTCCGCAGAAGCTGGTGCTGGCACTTTTATAGATGCACTGCTGCCCAGCAGGCTGTGGGAACAAGCTGCTGCTGCTCCTCTGGGCTGTCACAGGGGTTCCTGAGGGTGCCATGGGCTCAGGTTTCCGGCCTGCATGGAAAATGCCTGTTCTGTTAGGCTCAGAAGGAGCATCTCCTCAGGCTTATCCCTTCAGGTTTGACAATGACAGCGTGCTAAAGGAGAACAGAAGGACTGAGTAATGCAGAAATCAGTTTGGCACATCTGGGAAAAAGGCCTCTGTGTTTCTTTCCCTAAGTGCTGCAAACAGGTGGGAACTGCAGCTGTCTGAAAAACTTCATCTTATTTCTATAAAGAATTTTGATTGTTTTTTTTAGATAATCCCCAAAGTGAGATTTTTCAGTTTTGAAGTGGCTCTGATTTGCAACAAATGCTGTTTAAATGAAAGAGAGAGAGGGAGAGACAGACACTATAAAGGGTAAAAAACTCCACGCAAACACAGTTTGCTAAAAAAGCCCCAGAATTAAGATGGGACCGTACCCTGAGAGAGAGAGCCTTCCAGCAATACTTTCCAACATGTCCCTTGGCTGATATGCCCCAGGAACTGGAAGCCATCCCATCTAGTGAGACTTTCACTCTTTACCTGGAAGGGCACAGTAATGCCAGTGCTCATGGTTTTAATGGGATCAAGAGGGGACCGTCACCTGTCACCCCGGAGGTGGTGGCCTGTGTTGGAGCTGAAGCTACGTGAGGATCTCTGTTCTGTCCTTGTAACCACAAACTATGGGTTAATATTGAAGTAAGTCTTAAAATTCTTAGAGCAATGCACCCATATGGAAATAAATGACTTTATGTGCACCTTGAAGCAATTGTGGAAATTTCTATGCTAAGACCTTATTTGTATGAAATTGTTATTCATATGAAATTGTGATAAAGCTCTGAACATAAGCTGGAATTCAAAAACCGTGGCTTTTGGCTGCCCTTCAGGAAAGGCATTTTATTTTCACCCTGCGCTTGGTAATCCAAAATGAAAGTCTAAGTGAGATCGAAGGGTAACTGCCATGTGCCATGTTGCATTGATTGTGGAAGTTATTTTACATAGTTGTGGGAATGCACAGGTTGCCACAGTCTTTTCGCGCTCTCATTTATAAAAATCCTGCCCAGTGAGGCGGCTGTGGGTAGATACTGAGACTGACGCCTGAGGCAGCTGCTCAGCTTGTACCGGCAGGAGCACAAGCCGGACGGGCAGGGCTGTGCGCAGAGCTGGTGTCCTTATGTGGCTTTGCCTCTTCTCCCTCAATTCTGCCTTCCTCCCCACTCCTTGAACTCTCTGACTGCGGGGAGTCTCTGCTTTGCTGCTTGTCCAAAGAGCACTTTGCAAACTTACAGGGAGAAATAAATACCAGTAGGTGTTAATTGCCTTCCCAGTTACCTTGTACCTCTTGGCCTTGGCTCTGTTGGCTTGGGCACAAGCCAGGCCCGAAGCTGGCATTAAAAATGATTCCCTCTGAGCCTTCAGTGAGGTGTCACGCGTGGGTTGTCCTCCTAAGCATGCCTGTCTCTCGTGTGTTGTGTGCCCATTGTCAATTAAAACTAGTATTAAATATAAACGAAGTGCACACAGGGACTTGGGGGAAACCACCCCCTTTCCTGTGTATGCAAGTGAGGTTTTGTCTTTGAGCTTCTTAGGCTAAGGATAAATGGATGATTCTCTCCCTTCCTTGCTTTTTCTCCAAACAATAACAAAATTGTTCCCTTGAATTCCAGTTCAAATTAATGGAAGTCTGGGGGAGAAGAAACAGACAAACAAACGAGGAAGTGTTTTATATTTGGGTTTTTGTTTCCATCTCGTGGCAGATGGGTTTGGTGTGTTTTACAGCTACCTTCTGAAATCAGTCTGTTATTTTGTCATGCCATTGTAAGAGAGTAGCAGTGCTGAATCTTTATCATATTGATCGTTGCACAGGCTTTCATCTGGGGCCTAGGATAATACACAGCGTTGTTATTGCATTATTATTTTTCATTTGTATCCTATTGATTTGCTGCCAGGAACTTACAGGTCAATTTGCAAAGAGATGGGCTATGATTTATTTTTTTCTAAAAGATTATGCCACGATGGGAATGCTTTTATAAGGCTGTCAGGTCTTTAGGTTTGTTTTTTCTCCTCTCAGGAGAGCAGCACATTCATAGATTAGTGGCAGTCACGGTTCCACCTGGATTTAGGCCCGGAGCATCCATGACTTTCACGTAATTCATATGGATAAGTGGCTGTACACAAGCCTACACTTCAGCTGGAATTTACTCCTGGGGAATGGTTCTGGCCTCACTCCTCTCTGTACAGCTCAGAAATAACAAAGTCAATGCAGTCACACCAATGTAAAAGAGAGAGGGGGAGACACTTTCTGTGTCTGACCACAACAAACCACCAAGGCTCGGCATCCCTGGGTGGCAGGTGCTAAAAAGAGACATGAAAAGTTATTCTTGGTCCATATGTTTTGTTTGCCTTGGTAACACCAGTTCACTACCAAGTAGTAGTAGTCCAGCTCCCAACAGCTTTGTACACAGGAGCTCCACCTTGGAAACAAAATGAGGACTCAAATTCTCCTCATCTTCATTTAATTTACTGTTCTTAGATTGTAGCTACTGGGAAAGCAAGGATTATAAAAGTGTGTGAAATTGCACTTGAATTCTTTCAGCAAAAAACTCCTGCTACATAATTTACAAGGGGTTAGTTTTTAATTACTCCGTGCAAAATGTGTTAAGTGCAGTAGGCTGACGTATCCACACACCGTGTTGTGTACTGTTATTTTTCCCTGGAACCCATCCAGGTAAATCAAACCCGCAGTGAGGGACTTCCAGTTCGTATTCTGTTTACACTGTGTTGAATTTTCCTGGCATCCTTTCAGCAGGAACAATTTGACAAGGGAATGTTTTAGAGCACAGAACACCTTTTCCTGCCAGTGAAGGTTTTCAGGTTTGGGATTGGTGTGTGATGTTTCATCCTGGTTTGTGGCACAGAATTGGATGTTGGTGTTAAACCATACTCTCACCAGCACAGGTCACTGGAATTACCTTCCCAGTCTGCAAAATTTTATTCTAAGTTGGAGATCATTCACAGAGCTCAGAGTAAGATAGAGCCCAAATAAATGCCTCACTCATAATGTCTCCCACGGCAAGATGATTATCAAGCAGCTGAGCTGCTGCCCTTATCTTATAGCAGTATTTCAAAGAATGTTTTTGTTTGTGTTCTTCTGCTACTTGTCCAAGTTTTGCTTCTCATTTTGACACCATTAGGATATAATTGTATTAGACAGGAGTGAGGGCAATTGAGATTTCCTGCTTTGAGTGGGGGTGTGAAGTCACAAAATGTGCTGTGTCTGGCTGCTAAATGCCTGTTAAATCTAGCACAGCAGCATACACATACACACATATAGCTTAATACTTCAGTATGTATTTATTTCAATACTTGAGGAAAAGAGATTACCATGTTCCAAGACTGCTGGAAACTGTCTTCAGCACTATGGTGCACTAAAGTGTTATTTTCAGACAGCAAAAAACATTCCTTCTTGATAGTATTCATAACTGTTTAAGTTAAGTTGAGATTTTTTTTTTAATTTGAGAATTAATGAAAACTACTAAATCCTTTCAGTAGTTACTAAGGAATCTTTGATTTTTACATGTTTTTATATAAAAATTACTCTGAATATTAGATTTAGAACATCCAAGTTGCAGTTTCAAGATCTGTTCTCCTTTATAAGCATCCAAGGGGTTACAAAATGGTCAAAATCTTCTGTTTCAGTAGAGCTCAGTCAGAGTTTTTCCATCTGACAGCTCAATAAAGACAAGGAGTTCCATGTTCTGCTTTAATATTAAATGTTGCATTCTAAATCACAGTAACTGCTCTCCACCAAACCTGACTTCTGCTTTATTTCAGAGACCTGCCAAAGGAAAGCCTTGCATCTGTCAATAACTTGTGAAAAGTGATTCCTCATCTCTGAGATACCTACCAGGAATGGGAGATTGAGCAAGAGTTTCTAAGTTGCTCAGACAATTAGAAAATACCCCAAACCCTTCTGCAATAGTGAGTATGGATATTTATTTCTCAGCTTGGATTTGTTGATTGACTGAGACATTCTGGCTGCTCCAATGGCGCTTTTAGAAGCTGGGAT
>WBMY01011657.1:0-89661 GCA_013397315.1 Donacobius atricapilla
GAGGCATCGACCCCTCATCCAAGCCATTGAGGAACAAATTAATCAACACTGGGCGTAGTATCGAACCCTGGGGGACACCACGAGTGACAAGGCCTGGCGTTCGGGACACAGCCGCCCGTTTCGGGGCTCCCCTGGTTCTCCCGTCTCTCACCGGCCGTGCCGAAGCTCCGCCCGCCGCGGGCCCCGCGAAGCGCCGCGCTCAGCAGGGACGCCGCCATACTGTGCGCCGAGCTCAGAGAAGGGCCCCGTTGCCATCGTGACGGGCGCCGCGCCGCTCAGGCCTGGCTTGGAAGGCCCGGCCGCCATGGGGCTGCCCCTCGCGCCGCCTGACTCGGGCCGTCCCCGCAGCGGGGCTGTCTGTGGTAGAGCCTGATTAGAAACGTCCCTACAGCCGCAGCCCTTCCCTCGCCCCGGGCTCCCCATCCCCGCCCTCGCTCCGCCGAGAAAAGTGTCCCAAACCTCCTGGCTGTTCATACCACGGCTGAGTACAGGACACAGGCAGTCCCGCTCCTGCCTTGTTTGTACTCGAATTCCTGCTTCCTGAAAATCCCTGGGAATCGTCTGCCTCAGGTATTTTACAACCCGCAGACCCATCCTGCAGTGGCTTTCACCACACGTGCTGCCAGCCCCTCTGGGAACACGGGCTCCTTGTGAAGCCGTCCCCAAAAGGTGGCATTTTTTAGAGTCCATCACCACGGACCCCTCGTTTCAGGACCCTGCAGGAACAGAGTCGCTTACAGGCGTCATTGCCTGACACTGAAATGACTCCTGCGCCAGAAGAGGCTCAGCACTTGTGGAAGTGGCCCTAAGATGGATGAGGCTGCAGGGCCGTCGGGCAGAGTTTAAGCCCTGCTTGCTGACCCTGAGACACAGCAAATCACACCAGGATGTGGAATTCAGGCATTGCCACCAATCACAGCAAGGTAAGAAGTGCACAAAATCCTCACCAACAGCAAGGAAGGGAAGTGTTTCTCAATACATCAACTCCAAAAATGAATTGAAAACAACTGTGAACTGAAGCTGCTGCTGCCCAGCACCAGAGTCAGACCCGTGCTGTGGGCACTGATCAGCTTTTGCTGGTGTTGGAGCTGCAGTGACACCGAGCAAATGCCACAGCCAGCTCTGCCCTGTGCCAGCTGTCCTTCCCCTGTGGCTGGGAGCAGCAGGAGAGGCTGGCGCCCCGTGGGATGGGGCTGGCTGCCCTACAACACTGCAGAGCAGAGCCAGGGAGGTCACACTATAAAACACCAAATTCCAGCTAATTTGAAGTCTTCTGAATACTTCATTCTACTTCCCCCATTACTTTACATGAGATCCACTGAAGGCAGTGTGTGAAAAGAGAGACATTTTGTCTGAAAACACATTTTTGTAATTTATTAGATCTGTATACAGCTAGTACTGTTCTCATTAGCATATTTTAAACTTGCTCCTCCATCCTTCCTCCCTAGTCCAGGAGCCTGTTCCACTGGACACAGGGAAAGCAGAGCCCTCAGCCTCCTCTGGCATCCTGAACTTCCATGGGACCTGAAACACTCGGCAGTCAAAAAGGCAAGTTTGATTAGTTTATTTAAAATTAAACATTTCTTTCTGTTCAGCTACTGCACATGGAGCCAAACATTGTGTCTGATCATTGTTAGTGCCAGAAAACTGATTTAAAATTAGAGACCAAAGCTGCAGAGAAGCAGCTTCTCCGGTGTTGCCTCAGAACTGCAGGATTTGGGTTTATGCTGAAGCTTTTTACCATTTTAAGCTCAGAGTTGCCCTTCTCTACTGTGAAGAGGTTTTATGGTTACCGGACAGAGTTACTAGTGTGGAAAAGCAGCAATGATTTTGCTTGGTTGTAGTTGTTGCACTGATTTGCCTGGGCAGCAGGACGTTCTCTTCCAAGCTAAATTCTTCCTGTTCAATCAGACAGCACCATGCAAGGCCCAAGTCGGTATCAAAAGAAAATTAAGCAAATCAGAGAAAGCTCCTTGGAAATGCATGGGTAAGGGAAAAAAAAAATCTCGGCACTTCACTTGGGATTGTCGTTTTCTTGACAAATGCCTTTAAAAAACCAGGACAACATCCCAAAAACCCAGAAGACCTGAGGATGCTGGTCAACTGATTTCTGCCCTTCATTCCTGGCTTCATCATTCCAGGTCAAAGTTGCAGTTTTTACCACTACATGTGGCTTTTCCCCCACCAAATCAACATAAGTAACATTTGTAAAGTGCTTTGAGATAGTACTAGAAAATGCTGAGTGAAAAGGGGGGCAGAACATCTGTCATCAGCACCCAGCTGATTACTACGAGTTGGTTTTTATCCTCAGAGCAGCATCACTATGTTCTCCTTTGACCTATTAACCAAGAGCTGGCACAAAGGGAAAAGGAGTTTGTGCAGGGCAGTGAAAGAAGGAAAACAAAAGAAACACGGGGATTTCTTCTGGAAATATGCCTGAAGCAAAGCTCCAGAGAAGGACGGGTATTTACTTCCCAGATCCATCAGGAAAACAAGTGCCACATGCAGACTCACATGCACAGAGCTCTGCAAGAGGCTCCACACAGCACAAACTTTTGCCAAATGAGGAGAGAGGTGGGGCTAATCTTGAAAAAAAAAAAATTAAGAACTCAAGACACTGATGCTTTTTTTTGAGGGGAGGACATAAATGCTCACCAGAAGCTACTGCCTGAGGGCTGTCAACTATGTCGTAGTAAAGTCCTGCCACCTTTTCCAGCTGACAGGAACTTCTCTCTAGTTAGCAGCTTCACAAAAGCAATCCTTGTATAAATCCATAAAGCTTTCCCAGATTTTTAAAAGGTTAATTTTACCATTATAATTGCACTTTAAAAACAGGCATCAATCCCTACGCACTCTTCCCAAACACCTCCTCCATTTATAAAAGAGGAAAGAAAGGCTACAATTATTCACTGTCCTACAGCTACAGGATTCAAAGGTTTGATTTAGGTGCCTGAAGGAAGGATGCAAACACCCAGTCTTCAGGGCAGGACAAGAGTGCATTTTAAAAAACCTGCTGGCTTCACAGCTTGGCTTGCATTGGCTTCAGGTGTTTATGGAAAGATTCATGAACCTGCAAGACAACAAAACAGTGGTTACAAGGTCAGGTTTGATCTTTCAAACAGTTTTACCTTCTCACATCTTGCAGTGTCTTTTTATACTACGAAAATTTGAATCAGAGGCACTTTGGAGATTTAAGAACAGCCAGATAACTTCTGTATTTCAGCGTCAACATGATACAAAGCACAAGGTTATACAAAACAGCCTGCCCACTGCCTTTCTTTTAAGAAAGATATGTAAGATTTATATCCATACAATTATTTGGCATTTTAATTCCAAGAAAACTGGTACAGGTTTCCTAAGGGGCTGTAATGAAGCTCCTAAGCCCCACTGCCTTCAGAAGTACAGAACACTGAGCAAGCTGTGGTGGGATTTAACTCCAGCTGCAGTCTCTGGCAGCCCATTGTAGGAGACACAGTCTGCCCCCATCAAATAAAGGCACCAGGAGACAGGATTTTACCATTCCAGCTGATGGAGCAGGGACACTTCAGTTGATTTTAGCTCAGCTGCAGCTCCAGCCCTAGGCCGGACATACAACATCTGATACCTAAGTACTACAGGGGAGTAATTTATCTTCTTCCCTCACTGCTACTGCCTGAAGACTGGAAGATTTGCCAGAAAATGGGCAAGGCTTCCACAGCTACTGTCACTAAGCACAATCAACAGCAAGTGATAACTGCTTTTGAATTCACTGAGATAATTCAGATAATTCAGCTGTTTCTCTGTGGAATGCACCATTTCCTCCCTCAACTGAGAAGCTCAAGAGACCTTATAGGGATGAAGGTACACCTGGGAGAGAAACTGTAGAGAGCAAACGGAAAGAAGGTTGTTAGTTTCGGTCCATTACTACTTAGGAATTTTCTCCCCTCTTCCTCAATTACCTGCTAAGATCACTGGAGCATAATTAACAATCCTAAACTGAGTTACTTCTCTGGTCATGCGAGAAAAAGAAGTTTCTTTACCTGTGTTTTGTTCAGTGGGGATTTCTTTGCCCACTCAAACATGTTCTCGTAGACGTTGCCGTCATAGCGGCCGAGCACAGATCCCAGATGGACATCATGGAAGTCAAAGGAGTCCACCAGTGCCACTGCATTGGGACGAATGACAGCCAGCAGCTCCTTCACATGCTGGTTCACTTGGGTTATTTGGGCACTGGTCAAGATACCCGCCTTGAGAGGGGTAACAAGGATTACACAAGTCACAAATTCCTCCCTTTCCCAGCGTCTCACACAGGTCAGCTTTCCCCCACACAAAAATGCAGCAGTTCATAAAACACCAAGGTTTTTTTTCTTCACTAAGTAGTTAAATTGGCAATTTGGCACAATGCACAAGCTGAAGGAGATGCTAGCACAGCCCTCCATACTTCCCAGCTATTAATCCTGCGTGGGAGAATCACTCTGTGAGTACCTGTAAGTTAACTGCAGCAGGAGGGAAATGCAAAGAGGAAAATGGGAAGACAAAACATGCCATGTCTTCCTGAAGAGCAAACAAAACACCGCTGCACAAATGCATTTTCAAACTGACAGAATGAAGAGAACAAAACCAACGCCTGACAGTGTAAAGCCATTCACTGAAGGATGGGTTAGAATTTGGAGCACAAAATCCCCTTTGAGGGATATTAGTTGTGGAGCATGTCTAACTGCTGCTCCTTTATTAATTCCTTGTTTTTTAACACACAGCAGCTGGTCACGAACTGGAAACCATTTGAGTTAAACCTTGGTACATGCCTGGTTTCCATTTATCACCAGGGAAACCCAACAGCCTTCCAGCAGATACGCACTGCTAATGGATTTCTGGCAGCCAACAGCCAAGAATTTACACCTATAACATCCACACAGCTTGGCATTTAAGGCACATTTGCAAGCAGTGAACCTGGCTTCAGAGATGTAGAGTGCTGGAGGAAGAGACACCAACCTGCAGGAAATCGCCTGCATTCCTGCTGATGCCGAACAGGGCGTACAGGAGGCACAGCTCAGTCAGGACCGCGTGCACGGCGGCGTCGCTGACCTCGGCCAGCTTGGCTGTGAACAGCTTTACTATCACATAGTGACAGTGGGCCTGCAGAAACCAAAGAGTGTCAGTCAGGGACACAGAAAGAGGAGGAGCTCTCACAGCACCTTTCTTCAGCAGGCACATCACTGACCTCTGACGCCCGCACAAGATCAACAGAAGTCCTGTTCCAGGCATCCTCCTTGCTCTTTCTGTGGTTCAGCTCAGCTTGCAGATTCTTTGCTGCAGATTCTACAAGCCTGTTTCATGTGAGGAAGAAAAACAGTTTACATAATAACACCACATTAACAGGATGACATAGACTGAATTCATCCATGTCAGTCATGGCACATGAGCTCAGAATTCTTCTCATGTGCCGTGAGTGAAGACAGTGACTGGATTGACAAGTTGTGCCTCTAAAACACCAATAATCACTGCTGCAGCTCTGCAGCTACAACAACAGCTACAGAGGGGTACAAGGACTTCTGACAGCACACATGGTGCTTCAATACCTACTCACAAGTAGGTGTCTGTTCTACTCTCCCACTTCACTCACAATGAACTTTAATATCAGGATTGTTTCTCTCCACAGACATCTCTGAGTAGTTTGGTATTTGTAAGTTTGAATATACTTTACACATAAGTAAGAAAGAGATACATCCCAAAAGAATGGGTAGCAGAGTAACCAGGCTGTGAGCAGCTTCCTGCAGCCTCAAAGCACTTAACCCTGACCCCAACCCAGTAAAGTGTGTCACTTCCTGAAAGCAACACACGGATCAAAGCTTTGCCAGCCATGCCTTGAGAATCCAGCACAAACAGGGCAGTGCAACACCAGCACCTCACACAGTTTTACTTGGCTCAGCCCGGTCACTGTGAGCTCACCGGGCAGCACGTGACTTGTAGGCCTCTACCAAGCTGGTGGGGTCATTGATCCTCACAGTGACAGTCCTGGCAGCCACATGCTGGGGCTGGATGCGCTGCCTGGAGAGGTCGTTCAGGTAGGACACCATGCCTGTGACCTGCTGTCCAGAGGTCACCTGGGAGTAGCTTTTCATAAGGAACCTGAAAAGAGAGACAGCAGATGGCAGCTCTTACTCATGAGTTGTCTGAATGGACAAAAGTAATCTCACTGAGGCTCAGGCCAGAAAGAACAGTTTTAGGCACACAGTGATCTGTCAATAATGGGGTAGGGGACAGAAACATGACATGGTAATACAGACACTTCTGCTCATCACTTTGTCACCAAATTCACTGCAAATCAGTCAAATAAAAGACTCCTTAACACCACTTTAGCGTTAAGAAGGGCATCATTTATTACAGGTGCCTGGTTGCATGGGGGTAACTCCTCCTTGTGTGCGTGTGATTTTTTACAAGCGTGTTGTTTACATACAGTCACTATATGCATATCATAATTCACTCATTACCATAAAACCCTCCCCAAGTTCCCAGATTCAGCTGTTGTTTTGGCTGTAGCTGCATTCCTAAGCCAGATGTCTCCCCCTTATCTTCCAACTGTCCTTTCTGCGATTGCAGATTCTGCGTGCCTTGTTTCTCTGCTCAAAGTTACACAGACACAGCAGAAATTGAATTAATGCTTTTGGTACCAGCTTCAGCCACAAGTACCACGAGGAGAGGCTGGAATATCTCTGTGCAGAGCTCTCCCATACCTGGCTGTCTGCAGCATCATGACCGTGTTCTCCCCCTCGTAGGTGCAGGACGGGGTGAAGGTGACATAGATGTCAGGGATGCCACTGCAGCGGGAGTAGCCGTGCCCGCCACAGGCCATCCGACATTCCTCAATGCCAGCATTGGCAGTCCAGGAGGTGAACGCCTTCAGCCCCGCCGTCAGGGCGTGCAGCTGAGGGGCAACAGCAAAACCAGGTTTATTTTCTGGTCTTAGCTTGTACACATACATGCTAAGGACTGCAACTCCCAGAAAAAAAAAGCAGAGTCAACACCATTCTTGTGCTGTTCCACAGTCTTGTTTTTCTTGAAAGAATTTTTTCCTGAGCCAAATATTTATATGAAAGTCCTTGTACATGGAAAGACTTCTTTTAAGTACACCAGTCCTTCTGCCCCTACACATTTTATGTACAAGACTATTTTCAACTGCCTATTGTCACAAACCCTAACAGAAAATCAACATTTTACAACCCTAACCCCTCAGTATAGTACTGATACTTTGATCAACACACCTATTCTACCCATGGTGCTTGGAAAAAGTTAAGAAGTTACAGCACAAGCACAAGACCAGTCCTAACTCCCAAATAATACTCCACAAATCCTGGAAATGCACCTTTTGAATAAAAATATATTCCCAGTAGCTTTCTCACAGTGCATTACTCCCTGTGTTTTATAAAGTGTTAAATGAATACAGCAAATAAACATCACCAGCACATACTGGACTTGGGGGCCTCTGAAACTACAGAAGTAGAAGACATCTCATGAGTGAAAGCCAAAAAGGCTCAATGCCTCTTTTTCCATGCTATAAAGAAACCTCACACAAATTAAACCAACACTCTGGTTTCCAGAGGACACAGTACCTCTGGCAGCTCACTGAGGTCCCCTGTGCTGATGTCCCCACTGATACGATGATAGGTGTCCTTTATGTAGGCTCCCACAAAATGGAAGGCGTATGCTGTTGCCAGGAGAGGAAAGAGTTTGTATTGCTGGGTCTGATAATCCAGGATCTGGGGTTCTGGTTCCCTAGAGCAAAACACAGATGAGTTAGTATGTCAGTGGTAGCAAACTGCTGCAGAAATCCCATTTATCCCTACACTAGGTATGTTCACCATCCATATCAAGCCAGACTCTCTAAGACCATCCAGCAAAAGCCTCTGGCAGGGGAGGACATTCCAAGAATGAAAGATTATACACACCCCAGGACAAACAGTGTTTTGAAACCATACTGAGTGCCAAAGCAAATATCAGCCACAGCCCCATTCCTCCCAGTAGTTCAGAATTTTCCCTCAGCAGTTGAGGCTGCTCTGGGTCTCCCTGCACTCACCCTGGCTTCAGCTCTGACTGGTGTCTGACGGCGCTGTAGCGGATGGCGATGGTGCAGGCCCGGGACAGTGAGCGAGCAGAGTCCCCCACGATGAGGGAACGGATGAACACCATGGTCCCATAGGTCAGCTTGTCACTGACTGGTTTCACATAGGTGCCATCTGGTTCAACCTGTCAAAAAAGAAAAGATTAAAAAAAAATACAGCCTGTTGATTTGTGAAGTTTCCTCCCTTTTACATGTTCACACTCTAAACTCATCAAGCAGCATTTACAAGCCACCCACAATCCTTTTGGTGCAGTACTCAACCTCACAAGAGCATTCAGCGTGCCGATTTCTAACAGCAGATGCTGAAACTCACTGCTTTACCTGGGCATATTTCATCAGCATGTTTTCCCGAGGAATTCGGTAGTTGTCCATTTTCAGGTAGCCGTTATCCATTTCATCATAGCCAAATTTGGGGCCAATGTCACCCACTGTAATACCTGCCACAGACAAAGCCACTTCCATTAAGAAATAGGAACTAAACACCACACAAGAGGTTCAAGCCTTCTCCAATAAGGAGATTGTTTCGTTTTCTAGGAAGCCCTGGCAGCGTTATGAGTAAGAGTTAACAGGGACCTTAATCTCTTTGATGGAAAAGTGGTGTCCTGGTTTTGGCTGGGGTAGAGTGAAATTATCTTCCCAGTGGCTGGTACAGTCCTATGTTTTGGGTTTAGAACGAGAACAATGTTGATAACACTCTGGCGGTTCAGTTGGTGCTGACTAGCACTTGCATCAGGTGGACTTTCCAATTTCCACACTGCCCCAACAGTGAGGAAGCAGGGAGGACATAAGAAGCTGGCAGGGGACACAGCCAGGACAGCTGATCCCAGCTGGACAAAGGGACATTCCCCACTGTGTGGCATCATGCTGAACAATAAAACTGGGTGAAGCCAGCTGTGGGGTGTTGGGAGTCCAGGGCATGTGGAAAACCCCTCAAACTGCTCTGGGGGGTNGGGGGGGGATGACAGCCCCCTGGTCAGGGACTGGCTGGGCATCAGTCAGCTGGTGCTGAGCAATCACAGAGTGATCATTTGCTCTGCAAATTCTACTACTGTTATTATTGTTGTTGTTATTAATTTCCCTTCCTTTTCTGTTCTATTAAATTGTCTTTATCTCAGCCAACAAGTTTTACCTTTTTCACAATTTCCCCCATACCTCTGTGTGGAGGAATGGCTGTGTGTATTTAGCTGCCTGATGAGTTCAACCACGACAACTGGGCATCAAAACATGGGAATCTCCATAATTTCCATGCAGCCCTGCTATCCACTCACTGCAGGAGCTGTCTCTAAAGTTTATCCAGCTCAATTCCAGCTAAAGAGTGATGAAAGCTCTTCTTCCCCTTTCAGAAAGCAGGATGTGCTGCTCATGGAATGCATAGCTGGGAGACACCGGAGCAGAACCAAATCCCAAACTAAACTTCGCATTGAAGGCTCAGTGGAAGGAAAGATGATTTAGTGGCAGTTCAGTCATAAGAAAGACTCATTTAAGCCCTGCGATCTACCAGCTAAATTAAGCTAATGTAATAAGCTGTGGACTTTAACAAGACACATTTAACAAGCTGTATACAGTCAGAGAGAAACAAATTTAATGTATTCACCGAGTGTGAATTTGTACCTGGCAGAGGTTCATGTGTGCCCAGCTGCCGGATGGGGACGATGAAGGCGTGCAGGCCTTTGCACTGGCCCTGGGTGTAGAGCTGAGCCAGAACGATGGCATGGTTCGATGTCTTCCCAACTGCAATGGGAGCAGGAGTCAGCACAGAAACACACTCAGACACACTTACACACACACAGAGTCTTTCTTCTGAGATAACCTCATCACATCATGCACTAGAAACTCAGACTGACGCCACTGGATGTCACCCCAGTAGTACAGCTCTATGACAACGTGCTGCTCAAGTCAATGGAAGTTGCACAGCACAATTTTCTTGACTGTAAAACACTAAGTCTTTGGCACATCTGCCAGTGAAGCTGAAATATATAAAAATAATTTGATACAAGCAATCAAAAACTCCATCAAATCCACAGTGTGAGGATCCAATTTGGTTCTGAGCAAAAGTTCAGAGCACACAGACAACGTTTAGCAGGCTCTGATAGGTCTGCTTGTTATGCAAGAGAGACTGGCTTTCAGCCAACTCTTTGGATCAGCTTTCAGTCATCACTCTGCAGATATAACACATACGGCATCGCCTCTCTGAGTTTTTCCATACATCTTCCAGATTGGGACACACTTACGTCCACCTGGCCACCACTTAATGGAGGTGACAGTGGGGCTGTTGAGGATGAACTCCTGCGTAGAGGGGTCGTAAGTGGCTGTAGTTTCCAGGCCCCGAAGATGAGTCCCTGGAAACAAGAAAACATACTGTTTTGGCAGGAAGTCAGTCACAAAACAGAGACAAGGACAGAACTGGACAATGGAAAGTGGAACTCCAGTAGTAATGTTTCAATTTAAACTTTGCTTTTAGGCGAGATATATAAAAAGCTAAATATAAACAGATTAAGAAAGAACAAGTGAGAGCCAGATCACATTCTGGGACTGGAAGCCGATTCTCAGAAAACATATTGATTTTTTCCCCAGTGGTCTAAGACTAGTTTTCCAAGCACCTCCAATCTGACACCTTTTTGCTATGACACACCGGAAGCCCTTTCTCAGTTAAAATGTTCCACAGGAATACACTCACCAGAATTTCACTAAAATGCAATCTGATTAAATTGGAAAACAACCATCCAGTTCTCAGCCACAAGACGAAATAAACAGTGCCCATCACCTCTTCATTCCCTCATCAAGCCTACATTCTCCTCACTTGATGGAGCTGATGTCCCAGAAGAGATCATCCATAGCTCCAAGATAGCAAGTAATGGCATGTGTATGCCAGGTACTTATTGCAGGTAGATGAAGAGACTGAAAAAAGATGGAGGTAATTCCAGGAACAGTCTTTGTCTTCTGGCCCCAGTGCTTCATTTCCCACACACCTGTCTCAGAGCAGTGGCATTGCCCCTGAATGTCTTAAAAACTCCCCAAATCACCAGGCCTACTTGCTTAGATTAGACAAGCTGTGGACATTCCTGAGAGTCTGGACTGATAGGGCAAAACAAGAGCTCCAACAGGAAAAAGGAGATCACCTTGCAGCAATCATGTTCCCAAAGCATGGAGATAATGGCGGACTTCCACAGGGAGCTCAACACAGACTTACTCTGCTGGCAAAGGATCTTCAAACCTCACTAGTTCCAAGAGATTCTCCTCAGACTTGCAGTTACTTTATGCTTCACACAGTCTCTACATTTCCCTTCAACACAAAGGTGAATCCTGCTCATTTTCAGAAAATAATTCTCATCTGCAACTCTGAGATGACAAAACTTAAAGTTTCCCAAGGCAGAATATCCTCCCTTTGAAACTTGAATTAGAAGTGTTGCAATCACAATACTGTTGGAGTTACCAAAATCCATTTCAAAGCTTGAAAGCAAAAGAATAGCAACAAAAAACAAGATCAACTTGACACAGAGAACTCAAAAAGCCCAAAATATTTCATGGTCAGCTAAAAAGAACACATGGGAGTGAACTAAGAGGAAAAAGCTCCCCACAGAACATGAGCATTGGAACCAAGTTAATCCTGACCCATCTGATCCAAGGTTAATCCTGAGGTGAACAAGCAACTCTTAAGTTTTTGGCATCGCTTTCACTACCTCAAAGCTCTGTCCTTTTGTCTTTACACTGAACATTAACTAGTGCAAAGTAGAACTCAAACTGGAAAGAACAGCAAGTGTAAAATGAACAGACGCCACTCAACGGACAGCACCAGTGATGATCAGTAATGATACTGATTTGAATGGCACATGGAACATCCAGGTGCTCATTTAAGGAGCTACAGACATCGAACCCTCCCTTCTGAGGAAGAGAGGGACATGGCATAATGCTCTATTAACCCTTTCAGAGGCTGGCCACTTTTCCCTACAATCACAGCTGCATGTGTAAAACTGTGGGATATACACACATTGCTCTTCCCAGGCATGGGAATCCTCTGTACACAAAGCCATTCTTACAAAGAGCATTTACTGAATGTACTGTACCATGGCCCATTTCAGTCTGGGCATAAGTGCCAATGATCTCCAGGTTCCAGGCAGGCATGAAGAAGCGATCCTGCTGCTCTGGGGTGGCCTGGGTGAGAAGAGTGGGGAGGAACATGCCCAGGTGAAGGTCCAGAGGTTCAGGCCGTCCACGGTGAACAAAGCTGTGAAGAATTGTCATGGGATGGGAGCATGAAGGGAATGTTATGGGAGGGAAGCAAGCATGAGGATTCATGGTGGAGATTCAGGAAGAGACAAAAAGAAAAAAAAATGATTCATGTGTCAATCGGAATTCAGCAAGTGTATTTTAGAGAGCCAGAGCACTGTCCTTTTCTCAGGCCTGTGTAATAAGAAATTGCACTCACTTGAAATAAACATGCTGCGGTGCATTTTTTTGCAGAAAATGCATCTGCAACATTCCCCTATTTTTGACGCACTATGATTGACTAAAAGAAAAGGATGAATCCAAACCAAAAGATGGACCAGACCTTCTGGTTTGAACATCACAACATCCCTAAGTTCAATGGGCTGAGGCAGACAGCTGAGAACGTCAGTTTGTTGGAGATGTGATGTGGCTGAATGCAGTGTGCTTTCAACCAAATAAAGAAGTCCACTTTTTTTTTTTTTTTGGCATGTTTTGAAGGTAGAACCTGGTGGAAATCCCAGTTTGTCCAGCTAAACAAGTTAGGTTTTCAATGGACTTTCTTTTTTTTAAAAAAGGCAAATCCTAACTGGCTGCACTGTTTACTCAATCTTTTAAAAATTGAATATCAGACTCAATTAGTGTACATGGCATTTCAAATCAACTCCCTTCGGCTTCTTCTATTTTAAAGAACTTTCTTAAAAGGACAATGCTCTGTACTTGTAAGTCAAAGTTGTGAACATGAACAACTTGGGAAGAAAGCCAACATTTTTCAATCTGTAAATCACCAGCACAAATTATCTCCAATTAAACATTTTTCATCAGAATTACTTTTTCTCCATGTTCTGACAAACATCACTGTGAGGTAATTAAGTGATCTATTAAGTTTTTCAATATAAAGAATTAATTCATCATTAAACGTTAAAATATTGACAGCTTTGAGTATTAAAATAGTGGGAATAGATTGAGGACCACTATCTCCATCTGGTTCATTTATGTATGAAATAAATTTAATTGGATTTTAACAGGAATATATAGATAAATTTAAATTATATGCATTATGGAAAGAATACTGGTCTGAGCTTGGCTCAAACTCATCTGACATTCTTAGCAAAGTGGGAACAATGCATCCCTGTGTTCTTTAAATACACATTAATATGAACTACTTCTGTCCCTAGGGCTTCCCAAGAACCATTTTTTGATATTCTCAGACTCCTACAAATAAATTCAACAATCTAATAAACCCAGCAGCAAGGTTTTCTAAGCTTTCTGACTGCACAGTGACCAAGCCCAACAGGGGACTAATGGCCTACCAGGAATACCAGATTCTAAGTGAGTTCAGTACAGGTGAGAGTACACAGCTGACAGCCATGAGTGGAAAAAAAAAATCCTTATTTACCAGCAGTAGTTATAAACCAGATAGAAACAGCACAGCATTTTCACTGCTCCTTCTTGTTTCGTCAGTCCTGTGCTATTTGTTTTTTCTTTCTTTAATTTCTTTTTTTTTTTTTAGAGAGAGACTTCTTCACTATGAAACAGGTTAAAATCAACACAGGCTATCACACACATAGTCACCAAGATAAAACTGAGTAACTACCCATTCAGGCCAGAGTTCAGTTCAATAATCCCAAGGTCTGTTTCCCCATCACCAGATTTTAAACATCAGGATTAAATTAAGCAAAGCTCAGTGACAATTACTGCAGCAGCTCTACTGATGAAATATCAGATACTCAACATTCACAGCAGTAATGCCAAATGTTTGCATTTTGATTATTCAGCATAGGAAGTATATCTACCAATTTAACCATGAAACAACATGAGAACTATAAGGAAATCAACCATCACCAGGCAAGAAAGTGCAATCATCTAAAGTGAGATCAGAAATAAAACTAATCACTGCAGTGTGTATGTGACTGACTTCAAGCAGCTGGTGTGAGAAAGCAAATAAGGCCAGCAGGCACTGATTGTTGCCATCCAATTGTCTCTCAGCTTCTGGTGTTCAGCTGGGTTTGTTGAGCAGGACAGACGACAGGATTTCTTCCACTGAGTTTTGTTTCCGCAGCTGTAACTGAACAACCAGGCAACTTGCATTGCCATCCAGCAGCGTCCAGACTTGTACACCTCAGGTTTCCCACTTCAGATGCCAGCACAAGCACTGGAGTCCTTGCTTGTAAACTATTCTTGCTGGTATTTAACAGCCATAATTCCAGGTTTTGGGCTAAAAGACTGGGTTTTGATCCATTAAATGTTTTTCCATTTGAAGCAGTGAAAGTTGCTTTCAACAACCACAGGAAGAAGATAGTTTTTTTCTTTGTAAACAAGACCTTTCCAGGAAGCTGTACAGCTGCAATGGAGCAGCATCTGGAACAGAAGTGCCTGGGGCAAAGCATATCTGACTTTCAACCCAAACCTCACAATCTTGCTCCACTGTTCCTATAGGAATGCTCCTGACCTGTTTCTGCAGGCCAGGTGTGCACTGGGGGCTCTGGCATACATGTCCCAACATCAGGCAAAAGTAAAAACCACAGTACTGTTCATTGACATGTTCCAATTGGTTCAAGTGAAATTCAGACTCTCAGGGCTTAGAACAACCTTCTCATTTCAAAACAAAGGTAACAACTACTAATGCAGAGATCAACTAAGAGGTGCATTCTGGAAAAGACCAAAAGGAATCCTGGGATTGTCAGGATGTGAAATGAGGCGGCTGCCTGGCTACAGACAGCAAACCATTAACTGAGGAATTTTACCTTTTCCCCCTTTAGATTGACCCAGGGAACATTAACATTTACCCACTGGAGTTAGAGAAAAGAGGTTACCCATTGATCCCTGAAGGGAACTAACCATGTCCCATTTCGGTTTGGGCGTAGGTGCCAATTATCTTGACTCCACGGACCAGGGGCAGCCACTTCTCCTTCTGAGCAGCAGTCGTTTGGGTCTCTATGGTTTTGTGAAACATGCTGAAGTGGAGACCCAAAGGTTCAGGAAAATTGCCCAAGCATGTTCTACAGGAGAGAAATAGAGGGATCTGCATCTCAGTCTTACTGTTACCATGAACCTGAAAGGCTTTTCTCCAACTGGAGCATAAGAAAAACCATCTAAATCATCTCTTTGCTTCATTCAACTTTTTTTTTTTTTTTTTGCCCACAAGCAACCTCCAAATGTAGAGGCATCAGAAGCAATGCAAACAGGGAAACAGATGCTTCTTCCAGACATCTTCTTCACCCCATGAATCCTACTGTTGCTATGTAACTGGAAAAAATACTATTCTACAAAGGTTCATGAGGAACTTAAAGTTAAGGACATGAAAACCAAATTATTTTCTCCCCCATCTCCCAGGCTTTGTGGGAATAAGTCTCACTGCTGCTGGTAGCCTACAACTAGGGCATTATTAACTAGAAAAAATATGTATTTAAAATGAAAAGGTTTCTTGAGTGACTGAGTTCTTTTCGGAAGAGCTCTGTATTACCTGCAGCTGCTTCTATCAGTTGTGAAATCTAGAATTCACTTTAAATTAAAATTACCATTACAGTCTAGTGCTGGAGAGAATGGAAAGAAAAATCAGACATTTTAGGTGTGCTTCACCAAAGCAGAAGTTATTTCATGAAAGAAAGCTCTAATTATCTAGTAGCCACAATGGCTGGCAAAGTACATTCTCAATTAAAACATCTCCCTTCTGCAGCTAAAACAGCTTCTTTATCTTCACTCTACTGTACACAAATGTTTATTCCATTTAAACTCTAAGCCAGAGGAGATAAAAATGAGCCCTCTGCATAAATACCATAGGGGCTGTTCTGCAAATAGCTTGTCAACTACAGCAGCATTTGTGACTGGCATTTTGCTCCATGCAGAGAGTAAATAATTGATAATTCCACAGCAGGTCCTGTACAGGCTGTGAAAACCAGCCTTTGAGTGACAGACAAAGCACCACTGAACTGCACGTTGCCTGTTTTAAATGAACAAAACTAAATGAGCCATGGATTTTTCCAGGACCAAAATAATTGTAATCTAATGCTGGTGATTAATGTATTAACTGTGCTTCAAGCTGGTGTGGGTGCAGGTACAGTGTCTCAAGTTCCTGGAATCGAGCCACTAAGTTCTTTCCCCAAAATATACTCTCTTGCCTACAGCAGCACATGTTACCAGAGCTGATGCTTTTGGGGTGACCAAGGACAGCAAGACAGAACTTTTCAATACTCTTGTGGTTTCCTAAGTAGGTCATTCTTTTAGCCCAGGATCTATACAGCAACAGCAGCACCCTTTTCTTCCTCATTGCTTGCAGCACAATTATTCTGCACCTACTCCTTGGACCCAAAAAGGACAAATCTACAGGAGAAAATGAGTGCTAACTTTGAAAAAAAGTTTCAGGGCAGCTTGGGAAGAGCTTGAATGGGTCTTTGCCTATTTTCCGCAGTCATTGAAAGGACCTGAGAAAAACATGCAGTCCATGCTTTGCTGTCAGAAAAATTAGGTCAGACACTGCTTCTTTGAAGGTAATGCTCCAGGAAAAAAATCCCAGAAATCTTCTGAAAGGTCACACAAGCAACTTTCCCTGCCTATGAGGAAGTTTAATCATAAGAGCCAGATATCTCATGATGAGCTATCACCTTCTCTGACAGGAGGAAGACAACAGACATTTTGCAAGTGGATGCTTTAACATTCCTCTGTCAGAAGGTCATGATGTTTCAGTAGCCAATCGTGCAGCATTTTAACAGCTTCTTGCATTAACTGAACAGAAAATTAAATTACAGCAGAAACTGTTCATCTCTGCATACTCCACACTGAAGATTTAGGATTTCCTTAATGGGCCTGTTAACAACTTGAATGACAGTAAGAGAGAATCCTGTTCTCCTCAAGACACAGGGCAAACAGAAGAGATACCAGCTGTGAAGGGAGAAACAACAGATTTTCTTCCCTTCTTTTTCTTTCTCTGAACTCTTACTGCTTCCCATCACAATCTCAACACTCCCAGGACCTGGACTGGCTGTTCTGCAAAGGCTGCAGGGTGTAACTGTTCAAATACTCTGCTCCATCAAGACTGATGGTGGCAGTTACCATCTGATCCAGGACTAGCTGCTCTGAGGTCAGCCTTGCAACAACCACCAGTGTCACAATGAGGCTGCAGCTCCAAATCCACTTATGGGAGAAGGCTGTGTAGTTATGTGCTTTGGCAATATAGATCTTCCCAGATTTCACAGCAACCAGTGCCACCCACACAGTACAAGGCACTTATGTGACAGGTGTGTCACTGTCTCAAAGGGCACAGAGGACAACAGAAGCAAAGTTTGTGTGTTCAGAGGCTCCAAAGCTACAAGCACAACTGCAAAGCCATTCTCAGGCTGCAGAACTGGGTCACAGAACAGGGGCATCTACTTTACATTAGCCTGTGTGCAAACTTTTCTGCTCTGTGCAGTTCTTGAAGTTACTTTCTCAAGGATGAGCACGAAGGGTTGGGCCAGAGGAGAGGGAGCAGGAGCTGTGTTTGAGCTGTGCTAACTGGGCTTCCGAGCTAACAACTACTGTGGCAATAAAACTCCTGTTCCAGCTGTATCAAAGTAAGATCAAGCCAGACTCATCCACTCTGCATTAACTTAGCAGTGGCAAGTAGGGCTCAGAGTAGTTTTTCTACTTTGATTAGCTCAAAGCTACTCCAGGTCCTAATTTAGAGATGTAAGAACAAATTCCAACAGGGCAAGTGCACATTCATTCAATGCTCATGAACACAGGAATCATCTGGTGACCAGCAGTTCTCAGATCTTCTCTTCTTCCATGACCCAGTTTATCTCAACTGTTTTTCACTTCTTTGTTTAATCCCATTTTCCTCAATGAAGGTTAATTAAAGTTGAAGGTGAATTAAAACTGAGCAGCTTGCTCTGTTCCAAGAGCATTGAAGCACTATACCAGAAACATTTTCCATTTTTCATGCTGACTTACATTTTGCTGCAGTTAGACTGTAAAAGAAATCTGAAATATTAGCACTTTTAGGCTGATGGCCTTCAAAGCTGCAGTCACAACAGCTGCAACTGCAGTGTGGACATAGAAGAATTGCTACATGAAAAGCAATTAAGTATATTTAATAGATCCTCTTATGATTTGGAGTCCAACAAAGCCCTTTGGAAACAGGAAGGAGGAGCATTCACATGGACATGTCACAGCAGCAGCAGCAACTGTTTAAGAATATCTTCAGGGCAGTGAAGGAAGCAGAATTTCTCCTCACCTACTCATAAATCAAGCTATAAAGTTGGTGAGTCATGTGCAAAGCTACCTAGAGATGTTCTGGCAGTTTAGGAAAGCTACAGGAAAAAGCTCCTCAAAATTGCATATGTAAATCTGTCCTTTGCCTTTTGGGGATAACTGACAAAATTTCTTACGCTTCCATAAGTAGAAATGTCAATAAATACAACTTGACGTCTGAATCAAGGACGTCAGTCTATTTCATAAACTTCATTTGAGGCATGTTGCAACACCATACCCATTCAGCTTTTAGTTTGGAAAAATGGGTAAGTCCAAACACACTTTCTCCAGATCACCTTTTCCACTAATGAAGTCCCTTACAGTTAGCACCGATTAGCATGTTTGGATATGGGATAGAAGTAAACATAATTTTGTCATTTGGGGGCAGTTCACCAAATTTGAAAAATATCTAACACTCAACAGGTGGGAAAAGGGGGACAGATGTTAAAATGCAAATGAAATCAAAGGATGAAAAAATAATCCTTTCATTTCATCAATTTTTTAAGCAGCAGCAAGCCCACATCCTCCCTTGCCAACACCACACATTATAGTAAAGAAGTCATTTCAGAATATTAACAGTGTACACTTCTTAGAGCCAACACGTTTCACCTGTAGGCAAAAAATTTATGCACTGCTCTTCATTCTATTACATGTTATTACAGAATGATTATGGTATATAAAATAAGCAAAACATGGCAAATACATTCAGTCTACAGTAATTGCAATTTTATTTTGAAATCCTGAATGGCTGCAATTAGATTTTACCTTGGAAAAAAAAATCTTTTTTCATTGTTTCAGTTGGTTTTAGACTGTAAATTCTGACTAGTCACACCTGATCATTCATGTCACATTAGATATGGAGGTACCATTTGGTATCTCTATGAAAGAATACACTTAATAATACACTTAAATACACCCACTTAAGAATTGCTGACTCCAAAGTAAGTTTATGGAAAGACAAAACCAGAATCTTTCATTTGACTACTTCAGAAAAGTCTGTTTTCATATAATATTTTCATTAATGCTACAAAAAGACAGAAAATTTGTTAAAATTTTCCATCTGATAGATGGATAGACTTCGAAAGAAAGAAAGAAAGAAAGAAAGAAAGAAAGAAAGAAAGAAAGAAAGAAAGAAAAGAAAGAAAAGAAAGAAAAGAAAAGAAAGAAAGAAAGAAATTTCCCTGTCACTTTCAATAAACCTTGTGCAGGAAAAAAATTAATGATTAACTTTGGCTGTGCAGCATCTGAATAATGCACTGCTGTCACTGAACTGGTTCCCTTGTATCACTGTCCACCAATGATAATTTTTAAATTATTTACATTACTTCCATGAGAACTTTCATGACACAGGTCAGTGCAGACCAGTTTCTCTGAAAGGAAAACCACAGTGGACAAGATGATTTCAATTTCCAGTGCCAATGGTCATACCCTGGGGCCTGTTACAGATTTTCTACAAAACCAGTGAGAGGGGGCTTGTGCTTCATTATTTAATGTGCCAGAGGATATATCCATGGGATTACAACAGATTTCTAGATCTGTGTAACCTCTCTGTTATCAGTTTCTGTTCCATTAAATCAGAAAGAGTTTAACAGAATTAGGGGGAGAAATGTATCAAAATCAGGAACTGAGCTCTAATTCCTTCTGGAAGGAATGAAAACTCAGATGTAAAGACATTCTTATTTTGATCAACTTGATCCAAAGGTCATACTTGCAGATAAACCAAAGGTCAGATACAACAAAAAGCCTCTGGGTCAAAGAGAAGCTCTGTATTACCAGGAGCTTAATGGAGGGACACAGAACACACAGTGATAAACAAGAACTTATAAGCCATCTTGGAATATTTTCAAGTATCCCTGCAATGTAACTTTATTGGATCTAAGTGCAAAGTGAAGTAATCAGCTTTTAGAGATTTCAATAGAAGCTGAAAACTCATCAGGTCTATTCAGATTCAAAGTAATTCAGTACAAATTTTTTATTCCTTTGGAAAAAAAATCCGACTTCAAGTTCCATTTTTTAGTTTCTACACCACATATAAAGAACAGAGGATAACTGTTAATATTGCATTTCTGTTAAAAAAAAACCCTAAGAAAACACAACATTCAGGAATTCAGAGTTTCATCTGAAATTCACTGAAGCCAGACTTGAGTGGTCTTGGGCTTCTGTTAAACAAAAAACACACGGAAAAAGCACAACCCTAATGTCCTTGGTGACGATGAAAGTACATACAAGAGTAAAGAGAAAGTACATACTCTGCATCTTTTTAGGTACCTTTTAAACCAGTAGATCTCCTCGGGATCTGCAATTCCATATTCCCTGAGCTTCATCACCATCAAGGAGCTCTTCCTGATGGCTTGCTCATAGCGTTGGCTACGGGACAGGAAGTTCAAATCCTCGTGCTGGAAGTCAGGGTCATTAAGAACTAAGGCCTCTGGGGACAAAACGGGAGGAAAACAAGCTCAATTTCCACAAACCTCAGCAGGGGGTGAGCAGCGACCCAGCACTTTACCTGCTCTACCTCAAGGCAGAGGTATCAGAAAATTGAAAATAAAATTAGAAGTTAACAAAATGAGAAAGAAATCAAAGCTCTTTGCAAGCTCAACTCCTGGCACTCTCCTTCCACACATAAACCCCATTTTCAGTTCAAAGCACTCTGGACTTGGCAGGAGGGCAATTCACTGATGTAAGACCTGCAGGCCCCTCAGCAACAGCCTCACAGGCTCAGGCAGCCTCGTGAACTCTGATCCCCATGTAACTCCAGCAGAAGGGCACAGTTATTATTCCCACTGTGCCAACTGGAAAACAAGGTGCCCAGAGATCACAGACTTTCTGTGTCCTCCCTTTGGCACCAAAGTTACACAACACCAGCCTCTGACAGTCCCAGTCCAGGGAAGGGACTGGAAGTAGCTCATTAATCTCTCATAACCCGCCTTGTGCCGGGTGACAAACAGATGACATTTGTACTGTTGGGCAAGAGCGTGTGAGGAAGGAAAAAGGAGGGGACAGAGCCCATAAGAAATGCTCATGGGAAGCTGCCTTTGACCCTCCGGAGGAAGGGGAAACAGAGAAGTAAAAGGACACTGCCCTATCAGGGTCACCCTAAATCCTTTTTGGGAAGAAGAGCTGACCCTCCACCTGCAAACCCTCTCCTCACAGCTTTCTCCTTTCCTTGGGGTCTTCCCTCTCCACACCCTCTCCCGCCCCGCGACCCCCCTCACAACTTCGTCGTTCCTCGCCTGCCCCGCTCCTCGCCCCGTTACCCCCGCCCTGTATCCCGCTCTCCCTCTCCCTGGAGGTGCTCCCTGGGTCTCCCCCACCACGCAGCCGCTCCCCTTCCCACCCGGAAATCCCTCTCCTCCTCCGAGCCCCGACCGGGGCTGTCTCTCCCCGTCCCCACGGCCCGGGCCCTCCCTCACCGATCTCCTTGCGGCGGCGGGTGCGCTCAGGGCCGCCGTCCAGGATGTGGGTGAGCAGCTCGGGCTGGAAGGTGGCGGCGGCGCGCTCCCTCCGCAGGTCCGCGTTCACCGACATCGCGGCGGCGGCGGCTCTGCCTCTGCCCGATCCCGATCCCGATCCCGATCCCGACCCGTCCCCGCTGCGCCGGCACCGCCCCCGCATGACGTCACGCCCGCGACGCCACGTGGTTCCTGACCACGTGAGTCCCGCCCCGCGCCCGCCCTTCCCGCGGGAGGCCATGGCGGAGCGGTGAGGGCGCGTTCAGTCGTGCGGGGAGCGGTGCCTTAAATCGCGCTGTGATGTGCGTGGAGCAGCGCTGGGAGAGCGCTCGGCACGTGCGGCATTGGCATGGAGTAGTTAATTAAATAAACAGCTCATTAAATGCCGCTAGAGGGCTGCATTTGTGCACGCGTTAGATACGGTGTTGGATAGTGCTCTGGATCTGCGCATAAAGGGCTGCGCTTGGGGCTGGGCCTGCCGTAAATCCCCCTGCAAGATCCTACAGTGGAGGTGGCGCATGCATTAGGTAGCACGTTGGGTGGGCACAGGGTGTGTGGGGATTCGGGTATGTATGGCTTTTACAACCTAAACGACTCTATGCGTTAAAAAGTGCATTAAAAGTACACTGAGCATCTTGCATTCCTGGCTGATCCACCTTGATGCACAGTGTGATTCAGGAGCAAAACCCGAGCGGTACAGGACAGTTTTTGCCCTTCTGGAGGTGCAGAATTGATCCCGCTTTTTAAATGTTAGGTGCGGCGGGGGGGCAGAGAGCTGTAGAGGGCGGGGAGTTGGGTTTCCACCCTGCTAGAGCACGGACCCTGCCAGAGGGGTTTTTCAGCCCGCTCTGGGTGTCCGCAGCCTGGCATGGGACTGTGAGGCAGCAGGCAGAGAGAGAGGCGTGTGCAGGGCCGGGGTAAGCCAGGATCGCCCTGGTTTCGGCAGCCTCCCACGGAGTCCTCCGTGGGGCATTTTGCAAGGTTGTAATCCCCTGAGCAATGCGTCGCATGGGCAAGGGACACCAAGGATTAAAGCCACAGCGTGTGTGTCAGCTCGGTGTCCCCAGTCAGTATTGGGGGTCCTTAAACACCCAGCAATGGACCCACTTGTCTGAGTGGCAGCAGTCCCTCCCTAAACTATTGTGCACTTCTTGGGGTCCCTCACAGAGAGGCAAAAAAAAAAAAANAGCATGGAAATACTCCAAACACAAGCAACCTGCAAGGGAGATCAGAGGGAAAATTATGCCAAAAAAAACCCTTCAGGGCACGGCCAGCAGCCTAGCTATGACATTGGACAGGATTAGAACTTAGCTGAAGCTGCTTTGCATTCCTGCTTTTCTGTGTGCTCTGTGCTGTGGCTGACTTGCCTGTGCCAGCCCTGCTTCACCGCAGGAGCTCCCAGGAGATCCCACCTGAGCCTTGTCTTGCAATTAATCCTTCTCACTCAACCCTGTCTGCTAAACCCTACCAGACTTCTGATGAAACCAGGCTGGCTTGGATCCAATTTATTATTCTCCAGCTGCAGGATCAGACACTGCCAGGACTTTTTATGCTGCAGTAAAAGAACAGGCTTGGGATCATTCCTTAAATATTGCTGCATAGTAGTCTGTCACCACAGCAGCTGTAGCTATCCCTGCATCTCAGTCCCTCGCACTCCCTGAACTGCTCAGTCACCATTCTCCTCACTTCCTTAACCTTTCTCAACTTGTCCATAGCCTGGGTGTGACTTAGAGGACCTGGTGGGCTGCCTGTAGTTCATGCTGGGTTGTGTGGGACTAGACAGCTCCTCTGTGCCAGGATGCCCTGGGCTTGGCGCATGCACTGAATTGCAAATAGGACCCAGCAGGGAAGCTGTGAGGCTCTTGCAGCCCCCTGGATGGTGGAACCTGGGCAAGGAAGGAGTTGAAGGGCCATTTCACTTATAATTTGGATCACATACTGGAGAAGCACGGAGTCAGACCTTTTGCTTTACTGCAGGCCAGCTGTTGTGTGAGATGTTGCCAAGTGCAGGTGTCTATTACTTCCCGTGGGAGATCAACAGCTCAGTCCCCGAGGGGAAGACGCTGAGGACATTTGGCAGGTGAGAAGGGTACTCTACTCTCCTTGCAGGCCAGGTCTTTTCTTCCCTGGCTGAGCACCCCTGCTTTGGTTTGTAATTGGATTTCTGCACAGCTGAGCTTCCCAACTGATCATTCTCAGGTTATGCTGCTATGACCTGGCCCGATCTGAAGCCATTCTCACCATGCAGCGCAACTCGGCTGAGTACCAAGTCTGTGTTGACACCAAGTTTGTGGAGCCATTCCAAGCCCAAGTGGGATCTTTCTACCTAGTTCTGGGAGAGGCTGAACACAGGGAAGGTAAATGGTCCAGGAACTGGTGCCCTTCACTGCTTTTCGTGGTACATCAGCTCTTTCAGGGTTGCCTGAGTCACTGAGGGCAGCCTGGGCCAAGGCTGCTCTTGTGCAGCTCCTCCAGTCACACGAGTGTGTGATTGAAGGGTAGGAGCAGCCTGTCTGTGCCTGTGGACCATGAGAAAAGCCACCCTTATCTTAGTGAAAATCTGGTCCTCTAGCACAGATTTTTTTAGAAACAAGAAGCATTTCAGCAGCCTTGCTAGGCTTGTGAAACCTGTGCTAAAAAGCCTTCTGGCATCACTGTCAGATCTGTCACCACACCGTCTTCACCCCAAATGTGGCAGATTGCAGCAATACCTCATTGCAAGTGGCTGGGTTGGTCTTTGCCATCCTTGAAAGGCTCTAATTATTATCTCTGCCCTCAGACACGTGAGGAATGCAGGCAGGCTCTGTCATTCAGGGCACCCTGTTGTCGTTTCCTGGGGTGCCCTGTGTTCCAGCTGCTTGGTGCTTTGCATGAGCTGAGCTGGGCCATGGGATGGTGAAGCAAATTCTTTATTATCTTGGCCACACCTGATAAAAAGCATTGGCATTCATGCCATAGAAGTCCTCAGTGGCACGTGGAAAGCCACACTTCATGTTGCCTCTAGAGAGTGACCTGCTAAGCCACTGCTGCAAAATTCGTTTAGAAAATTGTTATTTTGGTCATCCCAGCCTAGGAGGGAGTTGCAGGGGTGGAGGAGGAGCAGACTGAGATGGTGGCTGTGTCACCAAGGCTATGTCACTAAGGTTTGGCCTGTTCTGTGCAGCTCCATGTTGCCACTTGAATGCCACCAATGAACTGTTGGTTGTAGTCAACTTTGAGCCTCTTCTAAGCCCTGTTGTCTGCACAGGGGCATTCAGAAATTAGCTCAGACCCATCACTGCTGCTTTTCAGACAGGGGAAACCAAAGTGCATCCAGCCACAAATAGGCAGATGCTGCATGGCAGGCACTGGCACCGGCACTGTTCCCCAGTGCAAGGGGAGTGCAGTGTCAGTCATTTTGTAGCCATCAGAGTAGAGGGAAAGCACATCACTAAATTAAGCTGCTCCTACTGCTCACATCAGCGGCAGCATGCAGTCAGTCTGGTCTCCTGAAGTTCTTAGGCTATGGTTATTTGCCCAGCTTGAATCATATGTTGCCTGAGGGAACTCTCTGTCTTCAAGTTGCTCTGTCTGTTTTCCTTTCCCCAGAAACTTCCAGTCCTGTGGTAAAAGCACGAATATTGACCTGCGTGGAAGGGCTGAACGTGCCCCTGCTGGAACAAGCCATCCAGGAGCAGAGGAAATACTTCAATGAGAGGCAGGAACAGAGGGAACACAGCATTTCCTGACAGCAGCCCTGAGGCCAGCCACACACTGGTCCTTGCAATGCCATTTGCAACAAATATGTTAAAAGTAAATTAGGAGGTGTGTTTGCTGTGGCAAACAGCAAAGTCACTGAGCAGGGAAGCACGTGAAGACTATGAGTCAATGTGTGTGACTGTGGGCTGTCCATTCCTGCCCCAGGTGTCATGACTGAAAATAGGTCTGGGGTTTGTTGTTTGCTTGAAAGGGTGGTTAAGGAAAGGGAACACTTGGGTTATACTGATCCTTTCATAATGCACGACATGAAGAAGTCAGAAGAAGAAGTCTCTGAATCTGAAGTTAAGCAGCTCAGCTTTGGCAGATGGGGGAAAAGGGTACTAGAACAAATGTCATTAGCCGTGCCTGGCTGCAGGCCCATGAGTGCCTGTGTGGAGGTACCCTGACTCAGCTGCCACACAGGAACATTCCTGGCAAAACACTCACGTATCTGGGCTGACCAAAGAAACAAGAAGAACAAAGAGTCCTTATTTTCAGTAGTACCTGCCTCATCAGGTAGGAAGAACTGGTATCTAGGGGAGGATTAAGTCTAACTCTAAAATAAATATTTGTAGTACCCTGAGTACTTGACATTCTTCCTTGACACAACTACGTATAAGAGACCTTAAATGACTATTTTTGAAGTATCTAAAGATTTTGATTGAAATTTTCCTAAATAAAGATGAAAAAAGAAGGCAGTCTGTCTTTTATTGATTAAATCCCTCTTTCTTGCCAAGTCATATGTGTTAGGCCCTGCACAAACCCTATAGATGATGTAAGAAAATTCAGTTCTCCTCCTTCTCTGAAGTACTGGGTGTGTATGGAAGTGGCTGGCTTTAAAAAAGTGGTGAGAAAAGGAGATGAAGTTACATCAGAACCACTCTGGTTAAAGAACATGGTGCCAGACCCACAGAACTGAATTAAACCATTTACAAAAGGACAGAACATTGCTAATGGCAGATGAGAATCAAATGTTTGTGTAAGGGAGAGAAGACTCTCCTGTACTGTAGAAATCCCCAAATCTGGGCTGAGCCATGCCTGTGATTTGCAGGGGTATGCAGCTGTCTCCAGCCTTTTCTGCTTGCACTCAAAGATTCTGAGCTGCTGGCTCAGCAATGGGTTAAATCAGCCCTTTTTTAAGGTCACCTAAAAGTTGGGGCCTTCCCTGTGGACCCATGCAGCTGCAATGTCCATGCTCACCAAGACATGGAACCCCCAAGTCCCCCAGATGAAGTTCTCTTTGCCTCTGCCTTTCCTGGTGCCACATACATAAGTTTATTTTGATCTTGTCTTCTGTCAGCTATCAAGTCAATGATTAATTCCCCCTCAAGGACATCTCCTGAAAGGCTGACCAAGCAGCACAGCCCATGTTGGGAGGTTCAAGGGACAATTGTGCAAGACAAAAGGGGAAAAAAAAGACAAAACGACAACAACACCCCACCAAACACCACCCCCCCAAAAAAACCTCAAACAACCAATAAAAAAGGCATTTCTGCTGAGTGCTTGCCCTCAGCGTCTCTTAGGGAGCCATAATTTTGAACTGAATTACTGCACTGATGCCCAGCACTGTGCAGATGGAGTAGGAGAGCTTCCCCTGACCCTCTGCAGTTCATGCTGCACTTTCCCAGGCCCCAAAGTGCCTCCTTACATCAATTTTTCTCCATTTTTGGCTGTAACCAGCACACTACACAACCTGGGCAACGGAACAACCAGCCCTGGGTGGCTCCTTCGTGGCTCTGTCCATCCGAAGCTCCCTGGACACCCCAGACCCCACCAGGCCACCCTGTCCCCTCACATCTGTCCCAGACGGGTCCCTGAGGGGTCCCTCAAGGCTGAGGAGCAGCCAGGTGGGACCCAGACCCTGGCAGCACCTCAGAGAACATCTGGGGGCTCGAATGCTTTCCTCTCATTCACTTTCTTGTTTCCCGCTTTTTTTCTCTCCCCTCAGAGCGCGGTGCCAGGCGCCCCCACTGCCAGTGGCAGGCGGAGGCAGCCCCATGGAGGCCATCCAGGAGTCGTTCCAGAAGGTGGAGAAGATTGGGGAGGGCACCTATGGCGTGGTGTACAAGGCTCGCAACAAGCGCACGGGGCAGCTGGTGGCCCTCAAGAAGATCCGCCTGGACGCGTGAGTGGGACAAAGCCCTGGGCCTGCTATGGCACCAGGCCTATGCCCAATATGGTGTGAGAGGCACAAAAAAAGCCTGACATGAGGGGAAAAAATGGTGTCTCTAGGATTAAATCTTACATATTGTGGCACCAGGAAAGGCAGAGCCAAAGGGAATGTTGTTGGAAGGGCTTGGGGCCTCATGTCTCATGGGCATGGCAGCTGTGTGGGTGCACAGGGAAGACCCCAACTTTCAGGTGACCTAAAAAAGGTCTGATTTAACCCATTGTTGAGCCAGAAACTCAAAATCTCTGAGTACAAGTGTTTAGGGCCTGACCTGGCACTGCTTGGCCCTGGATCCATGGCACAGGGCAGGGGGAAGCAGCTGCCATGTTGTGAGGCAGCGTCTCCCTCAGGGCTATGCAGGCAGGGTCAGCCTCAGCCCTCCAGGGTGGCACTGAGCAGGTAAAAGCTTATTGCTGTTCCGCTGGGTCAGCCCTGAGTTGTGTGCACAGCAAGGGGTGTCTGTGTGGACTGGGAGCCAATATGCTGGGGCTGCACCCCATGGTGGCCCCTCAGGGTGGGGGAGTTGACTGCCTGAGGGGCAAAGAGCTTCATTTTTCCCCCACCTAAAAAGAATGACCTAGGTATTGAATACATTATTGTTTCTCTAAATGCACCCTTAGGTGCTTCCAAACAAGCTCAGCCCCAAGGTTTGCATATCTAGGCCATGCCCTCCCTCTCCTTGCCCACAACTCCATTTCCCCCTGCTTCACCCCGGCCCATCCCAGCCACTGCTCCACCCCAAACTCAAATGCTCCCTTGGGGTACAGTGGAAGAAGGAAGGGACACAGAGCCCCATTAGGCTGTGGGATCCCCCTGGGTTATGGGTACAGTACAGCCCATCTCTGCCACAGGGAGTCAGAGGGTGTCCCCAGCACTGCAATCCGAGAAATCTCACTGCTGAAGGAGCTGAAGCACCCTAACATAGTCAGGTAAGACCTGGATGCATCCTCCCCACCACCTCATCCATGAGCTCCTGCTCCGGGAGCGGACAGCAATGGGATTTTTCTGTCCTTCCCCAACGGTACAGGCAGGAGCAAAATGCACAGGAAAATGCAGGGATCCCTTGCACTTCCCTGGCTTTTGGCAATACCTCATGGGTCTGCCACTTCAGCAACATACTGCTGCTGCCCCATACTAGATTCTGCCCTTAAACTGCCCCTCTCTTTTCCAAAGGACCAACAGAGCAGAGGCATGTGTGGGAGGAGGGATATTTGGGTATTTGCAGAGATCTGGAGCAGATACTGAAGGGAGAGCATGTACTTCTTTTACAGGCTCCTGGATGTCATACACAGCCAGAAGAAGCTCTATATAGTGTTCGAGTATCTGAATCAGGACCTGAAAAAGTACATGGACTCATGCCAATCTGGAGAGCTTCCTTTAAGCTTGGTCAAGGTAGAGTGTGAAAGGAATGCCAACAGGCAGGACAGATAGCATGTCCCTGCTGCCTTCTGCTGGGCAGAGCCATCTCAGAGCTGCTCAGACTGGGCCTGGAAATGATTCCTCAGACTCCCAGATCTCAAACATTTCAGCGGGGAAACATCATAGCACTATTGCTCAGAAACATTTCTTTCCCAGCTGTTTCCAGGCTCTCCAGCCAATCTTGCTGCAGAACAAAGGAGGGATCTGTTGCTAATGGTCTTTGTAGACAGTAATGGGAGGGTGGAAGGGACTGACAGTGCCTGGATTAGAATCTCTCTGTCCCCACGTGGTGTGGCAGCAGTTTGTGTGTATCTCTGAGTAGTGGCCCATAAGCCTGATGTTGCACTGCAACAAGGGCTTTCTTCCCATTCAGATCTATAAATGATCCAAAGTGTGTTGGTTCACACAATCCAGAGTTCAAAGCATTTTCATCGTGCACTTATCTGAAATCTCTTCTCTCCTTAGAACTACCTTTACCAGCTGCTGCAGGGTGTGAGCTTCTGCCACTCACACAGGGTCATCCACAGGGACTTGAAGCCGCAGAACTTGCTCATTAATGAAGCAGGAGCAATCAAGCTGGCTGATTTTGGACTGGCAAGAGCTTTCGGGGTCCCCCTACGCACATACACTCATGAGGTATTGTTGAGGCTCCCTGAGTGGGGTACACAATCCAGAGTGGGTGAACAGCAGCAGCAGCACAAGTTGCTCATCCGTAACAGAGGCACAGCTATGCCAGGAATGTGCTCTTAACTTCACCTGCAGCTAAGGGACCTCCATGTCCCCACAAGGTGTGCTGACTGTCTGCACTGGAGCCTGGCTGCCAGCCGGGCTCCCACATTCTCTCCACAGGGTACATTTAATTGTTTCAGAGTGTGTTGTTGAAGAATGTTCTGTTAATCCCAACCTTGCAGGCACTAAAATGTCTGTGAATTCAGGAAGGCCTTAGCACACTCTGATTTGTACAGTCACAGCATTACAGCTGAGAAGGGAGAGTCCCATGCCTCTGGTTTCATGCAGTGAAACCAGACACAGCCTGTTTGTTGGTTCCATTCCAGGTGGTGACTCTGTGGTACCGAGCCCCTGAGATACTGCTGGGATGCAGATACTACTCGACCCCTGTGGATATCTGGAGCATCGGCTGCATCTTTGCAGAAATGGTAGGATGGGTTTAAATAATCTTTTTAATGAGCCAGAGGAGGCAGCTGCAGTGGGAAGGAGGGATGAGATACAGAACATCTGGGATATGGTATTCCCACCCTGTCCAGGGGTGTGCTTTATGGAAAGTCCATTCTGAGGGTTAGCTGGTCCTTATCTCAGAAGGAAATCTACCACCCTGGGGGCGTGGCAGAAGGCTGCAGTTCCAAATATATTGGAACACGATGCCTCTCCTTGCAAAAGGGGTAACTTCAGCCTTGTTGCTGCACCGTTTTGATGCTGCGAGAAGGTGACTCTCTTCAGTAGTCTCCCTGATGGGCTGCAGAGAACAAGCACTCTTGTGGCATGGCAGAATGGATCTCCTAGGGGTCCATACTCCCCTTGGAAGAGCTCTGGTTAGCCCTGCAGTATAATAGCACTTTTCCTCATTCCCAAAGTCCCTGAGCTGCAGAGCAGCAGGAGGGAGCTAGCCAAGAGTGGGAACAAGCAGTCAGACCCCTGTGATGTTTCCAACCACTGCCTGGCAGAATCACTGCATTGTAACTGCCCTGGTCTGTGCAGTTGTTTGCACCTACTGGGACAGAGGGCTGCTTGCAGCAGGAAATAGGGCACACAGCTGATGGAAAGGTGGGAACTGGCTTTTTCTTTTCTTCCCTCAGATGACCAGGAAGGCCCTGTTTCCAGGGGACTCTGAGATCGATCAGCTCTTCCAGATTTTTCGCACTCTGGGCACTCCCACTGAGGTGACCTGGCCTGGTGTGACCCAGCTCCCTGACTACAAGGGCAGCTTTCCCCGGTGGCCAAGGAAGGAGATGAAGGACATTGTTCCAAATTTAGATCGAGATGGGAGAGACTTACTGACGGTGAGGGCTCAGGACAGGGCCTGGGGAAAGACATTATGTTTTCAAACTGGGCAAGGAATAGGGATATTTGAGATTTAATTACCTGGAAGTATGTTAGCTGATCTGGGTTGAATACTCACCTCTGACATTGCAGAAGCACCAAATCATGGAATAGGGCTCAGTCCTACTCTGAAGAAGGACTGTCATTGCAGGTTCCTCTAGGAACCCCTGCATTGGGAGTCAAGGATCCCTTCTAAGATAATCCCCAGAGTAACTTCAGTTGTGGGTAACTCCTGAAGCCCAGAGAAGGAAAAAGGCAGGACCAACATCTGCAACTGGGCCCAGCTGTGTGCAGATGCAATCAGTCACCCAGTTTTTAAAATCCTACTTCTGCTGGGTTTTTCTCTTGGCAGCAATTGCTCCTGTATGATCCCAGCAAGCGCATCTCAGCCAAAGCAGCCCTCAACCACCAGTACTTCCTCTGCAGAAACTCTGGGAGCCCTGAGCAGCGACCTGTGCTGTGGAGAGACTGCAGATGAGAGGACACAGCACTGCCCAAGCTCTTGCACCTCCAGGTATCACTCCAGATCTGGTCTGGGGCATTTAGCAGGGGCCTGGCTGGAACCCAGTCTTGCATCTCCTGAGGAGCCTGGAAGGGGACATTCTTAGCATTTAGAGACTTTCAGTCTGTTGCTGGGGGGAAGTTTGGGTTACAGCCAGGAGAGCTGTTTTGAAGAGGTCATGTGCAAAAGGTGGGGGTAATTTATCAGCATAAACCACTGAAATGTAGAGAAGAGAGCATTTCTCTGAGGTTTGTCCTTCTACTAGTGAGCTAAGGTGATACACAGTGATTTCTGTCTCCAGCACTGGAGCATCCCCAGGTCTGTTGGTGGCAGTTGCTGGCATGAGGGAAGGGAGGCACTTCTCTGCTCAGCCTTTTGCTGCTGTTATCAGCCAGGCTTCTCAGCACTAGACAAGCTATTTAGTCTGAGCTGTTTAACAGAGCTGACATCGTGCTCTTTTACAAGCTGAAGAGCACTATCGAGTGTCTTAGTTTGTGCCTTAGCTGGGACCAAGAAACCTGAAGATCCAGTTAGCATAAAGCAGATCCAGTAAGGATAAAGCACTTGCTGCATATGACTGGAAACAGGGAGCAGCTAAACCACTGGCTTTCCATCATTGTTCCAGATGTAATGCTGTTTCCTTTGCTTTATTGTCTTGGTAATGTTTTTGCTGTTCAAATGTTTGGGGGATTGTCTCTGACTCTTGGTGTGGTGTTGACATCCTAATTTCTTTTTCTTCTGTATAAAATAAATACTTGTCATTTGTTCAGAAACCGTGGTGTTCATTGTTTGGCGAAGCCCATCAGGCTGGTAAGGCAGGACAGCCTGGCCGGTCCTTTTTTCCACAGAGCCTTTCTCTCTTCCTCATTTCCTGCACTCTATTGTTTCCAGCCCAAATCCTTGGCAGTTGTAGAGATGTGCTCTCAGTCCTGTTGGGGAACTGGTACCAAAAGCATTAATCCAATTTCTGCTGTGTCTGTGTACTTTCAGCAAAGAAACAGGGCATGCAGGAGCTACTTTCTCACCAAGGACAGAAGGAAGATAAGGGGAAGGCATCTACTTTAGGATTGCAGCTATAGCCGAAACAAGATTATAGAAAAAAATGAACCTGGCAACATGGGGAAGGTTTTATGGTAATGAACAATTATAATACATACGTGGTGACTCTATATAAGCAACACACCTGTAGTGAATCGTGTGCACGCCAGCTGGAGCTTATCCCCCATGCACCAGGCCTGTGATAACTTCTTAACGCTACATTGGTGTTAAGGGGTTTTGTTTTACCCACCTTTCAGTGAGTTTTGGTGACAGTTATTGGCCACCCAGATGGGAGCTCACCTCTGAGCCACGACAGATCTGCAGTTGACAGATCTCCAGCCAGCACCGAGGGGCTCTTGGGGAGAACCTCAGCCTCACACCGTTAGGGGCTTGAGGCAAGGTCCCTGGGGTGAGTAAGGGTGTCATTGAAATTGTTTATCTTGGGGTTATTGATGAGGGGTACAAATGCCCTCACAGAGTTACTGGTGAGGGGTTTGGGTCACCCAACAGGGTTCAAGTCCCTGGGAAAGCTCACCGTCCAGGGCTTCGAGTCCTCCAGGACTGTGGGGGCTTCCAGTCCCTCAGGACTAAGGGCTTCGAGTTCCCTCTGAGGGGTTCCCCTGGAGCAGGAAACTTAAAGCAGTGTTGTAGCTGGCCGAGGAGAATAAAAAACAGACTCATAACACCGGAGCTGAAGCATTGCTGCATTCACTTTTGTAGTGGAATTTGCTTTAGATACTCTGAATTCTTTTTGGTCTCTGCCAGCATGCGTGTGAGTGCGTTGTGTGTTGATTTCAGTTTGCCGGCCTGTAAAATCAACACTGGGACGCCTGTGATATAAAGCTCGTTTGCTGGAAGAGTGTAGAAACTTAACTGACTGTTGGGGTTTCGAAGCAATCGGGGGGTGCGTGCTATCGAATATTGATTTGTTTTCTGTGTGCGTGGCTGAAATCGCATTTGTGGACGCGAAGCGCCCTCTCGTGCCAGTGCGCGCCGGATTCCCGGCGCGAGTGGGAGCGGGAGGGCGGGCAGGGCCATCCCCAGTTGCAGCTCAGCCGTTCCCTCGCCGTCATCTTGGGTCGGGGAGGAGGAGAGGGGAAGAAACCCATCAGACTCGCAGCACAGCAGCCCGGCCCCGGCCCGGCGGGCTCGCCTGCTTCAGCGCCGGCCTCCGGGGCAGCGTCACCCGCCCGCTGCAGCCCGGAGAAAACCGCGGGGACTCCCAGCGCCCAGGTAATCGTCGTATTCGCTTTCCAGCCGTTGTTATATACTTGGATTATTGAGTATGCGGGCGTTCTGTTCTAAAACTAGAGTGGGAAATCATATCCCGAATTCTCCGTTGAAATGTATATTGAACCACTGGGAAAAGATAGGGGGAGACTCACTACTAAACCCAGACTAATCCAGTATTGTAACTACTGGTGGCCACTGTATAAACTGGACAATCAAGCGAAGTGGCCAGAGAACGGCACCATAGATTATCGCACCATATTACAGCTGAGGCTGTTTTGTAGAAGGGAGGAGAAGTGGAGTGTGATGCCTTATGTAGGTCTGTTCTTTACTTTAAGAGACCATCTGGAATTGCAAAGGGGGTGCGTACCCAACCTGTCAAACCCTCTCGTGTTAGCTTCTGGAAAATAAGGGGAAAAGGATAAGAGATTGAAGTGATGTTTTTCTTCTTGTAGTATTGGGCACCACTCTTTGAAGTGCCACAGCCCATGGGAGGAGGGTGATATAGAAATTATAGAGGTACCAGATGCAGGAGACAGGGCGATTGAGAATTGGGGTGTGCCTGGTAAGGGGGAAGCACAAGGAGAGGATGAGCAGTCAGGGGGGAGGCAAGAGTTAATTTCAAGTCCAGTGGTGGGGAGAACCCAGGGTGAGCAGGAGGTGGGAATGCCAGAGGTAGGGGAGCAGGAGGTGAGAAAGCAGGAGAGGGATTATCATGAGGCCATAGCTCAGCTCTGGGCAGGAGTGGGATCTCACAGCCTGATAGTGGTAAAGGTACCTTTCTCCCCCTTCGATCTTGAGGCATGGATGAGACTGGCAGGGCCCTACAAAGAAGATCAGGAGAGACTATCTAGAGTATTTGAAACCATCCTCAAGACCCAGAACCCGAAATGGGGGCTTATACAAGTTATATTAGATACTCTATTAGACTCCACAGAAAGAGAGATGTTACTCAGGACTACTAGGAAAGAGATGGACGGGATAGGTACAGCAGGTGCATTACCAGGAACTGTGGAAGAGCATTTTCCCTTCCAGGACCCCCACTGGGACCTTAACACAAAGGAGGGGAGTTTTTTTTCTGGGACAATAAGAACAATGGCTATTATTTGGCTTTAAACATGCAATGCCAAAGGCAGTCAATTGGTCTAAACTTTATGAGGTGAAATAAGAACCACATGAGACTCCAACTGCGTTTGTGGGAATGCCTAAGGACAACTGCCAGAAGATACACTAATATTGATCTGGAAAAACCAGAGGAAGCTGAACAGCTGGTTTCCATTTTCACAGGGAACTCAGCACTGGATATTAGAAAGAAGTTATAAAAGTTGGAGGGAGCAGAGTCTCGTGATCTAGGAGAACTCTTACAAGCGGCCTGGATAGCTTTTAATAATAGGGGAGAAAAAGAAGAAAACAAGACCCAGGAGAGAGAACAGGAGAAGGAACAGAAAGAAACGAGACGGGAAATGGAATGGGGGAGAGAAAAAAGAAACGGGAGGTGGAAAGAAAAAAAGAGATGTAGGGCTGCAATGCTCAGTGCAGCCCTGCAGAGAGCGCTATTTAACCGCAGGACGGAGGGGGGCTCTGCCCGCGGAGGGCTGCCGCCCAATCGGTGTGCCTATTGTAGGGGACTTGGGCACTGGAAACGGGAATGCCCCAAGAACCTGAAAGGGCCCAAGGTAACCGAGCTAACTCTCCATCAGGAATGAGGAGAACCGGGAGAGAAAACCCCAGCTAAACCCCTGGTTACAACGGAGCTGGGGGAAAGAGAAATTTGACTTTTTAATAGACACTGGGTCTACTTATTCGGTATTAAATACAAGTCATGGAAAATTAAAACAAGAAACCGTAAATGTTGTTGGTGCAACGGAAAGAGGAAAAACAAACATTCTTTAAACCCATTAACTTTAAATTTGGCAAATGATGGATAACACACCAATTTTATATATGCCTGAATGTCCAGTTTCTCTGCTAAGAGAGCTGCTAAGTAAATTGGAGGCATGGATTTTGTTTAAAGATGGAAAAATGCAATTATTGGTACCTGAGACTAAAGCCATCAAGGCAAGAACTTTTATGTTGCAGGGAGCATTGGAACCAGATAATTCTGGAGGAATGCCAGAAATGACAGAAAATGCAGTAAAACACCCTTGATTTGGATCAGTGGAAGTCCAGGCCATTCCCAACAGGCTCAGCCTGTACGTGTTATCCTAAAACCTGGATCAAAACTAGTAAAGCAGAAACAATATTCTTTAAAATTAGTAGCTAGGAGGGAAATCGAGAGTCTAACTGAAAATTTCAGGGAATTTGGATTATTGATAGAATGTAAGTCAGAACACTCCAATTTTGCCAGTTAAAAAGCCTGGGACAAATAAGTACAGGTTGGTACAGGACCTACAAGCAATCAATCAAATATATCAGGATATCCACCCTGTTGTAGCCATTCCCTTTACCCTGTTAACATCCCTTACAGAATATCACCAATGGTTTACAGTGATAGGTTTGAAGAATGCCTTTTTTTTTGCATGCCTCTTGATAAGCAAAGTCAGGGCATTTTTGCCTTTGAATGGGAAAATCCTCAGACTGGTAGGAAGACTCAGCTTACCTGGACTGTATTACCAGGAGGATTTAAAAATAGTCCAATGATTTTTGGGAACCAACTAGCAAAAGAATTAGAGACCTGGAAAAAGGAGTACCCTGAAGGGTTGGTTCTGCAGTATGTTGAAGATATCTTACTAGCAACTGAAACTAATGAAAAGTGCATGGAACTGACTATCAGTCTTCTAAACTTCCTAGGCCAAGGAGGTTATGAGGTATTTTGGGAAAAAGCTCAAATTGTGAGGCAGCAAGTTACCTACCTAGGGTTTGAAATAATACCAGGACAGTGGAAATTGGGAACGGAGAGAAAAGAGGCCACGTGCCAAGTACCCTAACCTGTAATTGCCCGAAATTTAACAGCATTCCTGGATATGACTGGATGGTGCACATTGTGCATTTTAAATTATGGACTTTTGGTCAAATCATTGAGCTTTTAAAGGAGGCCCTGGAAGGACCTTTGATTTGGACTCCTGAGAGTGAACACGTGTTCTGTAACCTAAAGATGGCCCTGATGTCTGCACCTGCCTTAGGACTTCCAGACTTAACAAAGCCCTTTGAGTTTTTTGGGCAGGAAGGACAGCACCTCATCCTTGGAGTTCTGGCTCAGAAGGTGGGAGACTTCAAGAGACCTGTGGGGTGCTTTTTAAAACAACTGGACAAGGTCAGCCAGGGATGGCTCAGATGCCTGTGAGCTGTAGCAGTGACTTCTCTCCTCATCCAAGAGGCCAGGAAATTGACTTTGGGACAAAAGATAGTAGTGTATTCTTCACACACCATAACCACTGCGTTTTGCCAAAAAGGGGGGCATTGGCTTTTCCCAGGCTGTATGCTGAAATATCAGACTGTTCTAGTGGAGCAAGATGTGGCGTTGAAAGTAACCACAGTGGCAAATCCAGCCCAAGTCCTGAACATCCCAATGCAAGGAGAAGAGCAGTTGACTCTCAATCACCTACACAGGGTTGAGAAAGTTTATGTAAGCTGACCAGACCTACAAGAGGCACCAACTGAAAATCCAGAGTTCTTTACAGAAGGAAGTGGCTTTGTGCAAGATGGAAAATAAAAATCTGGGTATGCCACAGTAATGCCAGCCAAGGTAATAGAAGCTGCACCACTGCCCATGGACACCTCAGCACAAAAGGCAGAGCTCATAGTGCTGTAAAGAGTCCCAGAATTGGCAGCAGGAGGAAGGCAAAACATATGGACTGACTCAAAATATGCTTTAAGAGTTGTTCATGCCCATGGAACCATATGGAAGGGAAGAGTCTATTAACAGCACAGGGATCTCTGATTAATATACACGAGAAATATTGTCCTTCCTTGATGCCACCCAGCTGCCCAGAGAAGTGTCTGTACTACACTAAAGGGCACACCAGCATGGGCATTTCCGAATTCTTGTAGGAAACAGACTTGCATAGACTTGCAGATAAATCTGCACAAGTGATTGCACAACAAGGCATCCTGGCATTAATACCTAAGAAAGCTGTTTCACTCCCAGAAGTTAGCCCTGGATATAGTCAAGCAGATTTAAAATTACCTACTCACCTAAAAGCCCAGAACAGAGAGAGTGGATGGCTGCTAATTCCCAACAACCAGATCATAGTCCCACCACAAGTGATGTTGCAAATTGTCAAGGAGAAATACCAGTAAACCCACTGGGGAATCAGTGCTATGTTGACTGGTCCAAGGACTGAGATACCAGTGTCCCGATAACAAAAAGTGTCAAGTCTGTTACAGAAAAATGCCTGATGTGTCTTAAAAATAATCCTGTGAATTCAAAAAGACTGCCTCTATGGATCGCTAAAAGAGGAAACACCCCCAGGGATTACTGGTAGATTGTTTTTCCTGAGCTAACACGTCCAGATCTGGAAACCTGAGCCACTTCAGGAGCAGTGGAGAGGACCTTATCTGGTTCTGTTGACTACAAGACCAGCTGCAAAAGTGAAAGGAATTAACTCCTGGATACACTGCACCTGAATTCAAGAGTGGACAGTGGAAAACACTGGACCCTTGCAGCTGAAAATGTTGAAGAAATCTGTAAACAAACAGCGAAATGTATAGACTAATATTTATGGGAATTATTTTATCTTTAGGTAGAGGTGTTGAAGAAAACTTAATATTGATTTGAACCCAAGGGTTTGGTAAGATGCACAATCTGTCCAGCATTACAGCCTCCCTCCCTATCCCCAGTTCAACTAGGGAACCTGTTCCTGGGGAATTGTCCCTATAAACCTGTCAATGGTGATTCAACATGATAACCTGTCAATGGTGATTCAACATGATAATCTTACATTACAAAACAGAATGGCCTTAGATCTGTTGCTGGCCAAAGAACAAAGGGGGTTGTGGATATTTAAAACTGGATAGAAAACATTGTTGTGTACACATCCCAAATGTCACAGAAGATCTCCAAAGACCACAAAATGTGGCCAGTTGCTGAGGATAGCAATGCTATCCTGAAACAAATTGGTTCAATAAAATACTTCAAGGAATAGTCTAATGGTCCCTGAAAGGAGGTCTGGCTGGAATACTGGAAACCATTGTAACTGTAATTGTAGTTGTAATAATTATCAGCATTGCTATTGGTTGTATTTGCAAAATGATCAGTCATAATCTTGTGGGAATATAGGAGACTATAGACAGAAATTGAGTTGGAACTTATCAAATGGCCTTCAGGAATTTGAGATGTTTCAAAGGAGGGAATTGATACCAAAAGGGTTAATCCAATTTCTGCTGTGTCTTTGTACTTTCAGCAAAAAGACATGGGGTATGCAGGAGCTGCTTTCTCAGCAAGGACCTACTGAATTCCTAAAACATCTGGCTTAGGAATGCAGCTACAGCCAAAACAAGGCTATTAAAAAACCTGAACCTGGGAGCATGGGGAGGGTTTTATGGTAATAGGCACTTATAATATGCATGTGGTGACTGTATATAAGCAATGCACTTGTAGAGAATTGTGTACACATTTGGTGGAGCTTATCCTGTAATAAACAATGCCTCTTCCTAACACTACATTGGTGTTAAGGAGTTTTATTTCACTCGGTTTTTGCTGAATTTCAGTGACAGAATGAGGGGCTGATGGTTCTGCAACGCAGTGATGTCTCAGTGTTGGGTTGCTTTCCATTAGAAGTTGCTACACACTGTTTCAGAGTTATGTTCTACTTATTTAAATACTCAAAAGACAGATCTAATTTACAGAAACCAGACTTCCACACTCTTGTTTTTCATGCAGGTGCACACCTGTTCTCTCCTAATAACTACAATCCCAAAAAACCAATTTTAGCACAACCTGACAACTGTGCTCCTGCATCTCATGGCCTCTGTGTGGTGACAGGCAGCTTTGAGGCACATATTTGTGGATGAATCCATGGAGACACGGATGAATTCTGCTGTGGGAATCATTTCCCTGCCTTTGCATATGTGTTGTAAAGTAAATGCTCTGCTGTTTGCTCTATGCAAACAATGCTCATGTTGTACCAGACAAACTGTTTGCAGAAGAGTTTCCTTTTTGTTTTGTTTAGAAAAGATCTGCAGTAAAAAAATAAATACCAAGGACATTCATCCAGTCCAGAAACATAAATAAAACACTAGAGCAAACCTAGCCCATAAACTGAAGCAACTGACCTAACTTTAAACATTTCTTACCAACTCCACTGCCAGCAAAGGGAACAAACAACAGCTGTGTTGAAATAACTGCTCTGGGAAAGCCACAGTGCAATGCCATCACCCTGTGCCTGGGAATGGAGGAAAAGTCCTGCCTGGGTCCTCCTGAGCAACTCACAACCCTACCAGACAGCAAGGCTCTGGGGAAAACCCCATGGCTGAGTGATGCTTCCTATGGACACATCAGGACATGCCATGAGCTACTTTCTGCAGATAAGGGGCACTTGGTAGCAAACAAAAGGATTTTTAGTGAGTGTTTTTCAGACTAGACTAAACTGCTCAGCCATCTAAGCATCTCTTAACGACTTCACCCAATCTCAGGGAAATCCCTCCTGCCACGTAATTTTGTCCAAAATTATTAACTGCCTGCCTAATTACCAGAACTCCAAGCCTCATAGTTAGAGAGCACTCCTCCAAACCGTTTATCACTCCACTGAGTGAGGTGAGGAAGGCTGGCAGCAAACTCACCTGCTGGGCTGAGCTAAGCTGCAGGAAAGGCAACAGCTCCATTGCTGATGGATGCTCCTGCATTCAGCCAGCTGAGGGGAGCAAAGCCAAGGCACAGCAAGCAGTGATCCGAGGTTTCCTGGGAACTGCACGGCTCCAGGGCTCCAGGGCTGTGCTGGGACAGGATCCTCACCTAGCCATGCTTCTGTGCTTTAAGGGCTGTAGGGCAGTTCTCTCCTGGTCCGTGACAGCCCAGCTCCAGGGCCTTGCTGCTAGTCCAGACCAGCAATGTTCTACCAAGGAAACCAGCTGGGAGTGGATGCTCCAGCTGTGTGCAATGGTTTTACCTGCTGTAAACCAACAATTGCCTGGCATTGATCGTGGCAGCTGAGATGGCCACAAACAGCAGCCATGGCCCTGCCAATAACCAGAGACCCTGCAGAGCCTGGGACAGAGCCTGGGCAGATCTCAGACTGGAAACTTGCTGTTACAGAATACTAATGCTGGGCATTACCTACCAGCAGAAAGGTAGTGGGAGCTAAGTGTGCTGAGCCTGCCAGAGTGGGAACAGTTTCTTCCTGGAGCCTAGACTTCAAATTCCAGCTAGGCTGTATTGAAATAGAGCCTATGCTGCTGGTGAAGGAGGGGGAGAAAACCTCTACTCTCATGGATTATTTTGGATATGTTTGAGTTCCTGAATAGCATCAGCTAAAAGAGCCCTTGGGAGAGGGGAAGGAGCAGCTGATATGAACAGAAAGTAATTTTCTCATCTCATAAACCCAGAGGATTCTCCACAATAGATTAGATACTAGGGAAGAACATTTGGGATATGAGAATTGCGTGTTTCAGGAAGGACAGAGTGGTGGAAGTTACACAGAGGAGTAACTTCCTTTTAGTTCACCTAAAGAAATAGTAAGTGCAGATTTTCCTGTACTGTTGGGTGGAACTGTATCCCTTTGGTGTTCAGGTCCCTCTATAGAAGTGTCCAAATGATCAGGAAGCAAAGTCCCATTGCTTTTCAGTTTTAAAGACAAATATAAGAAAATCTTTAAAAATATGGGCTCATAGGCAGAAGGACACTTTAGGGGCTTCAGTGCTGGGAGATCAGGGAAAGCAAGAGTCTACAAAACCTGTAGATTGGGCTTGGACTGCAGGGCATGGGATTGCATGGGGGAGGAGTAACTGTGCCTTCAGCCACAGCCTGCAGAGACAACACAGCCACAGACACACATTTGCTATGTTTATTGCATGCAGAATGACCCAACTGGAAAACACTCTGGCTCTCCCCCCTTTCTGGGCATAGCCACATTTAACCTATTGCCTGTGAACTTCTCACAATCAACTCCTCTCTGGGCTGATTAGGGAACAGCACCCAGGGACTGTGGGCCCATGACCACGTTTTCTTCCTCGCACGGCCGAGCTGTGTTGGGAGGCAGATAGCTAAGAGAAAAGAGTAGGCAGCCCTAAATTCTAGATGCTCCATTCCTGTGAGCCTGCTGCCTCTATGGGGAGAGGCGTTCTGAAGGGATGAACTCCTGAAGGAACCAGCCCCAGTATTCTGCCTTGGTTCATTCAATGCCTGAATCGCGAGAGCCTGGGGGAACGGCTCGCCTGGTGGTACCGCTGATACCCCTCCGACGCGGCCGGGAGCAGCAGGAAGTGGCTCAGAGAATCCTTCTGGCAGAGGGCCATGGCCTCCTTGTAATTCATCTTCTCCTTAGTGACAGGGTCAATGAGATCTTTTTCATAGCTGGACTCATCCTGGAGCCTATTGGCCAGGTTGCTTGTTATCATTCCCGTCTGGACAGCTTCCAGCACAGGGATGCGACCAGTTTTCTTGGGATCAATGAGCCCTCCAGTTAGATGCTGGACTTGCAGGTAGGGGAAAGCACTGTCCTTGGTCATCCAACCTTTCTGAACTGCTTCCCCTACAGACAGCCTTCGCTTGGTCACTGGGTCCTCAATGCCTGTGAAAGCTTTCTGGGCATTGAGCAGTCTCTGCATGTAGGTCCTGTCAATCAGCCCCCTCTCGATCGCCTTATGGACCGAGAACCGATCCCTGGAAATGAGGTCTATGATGCCCCCTGTGGCAGCCTGGGCTTCCAGGAGCTTCTGAGCTGTCAAGGGATCGAGTAACTTCTTTGAAATGGCAGTTTTGATGTTGTACTTGGTGTTGGTGGTGGTGTCATACACCCCTGCGATGGGGGATGTGTCATCACATATGCCCTTCTGTGAAGCTGGGGGAAAGAAGGTTTGGGTTTGGTGAGTGGTGGGTGATGTGAGTGGGGATTTGGAGATGATGGAGCCAATTGAGAGGGACGAGGGAGGCTTGGTTTCCCCAGCCACCAGCAAGGCAAATTCAGAGATGGGAATCTTGCCATCCCGGTACAGCTGGTACTCCTCCTTTGTGATCCTCCTCAGCCTTAGTGCATCATCGATGGAGTACTGCTTCCCACTTTTCTTGTCAAGGAGAAGTGAGACCTCCCCATTTGGGCCCAGGGTGGTGACTTCTTCCCAGTCACACTCCAGCTCTTGCAGCTGGATGTACTGGCCTCTGTCAATGATACCTCTCTTATAGGCTTCGTAAGGGGACATGTCCTTCCCTGTGTCAGGGTCCAAAATAGAGATCTTGGTGGAGAGGTTTGTCTCTCTCATCTGGGTCTCATGATTGATTTCTTCACGGTTGACCTTTGACTGGAGATCCCGAATGAACCTCTCCTTGTTGTAGATCTGGTCCTTCTCCCTAAGGATGTCTGCCTCCAGCAGGGAAACCTCATGTTCCAGCTGCTTCTTCTTCTGCCTGTCATTCTCAGTTCGCTGGCTGAGCAGTTTGGATTCCTCCCGAAGGAAGAGGACTTTCTGCTGCTTCTGCCTCTCCAGCTCCCGCAGTTCACTCTCCAAGTTGGCTCTTTCCTGGATGGCCAGGTTCCTGGCTTTCTGCAGCTCTGTCTCTTCACGAGCCCATGTCCTCTTCATGCCTTCAGCTCTCTCGATCTTCTCCCTGAGCCGCCGTACCTCTTCTTCTGCCTTTTGCTTGGCTCCCCTCTCCCTGCTCAACAGCTCCCAGATGCGTGCACGTTCACTCTCCAGCGCTCTGTCCTTTTCCACTCGGATCACCTCCTTGTAGATGGTCTTCTCCTGGGATTTTGTTTTCTGCAGGACATCGACTTGCACCTGCAGGTTCTTGCACTCTCTCTGCAAGCTTAGCACCTCCATCTTCTCCCGGTCCAGCTCCAAGCGCAGATTGCTGGCAGACTGTTCCAGGACTGGATCCTTCTCCAGCTTGACCACTTCTTCCATAATGATTTTTTCTTGTACTGGAGCTGGGCTCTCCTCCAGCTCCTTTATTCTCAGTGTAATTTGTCTCATCTCCTTCTCCAATGCAAGCCTCTTGCTTCGATCCTCCTGAAAGTTGAGCAACTTCTCTTGCTCTTCCACCAGCACACGAACCTGCTGCACGTCACGTTCCAGGCGACGCCTGTTGCTCACCTCCTCATCCAGACTACGTCTCAGCCTGCTGTGCTCATCTCGGAGCTTTGGATCCTTTTGGGTCAGTATCACCTCTTGAACAACGACCTTCTCCTCCGGCTTCCGCCGCTCCAGTAGCATGTATTTATTCTGCAGGTCATAGATGGCATCCTCTGCAGCTCTCCTCTTCTGGGACATGTTACGCACCTCCTGACGCAGGCGATCGGCTTCTTTTTCTAAGAGTGGATCATTCTCATATCGGATGACTTCCTTGTTGACCAGCTTGGTTTCCACCTTGGATCTCTCCCTCCTCCATTCATCCCTTTCCCCCTGCAGCCTAATGAGCTGCTCCTGGGTTCTGCCATTGGTGTTCACAAGTTCATTGAGCTGCTCTTTCAGCCTGTCAATTTCTCTGAGAATCTCTGGACTCTTTTCATGTTTCACCACCTCCTCTATGACCTCCTTAAACTCCACCTCTGGTTTTTGTGACCTGAGGACTTTGAGCTCTGCTAAGGCCTCTTCCACTTCACTATCAATCTTTGTCCTTTTCAGAGTGACTTCCTGCAGCTCCCTTTTGAGGTGTGCAATCTGCCGCTCTGTCTCAGGGTCCACCATGAAGATCTCATTGACCCTCTCTTTCACCTCTATCCTGGGCTTTTGCTTCTCTGCAATGCTGTACTGGCTCTGCAGCTCTCCCAGCTCACCTGTCAGCATCAAGTTTTTGCTCCTCTCTTCTTCAATCAGAGTTTTAAGCTTGGAAGTTTCTTTCAATAACTCTGGGTCCTGCTCTACCTGTTTCACCTCCTTAACAATAATTTTGGGTTCTACTGTTTCAATCAGTCTTTCCACCTCTTCAATCTTGTTCTTCACTTTCACTATTGCTTCTTCTGCAGACTTTCTTTTGAAGGATTCCTCATCAATTTGTAACTGCAGGGTCCTAACAGACTTCAGCATTTCTGGGTTTTTCTCCAGTTTGATGAGCTCCTTCACCACCACCTTCTCTCGGATGTTGGGCTGCTTTCGCTCCAGCATGTGCAGCTCCCTCTTATGCTGCTCAAGTTCAGAAGCAGCAGCCAAGCTTTCCTCCCGGAGACGCTTGATCTCCTGACGAAGACTGGCTGCTTGGCCATCCAGGCTTGGATCTTTCTCAATTTTTGTGATCTCTTTGGTGAGGAGCTGGGCAGGAGCGACCTTCTTCTCGCTCTCCATCTGAGCAAGCTTACGGCTCATCGCATCAATGTCTTCTTGCAGGCTCTGCCTCTTTTTGCCTTCCTCTTCAATCTGCTGTACTATCCTAGACAGGTTGCTCTCTGCCTGTGGGTCTCTGTAGTATTCAATCACCTCTTTTTCTTCCACTCTTTCAACAGGCTTCTGAGTTTTCAACATCAGCAGCTTGTTTCTGTGTTCCTCCAGGTCCTCTTCAATCCTGGCCACTTTCTTCCGTTCCTCCTCCAGCTGCGATTTCAACCCCTCAGATTCCCTGCTTGTGGATTTGTTTTCAGCTTTCTGGGTTTGCTCATGTACAGCTTCAATGTCCTCATGCACTTCCTTCTGCAAGGAAAAAAAAACAAATTAAAAAAGGCTGGCAAACCCAGTCATTCTTTTAAGGTGACTCAGAGATCTTTTACATGACATGGCATGGTGGGAGACAAAACTGGCACAGAATCTTCAAATAAGGCTGTTTGTAAATAGAAAGTGAGGACACAACATCATCTCAAGCAACTGACTTGGTGGGTCTTCCCCTTGAGATGGAGGTGCTGCAGCAGCCCAAAAAGGTGCTTTGTGCTGCCTTCTTGTGCCTGTACCTGCAGGGGGAGACCATCACAGCCAGTCCCCAGTTTATTCTCTTGTGCTTCCTGAACCCACTAAAAGTCACCCGGTCCTGAGACCTTTCCTACAGGTGGTTCAAACCTTAGAAAGGTATAAAAATCCTATTGCTCTGAATTGTTTCCAGAAGGTCATGAGCACTAAATTCCAGCCACACCCACAAACAAATCTGAAATTTTCATTCTGTGATCATTGATTAGCTATGGCTAAGAGAACTGGACTTAAAAGCCCTAATCGTTTTTTCCCCCAAGCATAACCTACAGCTTCAGTAATGAGCTGAGGGCCCCCAGAGGTGGTAAGAGTCACAACCCAAGATCAGTGTCAGTGAAACAATGGTTTCTTGTGGTCTTTTTCTCAGAGGGGTTTCCATTCCTTCCTCACACCTGGATGTGGAGACTCAGGGAGGGGTGGGGGAGCCCCAGGCTGAGCAGATTTGAACCCAAATCTAGAGCAAACCAATCTTGCAGTGAGCTGAAAGCTGGTACCTTCTCAACAATCTTCTTGGCAAACTCCAGCCGGCTGAGCTGCTGTTTATTTTCTGCTGCCAGCTCCATGTAGAGCTTGGTAACATCATTTTCCTGCAAAAGAAAGAGTGGTGAGAGCCTTGTGCCCTCACTTGGACCCTGCTCTGTTGTGTGGCAGACCCTGCCATGCCTCCTTTCACCTGGACAAGTTTTGTGTGTGGCACAGTTCTAGGGATTAGTGTCTTCCCCTTGACTCTTTAGAAAGACACAGAGTCTAAGGACTCATGCAGGAGATCCTGTCCCTGTTATTTGAATGCCTGTTAGATGCCTGCAGGACTACACAGGGTCCAGTTTTCCAAATTCATAGATGGAGAGCAGCTGGCAAAAGCCTTCAGGTGATGCAGGAGAACTGGGGTGTGATTGGGAACTGCACAGAGGAGCTCTGGCTCTTTCCTCTCCTCACACACCTACTCTGTAAGTTTTATCTTCATACACAATATGGTGAGGAGGCAACATCAACCAAGGTGCCAGGCACAACCCTAATTCAGGATCTCACATGCTGCTTTGCCCCAGGGACAAAGGGATCCCTGAGGACTCTGACTCTGGGATTAGGACCATAATCAGTGGTGGCTGTAAAAATGGATTGAGGCCTTGCAGAGGAGGGGCATGGGTAATGAGTTGGACAATGATTTCCATGCCTTCATCTTAGCATTTTACCTGGGCCTGGATGCTTTCCTGCAGAGGGGTCACACGCAGCCTCTTTGCAGCGGAGTCAGTCAGGGAAGGGTCCAGAGAAGAGCTGTATTTGCCTGCTTCAAGCTCATAGTCCTGTTCAGAGCAGACACACAAGAATCATGTGGGATCTCTTGGGTGAAATGCTAAGGGAGTGATAAATGGGAAAACCCATCCTTACATTGAGTGTAGACTGCACATTCTGGGACAGCCTGATCAGGGCGTTCTTCTCAGGCTCCTTGCTCTGGATCTCCTCCACCAGCCTCTGCAGGAGACACATGTGGTGTTAAGGACACACTGAAATCCAGCTGCCCAGTAATACTCTTGCAGCCTAATCAGCTCAGCTGAGGGCATAGTGGGAACAGGAGGACATTTAGGAAGAGTCTCCAGGGTTTTAGGGTATCTCAGCAGTGCTATAACTTGCCCAGGACTTCCCACACTGATTTATCACAAATAAGATAAATAGCAGCCAACGCAGAGACCTCCATAACTCCTTGTCTGAGCTAGTGAGCTTAGAGTCTGCTCAAGGAGAGAAAAATCCAAGGACTTGGATGCAACATCTCAGCCTAAGGTGCAGTATTTCAGGATCTGAAAGTGTCCTCTCCATGGCGAAGATTTCAACCTAGAGGTGACTGGCGCAGATGAGGACACCAGCACTGTACATAAACCCAGCAAGGTGAGATACACCAGGCAACACTATCCATGGCCTGAAGTCCTTCTCTAGTTCATTCACTGTGATGGGGGAGCACACAACTAGGAGCTGGCTGGTACTATTTTGCATGTGTTGTTCACAAGCAAATTGCTCCATCCCTGTAAAGTTACAGGCTATTTTTGCCCAGCAACACACCTTCTGTGCCTGCAGCTTGTAATTGATCTGGCTTGGTCCATCAGTGGTCTTCACTTGGTGCTTGGGTAGGTTGTTCATCCAGAACATGAGGTTCTCATTGGAGTTTTGGAACTGCTGGTAGGTGAGGCTGATGTTTCTGAGGGTCTTCTCTCTGTGCAGCACAAGAGTGGACAGGAACATTACGGGGAAGGGCAAAGATTTGTGTACAACTTCCTAGGAAGGAAGGTGAAGGTTAAAATATCACCACAACAAACACAAAGATAACAAAAACAAGGGGGTGACAACTGATGCCTGTGTGGGGAGCACAACTCTGGAAGCTCAAAGCCTGTGCTGTGAATAGGAAGGTGGCAACTACACAGCAGAACACACCTGGTCCTCAGTATTACAGGACTGTGGTCAGGATCAGGGTCCTGCAACGAAGAACATACTCAGGGCTGTGCGCCCTGCCCCAGTCCACCTTAGTTAAGCAGAGCAGAGATGACCCCACAGGTCCTCACCGCTGATCCAGCTGGTCGGCCACGGCGTGGTAGCGATCATTGAGGAGCTGCACCTCCCGCTTCTGCCGGGGCAGGTCAGGGCAGTACTCCTGGAAGTTGTTCTGCACAGCACTGCAGCTGTGCTCAGCATCCTTGAGCCCCCGGTTCAGCTTCAGCACACAGTCCTCCTGGGCCACCAGGTCCCGCCTCATCTTCTGCAGGGGAGAAAAACAGACACCTTGTATTAGCATCAGTCAGAGCAACACCCAAGCACCCTCCTTAATGTGCCACGGACTGGGCAGCACTGGGGGCTGGTTAGGCTCTCTCAGTGACATGCAAGGTGGAAGAGGGGGAGCAGTGAGGCTTATTCACCAGGGAAGCTGGGAAGTAAGGTGGCTTCGACAGTGCACTGAGAAGTTTTGGGGAAGGCAAAACATCAAGTCACCGTGGGTGCCAAGGATGGGGCAAGGAGATGGAGAGCACGAAAGATTTAAGGATAGGCATGAGGCAGAGCAACAGAAATTAGATGCTAAAGGGGACATGATGTATTTTAGGGACTGGAAAGGGAAGGGAAAGAGGGACAGAGTGCTTTGTGAGAGCAGGTCAGCCTGCAATACCAACATTAAACCTTCAAGGAACATGTCCTCAAAATGGCTTCATCACTGGTTCCTCAAGGTGCTCCAATAAATCCAGCTCCTCCCACATTGCTCCCTGAGCTCAGGGATCTCCCATCCTGAATGAGAAGCCTGATGTTCCCTTACCTGCAGGTCATTGGCCCGATCCTGCAGGGCATTGGGGGATGCAGGAATGATGCTGTCCTGAGCCAGCTTGGCCTCAAACGTGCTGACAATCTTGTCTGTATTCTCAATCTGAGTCTCCAGGTTCAGGGCAGCCTTAGCCCTGGGAAAGGGGAAAACAAAGGGCAAAGTTAGCTACAGAAACCCCATTCTTCTTTTCTCCCTTTGATGTTTAACCTTGCTTAAAATTAGAGCTTCTGCAACATGTCAGAGAACAAGCAACGTGCACTCACACCCCTGTCATACTGCTCACAAGTCAGATATGTTACAGTTCACCACAGAGCAGAGTTGGGGCACACACCCATTGTGGTGGATTTTCCATAGCGGGGAGATCTGTTCACAAATTACACACAGTAACTCCTTCAGAGGTGCCTTTGATGATGGATGGGAGGTTTCCAACCTGTGCTGGACCTCAACCAACACTCATGTAGATAAAAGCATTTTCTGTCATGCTTCTGTGTTGGCACACCTGAGCAAGGACACTTCCTTCCCTCATCCCCATCACTCACTTTTCATTGTACAGGCTGGAGAGCATATTGACATCGTTGTATTTGCTCCTGAGGGCATTCAGCGTGACAGGGAGCTGAGAAGCCGAGGTGCTGGTGGGTTTCTTGGAAAGGTAGGTCTCACACTCCTTCTGCAAGGCATCCTTGGTTGCCCCCAGGTTCTCAAGTTTCTTTGTTGTTTCCTGGCACACCAGATGGAAGCACAGTTACTCAATACAGCCATAACAGTTCTGCTGTGGAAATGTGTTTCCCCCGGGGTGGATTTGGCTGTGGGGCTCAGGGTGTGGTGCCCCTCTCATAAGGAGCTGCCCCTTGGGGCACAGCCCCATCCAGACTGTGGCTGTCTGGCAGCGGCAGGGTGTGGGAAAGAGATCCACATAGACAGAGATGGAAAAAGCCTACCTGCCTGAGCCCATCCTGCTGCCAGAGCTGGGTAAGTACCCACAGATGAAGATGTAACAGGCTGAAATACCTCAAACTCAGACCTTGACCCCAGAGGAAAGGAGCGGAGCTCCAGAGCACTGCCTCTTTTCCTGTCTCACTGACATTTATGACTCGGTACTTCCCATCAGGTGAGACAAAGCTGGCCCTTTATCTCTTCGTCTCTTTGTTACAGACTTGAGAGTGTAGGGTGACAGCATTCCCAAGACTGGCACCTGGACCACAGCTCTGAAATGAATGGACCCTCTTGCTCCAGAGCCAAGGGAAGGGCCTGCATTTCCTGAGGGTTTCATTTAGTCCCATTTCAAGGGTTCAAGACAGCCTGAAACCCTTCAATCTGCAGCATGATTTTCTCCTTTGGAGCACCAGCTGTCATCTCCCATGTTATTTCCATGTTATTCTGCTTTGAGCCAAGGACACAGCTCTACCAACCTGCTCCTGCTCCAACTCACCTGCTGCTGTTTGATCCTCCTGCCAAGGTCATCTGTAGGGTCGCTGTAGTTCACAGGAGACCTCACTCGGTTCAAGACCTCCTTCTCTATCTGGACCAGGTCCTTGCCAACACGATCCAGGCTGCTGAGGAGCCGGTCAGCTTGGGGATCATCCTGGACTGCCGGAGGGTTCCTGGGCAGAGCTGCAGAGCAACATATCTTAGGTTAATCCCCAGATTTTAGCTCTGCCATAGTGAGCCACAGCTCCGAAGGAGGGACAAAGCTAAGTGCTGCCATGCAGACACATCCCTTCTCAGCTTTGCTGGGAGCCTTTGAACTACAGCTGTGGGAATAACACAGATAACCCAGGGTTGGGATTTAGCCATGGCTGCCTGCTTATCCCACAGCCCCCAGCTAGGGAAGAGAACTGCACGGCACCCAGATTACAAAGCAGGTTTAATTAGGGTTTCTGGATAGGCACATCCCCCTGAAATCCTAAATACCCTCCAGCTGTTGATGGAGCTGGGGGTCAATCTCAGAGGCTTGAGAAGGACTTTAAGGGAATTGCTGAGGCAGGAGTCAGCTTATCCTGCCAGCTCTTCTTTGCCATCTTTCCTGCCATCTCCTTTGGAGGAGAAGGCATCTTCCCACAGGGACCTCTGCAGGTGTCTGTGTGTGAGCTGCAGGTGCCTCTGCCCATCCTTGGGTGGGTGGTCTGTTTCTAGAGCTGCATCCAGAAGGGGCTGGACTATCCAGGTGACGAACCTTGCTGGCTGGGCTGGACCTGCTCCTTTTGGCTACGTCTCAGGGTGCTCTGAACCGCTGCTCGCCTCTGCTTCACCGTGCTTAGCTCCCCTTCCAACCTGCGAGCAGAGAGGGGCATCTTTAGCCAGGAAGGGACACAGCACTGACAGAGCCCTGCACAGCAGCAGCTCTGTGGCTGTGCTGGGGAAGTGTCCCCAAAGGCAAGGGAAGGTGTCCTCAAAGGCTGGGAGCCTGCAGCCTGTTGTGACTCAGAGATGTCCCTTAGGAAAGGGAACAGTAGCAAGAGCAGCTGGTTGGTTTGAGTAGCCAAGCTATCCCGAGGAAGTCAGTGTTTCCAACTCTCAGCAGAAGCTATCAAAGCTGGAAATGTATTTCATATGGTTGCAGTGCCTTGCAGCCTTGCAGGAAACAAGTACAAGTGGCTGCTTCTGTGGTTGCTGCACTAGAAATGCCATGTCTCACTTGTAAGGATGTTTCCTGCCTAATGAAACTAGGGCTGGGATCTGCCAGAGCTGGAAGGACCAAAAAATATTTCTGGGTGAGAAAAGACTCATGGAACCAGAAGGAGGGGAAACAGGAAAGACCAGACCGGTTCTCATCCCTCCTGTGGACTGTTCCAGCTAAACACTGTGTGCTAAAAACAGCAATTCTCAGCTTGCCTGGCTGCTGTCAGATGAGGGCTGACTGAATTTCTGTTTTAAAATACTCATGAAACCCACAAATCCAAAGGATTCAATAGTCTGGGATGTGTGAAGAGGGTTGCACATGAGGAACACAATGAAGCAATCACACATATGGCACTGGGGACCCAAGCACCCACTTCGGGCATGCCTGCATAGCTCTGAGTCTGGGCTGTGGCCTTTCCTTGGCACTTGAGCAGCACTGATTTACCCAAACACCTGGGGCCATGATTAAAAAGGCAATGCCAGCCTCCCTGCACCACCGCCCCATCCTGTGGGAACGGCAGGAGCTGATGGAGCAGGCAGGCAGCAAACCTACAGAGGCTCAAGGAGCATTGCTCAGTCTCCAGCTGGGGCTGGCTGAGAGGAGATACCACAGATAACTCTGTCCTGTTTGGCAAGTCCCAAGCTCCAGACTCTGCAATGAATTTAGTCAAACCTATGCGAGTCACATGTTTGGGTGAAGAAATCAAGCCTGACTGCCAGAAAACTCCTTGACAGTGAGGTCTGTGCAACGTGCAGGGATGTTGAGGAATGGTAGACACCTGGATGAGATACCTGGGCGCAGGGAAAAATCCCTCTCCAGGAGAGATTTAGTACTTGATAGTCGAGAGGCCTGTCCTCAGCTGTTGTTTCTCTGCAGTCAGGCTGGTTATGACCCAAGAGGGTCTAAATGTCTCTCTGGATCTGGGTCTCTGCTGCAGACTCACCTATTGGCCTTGTCTATGGACTCAGGGTCAGGAGGAGGAATGGAGAAACAAGCAGAAGGTGCCTCCTGGACCACACCAGTGCTGCTCTGGACCACCCACATCTCTGGGTTGCTGTTGTCCTTCAGAGTGTACTTGTCCCCTCTGGTCAGCTGCACCTGGGAGAGGACACAAAACCCAGTGAAAGGCTTGGCTTTCTGGCCCTAGGACAGTTCCTCACACCATGGAGCCAAGATCCAGAGCAACCAGAGAAGAATCCAGTTCTCTGTCCCTTTTGAGTGTGCTGCTAGTCCAGCCCTCACCTCTCCAGCATCCCAGTCACAGAGGGTGTCCAGGGTGAGGGGCTGAGAGGAACGTGTCCTGCGCAGTTTCAGTGGGCTGATCTCTTTGCTCCTTCTCTTCAGGTCAGTGATGCTCTTCTCTGCCTGCTTCAACACCTTCTCCTCGTTCTAGACAAAACAGGGGAGACAGTGGTTGTGACCAGGTTTGGATAAGAAGGAAGGGGAGGGTCACATTACAGCAGGTATGCTGGCCGCAATTATCTGTCCTTGTGGGGTGGAGTTGGGGGTTTCTCCATTCTCAATCCCTCCACGTCCCTTTGTCCTCTTTCCATTGCCAACACTCTCCTCCGTTTCTTTTGCTCACCGATCTGCCGTTAGGGACACAGCCTGGGTTAACCTTAGGTGAACCCACACTTCAATATCAAATATCCTGAAGAAGTTTTCCTTTTCAGAAATGGAACACCTGCCATGAGGTGGCTGCATTCCAGTGTCAGAAAGTACCAAGATTCCAGCTTCTCTTGAGAGCGAAATGTGTTGCATACTTGGGAAGATACGAAGGTGAACGTGCCCCCTCCCTCTCGCCCGGGCAAATCTTCCTTTCCTATTTGCATCTCACCCCTCAGGTCAGATTTCTTTATTCCCTCCCTTGCCCCTGGCTCATGAGAGTGCTGAGGAGATGACAGGATCTTTCCCTGCTTGGATGCCAGTGGCTCACACTCTGCAGGCCCTCTAATCCAAGTGTCTTATGTTAGGGAGAACACATGTCTTCTCCCTGCACTTCTCCTTTACTGATGGTGACTTGAGGCCTGGCTGTGTGTCACTGATGGGGACAGTGCCTCTCAGGGCAGTGTGAGCAGCGTGGATCTTCTGGGCTTTCCCCTCCCTAGCACAGAGCTGGGATGAGCTATCCCTGTAAGATTATTCACCCACCTCTTCCCCTTCTCCTCTATCATTTATTGGGGAGTTTTTAACTTTGGATTTGCCCTGAGGTCTGGCTGATGCCACCAGCCCTGAAGGCCTTACCTCCAGCTGAAGCAGCAGATCTGACACCACCCCGGGGCTGTCCTTGTTGAACTTGCTGTATTTGGTGTCCAGGTCAGAGCTCATCTTCTTCAGGGTGTGGCTCACAGCCTCGGCATCATCCTGGAACTGGAGGTGTGGGTAGGGAAACAGTCAGGCATGGGGGGACATTACTGTCTCCAAGTCCAGTGGGGCCTCTCAGTTCCCAGCACCTCTAGAAGATTATATTTTGAGGCACATTTCCCCAAAATACCTTCACTAGGTGCAAGCAAAGGGTCTCCCATCCTCACCCCTTTGTTGTCTCTCCAGCCTGCCCTCTCTGGCCTGACCTGCAGAGCCATGGCCCATGAATTTGCTTTTTACCTTCTTATAGCTCTCCATACTTTTCAGTTGGCTCTCTTGGCAAATGCAGAGATTCAGGAAATTCTGCCACTCATTCTTCAAGGCTTCCTGGTGAGCCTGTTGTAGAACAGAGCACATCTCAGTGGGTTCCAGCTGGTCCTACCTCCCCTGCCACAGGTCTCCTTTCCTCAGCAGTCTCAGAGACCAGAGGAAGAGCAGAGACAAAGCTGTGCCCAGGCACTGCCTGATGCTGAGCCTGAGTGAGGACACCCCTTGAGAAGGACCCGGCTCATACAAAGCAGCCATCACTTCTCAAGTAGTCTCAGCTCCAGTGGTGTTGGGGACTGAAAGCCCACCTTAGCCTGGCACTGCATCTGCAGGCTTGGAAATACAGGCTGGGAGCTGCTTTCACTTGGGAGAAGTAACATCATGTCAAAGCTGGAACTTCCTGACAGTGTGAGGGTGGCTGCACTGATGTGTGTGAGCACCTGAGCAGGAGCTGGTCCCAGCACACAGATGTTGGCCACTATCTCCTGGAAATTTTGGAAAATTTCCACTTCCCTCAGCTTCTCTGTAGGGCTGGGGCAGGCCGAAAAGATGCTGCAGTGCAGCCAGTGCAGAGTGGAAGGAAAGAGTAACATAACTGCAGGGAGAAGTGAAGGGGTCTCCTCTGACCCACCACTTGAGGCACAGAAACACTCTCATTCTCCCACAGGGCTGGGCATGAGACCCTCTCTCCCTACCTGGATAGGTTTGATGGCTGGGTGCTTCAGCTCAATCATCCTGTCCCCATCATCCTGAAGGTGGTTCACAAACTCCTCCTGGCTGAGCAGCTCATTGGACTTGAAATCCTGGAGGGAAAAAGAAATTTTCTGACCTTGGGAGCATGCAGGGAGCACAGAGTGGTCTCCTGGGGCACGAAACATAATAGAGATAAGGCTCCCAAAGCACAGACATCCTTGCTTGTTTGTTTTTAAATCAAAAGGGCTAGGCAGAGCCAAAACAATGAGACACACTTGGGCCTCAGAAAGCATTAGGGCATTTGTTCAAAGAGCATTTTCCTAAGCATTTATCCCTCTCATTTTCTGTATCCCAGCACATGGCAGTCACTGGGTGTTGTACTGTGGCCATGGAGGCTGATGTGGCACTGAGCCCTTCCCTTCTCTCTGACCATGGAAAGCCTCCCTGACAGGTCTCCAATGTATGATCCCACATGCCAGCTCAGAGCAATGGAGGGGTCACACAGAGCAGCTCATTCCTAATTCCAGCATGGGCCAGGTGGATCTCTTCCCCCTCTGTTTTGGAAATCCTCATGCTCAGGGCTGGCGGTGGATGTGCAGGAGGCTGGGGTGCACCCTGCAGATCCCACATGCCAGGCTTGGCCAGCCTTTCATGGCCAGGACACGCTGCCACCCGCTGAGGGCTCACCTCATACTCCCGACGCACGCTCTGGACATCCATCATTTGGTCACTCCAGTCCTGCTTCAGGATCTTGGTCTGCTGGTCTGTCAGGTAGCCCAGCTCCTTGGTGCAGCCCTGGAGGTGGTGGTAGAGGCTGCCGAGGCTCTGCCCTCGCCAGATGGAAGCTTTCTGCCCACACACAGGACAGAGACAGTGTCAGTGCTCAGCCTGGGGAGTCCCTTTCCCCTCTTCTTCTTCCTCCCCAGGACCACACTCCTGTTGCACATCCAGCAGGAGATTCCCAGAAACCTTGGTGAGAAATCTGCCACCACTGGCTCTTATCTGATGGGGCTGCTATTCCCTTTCCCACCTCACAGACAAGATATGTTTGTCTAACCAGAATCCCAGGTGTGGGCTGGTGCCTGGGGCAGTCTCAGAGCTGGCCCAGCTCTGCTGTATTTCCCACAAATCCCATTTTCAGCATCAACCTTCATGGGCCCAGCTGGGTAAACCTTCTTCCTGGCCACCTCCTTTGCTCTGGCTGCTCACTTCCTCTCTGGAGCCCTTATTAGGGATCAGGGCAAGCCTCCCCATTTGCAATCCTGATTTGGAACAGTGGGCTGGGCTGGATTTCCTGGTGTCTTCTGGCCCCTGTGCTCACAGACACAGGAAACTGCAGATCCAGGACCCATGAAGAGGAGAGACATGGATCTCACCCTCAGCACTGCCCTGAGGACAGCAAAAGTTCTTTCAATTTACGCCTATCCCAAGGAGGGAAGGAAATGAGGAAATGATATGAGGGACACTACTGTGCAAGCCCAGGGGTAGCTCCTGTTCTGAACTGGGCTTTCCCTGCCCATCAGGGATGGTGTTACTCTGCTGTAAGACACCATCTGCTCAGAAAACCACTGAGAACCTTACCAGCAAGTCCTTGTACTGGCTTTTTAAATCTGCCACATCCTGGGTTACAACACAGCCAAGATCAAGGAGGTGAACACACAAAAAAAAAAAAAGATAAAGAAAAGCTGTTAGCAAAACACATGGTGAATGCTGATTAACTGATTTATGGAATGTGCTTTAGCAACCATCCAGGAGCCACCTCCCTGGCCCTCTGCAGAACAAGGGTGGACATTCACCATGCAGAGGAGCAGATGGGACACACAGCCAGACAGTGAGCAGAGCCAGCAGGGTCCCCAAGGGAGTGACAGGAACAAGGAGGGGACTGAGGGTGCCTTACCCCGGAGCGGAGGTTCTTGATCTGGAGCCCGTAAGCTTCGATCTCCTTCTGGAGGATGTTGTGCTCAGCTATTTGCTTTTCCAGCTCCGACATGCCGGGGCCATACTGTCCTGTGTTGACTTCTTTCTGTGCAAAAGGAGTCAGGGCAGACACTAAAGCAAAAGGCTTCATTTCAGGGGGAAACCCCAGGCAGTGCTAGCAGGGCATAAAAAGATCTGGTGTCTGATAGCAGTCCAGGAGGAAGGGAGGGGATTTTTTGTTGTTTCCCATTATTGCTGTTGGTTGGCATTTCCCACAGGGGGAAAGATAACCAGACCCCATAACCCTGGGCTACAGACTTGAGCTGAGCCAGCCCTCTTCCCATGGTGACATGCATGGTATGCACTTCATTACCATCCAACTTTCAGGGGAATCCAAATTGGCTCCAATCTGGGCACTCCACATACTCAAACCTTGCAGTGTGAAACCCTGAAAGGTAGGGCTGTAAAATCATAGGAGATATCACCTTCTCCATCCTTTCAAGCCACAGCAAGACTCTCTACCAGATCCCCCTCTGGTGACTCTTAACCTGAAGAGGTTAATTCAGAGGGTGCTCCAGAGGGTTTAAGAGGTAGAAGGAGAGTCTGTCTTCCACCCAGAACCACTGAATTATTCCCACCAACTCCAACACCCCTGCATTGTGCTGAGTATGCAGTAGCTGGCACAGCTCTACAGACAACAGAAAACAGTATCTGGCCTGGTAGGAGATGGGAGATTACATCCAAACCCAGCTGCTGTTACCATCTTTTGGTCCAGGATCCTGGCCCAGTCCACCCTGGGCCCCACCTCGGGGATGTTTATTTGCTCATAGAGGGCCCGGTACTCGGCACAGAGCTGTGTCACACGGTCATGGAGCTGCTGGATGCTGCAAGGGGAAAGGCACAGGGCCCTGTGTCAGTCAGGGAGCAGGAGAACCAAGGTGGGCCTTGTGGAGTCCAAATTTTCACTCGCAAGAACCCAGGGTACTTTGCTGCCCCTTTGTGGCACTGGCCGCCTTCAGCAGTGTTCAACACTTGTCCTGCTGTTCTCCATCTTCAGGGATGTCTCAGGAATTACCACCCAGGAGGATGCTGCAGGGAGGTCAGGGCTGTCCCTTCCCACTAGGAAACTTCCCTCCTGATTTCTACATAGAAGTGCTGGAAGTGAAGGGAAGCAAACAACACAGCAAAGCACCAGAAGCCAACTGAAGTTCTTCTCCCACTCCAACACACATCTCTGACTCTGTGCTTGCCCCGGATTAAAGGTATTTATTTTAGGGAAGGCAGAGGAAAAGGGGATTTGCCCTGAGAGTGGGGCCACAGTTTACCTCTGCATTTTTCTAGCACCTTTTATATGGGCTCCCAAAAGACTGGGGCCTCTTGGGCAATCACTCTGGCATCCGCTCTGCATACCAGAATCTTTATAATAAATTGGCAGAAAATATGATTTTAAGGCTAAACTCTGTGGGAAGAAGAGTGAAACTACCACTCATGGCAAGGACTGGAGTTCATTCTATGTCCTGGGGAGGTTCCCAATTGCTCAGTGCCCTCCAGTCCCTCCACTGTACTCACTCCTTCTCTATCTCAGGAGCCTGTGGGTGTTTCAGCCTTTTGGCACGGTCCACATCCAGGAAGAGATCCTTCAGCAGGGTCTCAGCTTCCTTCAAGTTCCTGGCATTCTCTGTCTGGAACTCAAAAGCCTTGTTCTTCTGGTGATTGCTGGAATCCTGGAGGCCAGGGAGACAGAGGGAAAAGCCTGGTTGGACCACACAGACATCACAACCCTTCCCTCGGCCAACACAGAGGCTCTGGATCCTCCACACAACACCCACAGAGGAGCCCTGGTGCTCAGCCTCCTGCTCCAGCTCCCTCCCTCCCAGGGGCTTTGTGGATCAGGCTGGCAGCCTCTGGGGTTGCTGGGAGGCACAGGGCTGTGCTGCCATAGGTGAGACAGCCTTGGCTGTGCAAAGCCTGAGGCATTGAGCAGAAAGAATCTGGGAGGCCTTGGGATGCAGCCCCAGGGGTTGGGAGGTTCTGTGGGGTGTCTGTTCCTCCCCAGCCTCCAGTCAGCCCCCAAACCTGCAGCAGCATGCACAGAGCAGACACCTGACCTGTTGTCCTAGACACTGCACTTGTAGGCAAAGCCTTTCATCTCCCACCACCCCCTGACACAACTGACCTGCTTGAGTCTGGACTGAGTCTCCAGGATGTCCTTCTCCACCTGGTCAGCATTTGTCTGCATGCGGGAGATGAGCACGGCCAGCTCGTTTGTGGAGGACCTGAGAGAGGGAACAGTAAAGCAGATGGGTGGGTTAGAGCAAAGCTCACCCCCCTCCATCACTGCCCAGGGCCTGCTCCAGGCCTGGTTCTTCGACCCTTTCCCCCATGCCCACTGGATTTCTCAAAAAAGAGTCTGAGCTGTGGCCGAGGGCACAGACACACACAAAGGGTCAGGGCTTGGCAAGGCCAGAGCTGGTGCGCTCAGAGTGAGTGGTGGTGGGATTTTGCACACCACCCAGCCCATCTGCACAACTCTTTGCTGCAGATGCTCAAAACTTTGTGAGAATTCAAAAACAAAATCATAGGGGGGAAAACATTAAGAAGAAAAAAAAGGGAAAAAATACTGCTGTAGGGTTCCCAAAAGCACCAACACCACATCTAGGGTGGATAGACCCAAAGCCACAGAGAGCTAGAGGCCAGGGGAGCATCCTGCAGAGGCAGCACAACATGCTCACCCTGTTTGGAGGCGCTTCCCTGGGTGCCTGCCCTTGGCTGCTGGCACAGGTGGCCCTTCAGCCCAACCCAGAGCTGCCATCCTGTTCCATGTGAACCTCTCCACAGCTGGGCCCAGGGAGACATTGGAGAGCCCAGAGCCACCCCAAGCCTGGGCTGCAGGAGACAAGAACTTGCTATGCAGACCACAAGCCCCTCTGGGGGCTGTAGGCCATTGTGGTGTTTTCAGAGCTTGGGGAACAACATGAAGCTGAGTCAGGGCAGGTTTAGGTTGGATATCAGGAAAAGGTTTTGTACACAGAGGGTGCTGAGGCACTGAACAGGCTCCTCAGGGAGGTGGTCACAGCTCTGAGCCTGTCTGAGCTCAAGGAGTGTTTGGACAATGCTCTTGGCACGTGGTGGGATTCTTGGGGTGTCCTGCAGGAGTTGGACTCGATGATCCTGATGGGTCCCTTCAAACTCAGGATATCCTATGACTCCATGACTCCAATTTCCCAAGGCCAGGGCACACCTACCAGCCCTCCTCGCCCCAGTGAGGCTTCACTGAAGGTTCCTGACAGACCATTCCCCGCTGCTGTCACCTCAGTGCCACCACACAACCGACAGTGCCATCACAGCCCTTATCCCACCACCACCCTTGGGAATGAGCACCCCTGCTGGAACAGCAGGATCCAAAGCCTGCAGCCAGGCATGGGTTAGTTCCCAACGCTCCCTGAGGACAAGGAAGCACAAACCTTGGTGCCACCTTTGTCCTCCTGTCCTGTTGTTTCTAACAGCATTTGCCCTTGAGGACAGTGCCGGCCCTACCCTGCAGGCAGGGAGAGCACAGCACTGCCAGGATGTGGGCAGAGGCAGGAGGGTGTAGAGTGATAGCATCAGGCAGGGATGGGGCCCTCAGAATGCTGCTGATGGGACAAAGTTCAGCAGAGGCTGAGTGCATTATGTGCTGGTATCTGAGACCAGGAGGAAGGAGTTTGAGCAGCAACAATGGGACACCACTGGGGGTCAGCTGGAGTGGGGGGACACTTCTTCAGGGCAGGTTGGTACCACTTTGGTGGAAGAAGGAGCTGGGAGAAAGGTGATGTTCTGCAGCCGAGCCACCACGTCTGCCCTTTAGCCATGTGCTTTCCTTCCAAACCCCTGAATCCACACAGGACAGGGGGAAATGATTCCCATAATGGCTCTGTCATTGCTCCAGCTCCTACTCGTGGTTCCAGCTGTTCCACAGTTCATTCCAAAGGCTGGAACAGATGCTGGGGTATTCACTTATTACACTCCCAAGTGACTGTAACATGCCAGGGGGTGCTATGGTCACCCCAAGCCAAGCACTTGGATGCCACGGCTCCCGTTTGAAGTGACCTCAGCCACACTGAGTGCAGCCCATGTGGCTCCAGGGCAGGCACAGCCCCAGCACTCCTGCTCACAGCATCCTCCTGTCCCCTTTCCCCAGCTCCTCCCTTGTTTTTAATTCCCCAAGCGTGGGCCTGCCCAAAGCAGCTCTCAGCTGCCCAGAGGTTTGGGGCTAGCAGCATTGCCCAGTCATGCTTCAGCTCTCCTGCCTGGAATGCACATCAGCAAAGTGAAAGGGGACTGCTGTGCTGTGGCAGCGCCGTTCTGTAGGGTCTGATTCCGGGGATCGTGGAGCCCAGGAGCCCAAGCAGCACATCCATGACCACCAAAGCATCATTCCCTGCTACAACCTGTGTTTTATGTCCCGTTAATCAACCCTCCTACTCCATCCGTGCCCTTCCCTGGTGTAAACTGCGGTGCTCAGGGAGATGCACAACAGGGTGGATAGGAGCAGCACACGACTCGGTCCCTGAGCCTGAGCGTGCAGCAGGCTGAAGCTCTCGGAGGTCCCCCCTCCCCAGGTGGTTACACAATCTCCCACTCATCCCTGACACGCCTGGAATGAGGTGGTGTCCCATGAGCAAATACTTGAGCACACCCAAATTTCCTGCCCGGGCTCTCTGCGCAGGGAGGAGAATGTGAGTCACGGGCTGGGCTGGCCGCTGTCCCGGGGGACAGAGCCTCTCCCAGAGCACCGGGAACATCAGAGTCCCCCAGGAGGTCTGGCTGAATACAGCTCCTGCCTAAAGAGCATGGATGGGGGGTCCTGTTTGAGCCCATCCCAGTTTGTCATGTGGCTGTGGATAACCCTGTGCTTGCCCAAGAGGGGAGAAATGAGGATCCATCCTTCCCAGGGATGGTAGATCACCAACAAAATCCTGTTTATTCCTGCTGGCACTCCCTTTCTGGTTGAAGGAAACTCTGGGGCACTCCATCCCTTAGTTCCTAAGGTTGGGCACAGGAATCTGCTTTGTTTAGGCTGAGCCACAACAAAACTACGGACTGAACAGGTGTCAGCAACCTCCTGGTCACAGGGACTCAGCCCATCCCAGCCTGCGCTGCATGGGGCACCTGAGGGTGGAGACAAGGATGCTGCTGCAAACAGCCTGATTTTCAGGGAAGAGGGGATGATTCCTGTAGAACATCATCTCAGAAGCAGCAGGGGTGTGCTGAGAGGAGTCCATGCAAACGCCCACCCACACAGCCCGTGGTGACAGGGATGCATCACTGTCCCTCCTGTGTCCCCCTGGCCATCCCTGCCCCATCCCTGCTGCCCCTGGGCAGGAGCTCTCACTCAGCCAGAGCTGAGCTCTGCGTTTCAGGGTGAATGTGCTGACATTTGTGCAGCAGAGAGGCAGCCTGGTATCAGGTGGGATACGAGCAGCCACAAGCTCATGTTGGACACCCCTTAGCCTCCCAAAATTCGGGTCCAGCTCCACACAGAGAGCATGGTACAGCCACAGTCCTGGGATGGCTGAGGGCGAGCTGGGCAAAACTTCTCCTCCTCAGGAGGCAGGGCAGCCTCCTCCCTAGGGCTATCTCATGCCTAGGAGAGGCACAGCACTGTCATTATCATTATTAATTGGTTCATTTCTCGTACCACTTTCTGCCTCCTGCACAGTCCAGCTGCACGGAAGGGACGGTGTCTCTCAGCAGCAGCAGGACTGTTCCCCACTCCTGGTCACTCCTGCCAGGGCACTCTGGGCAGGACCAAAGCATCACCCACTGCAGTCCCTGACCCCTCTGTCCTTTCCTCATGGGGACTTTGCTTTATGGCCACAGAGCTCAAAGCTGGGTCTGTTCTCCCTGACAAGCAGAGGTCCTGGCACATTTTGATTTGCCAGCAAATTCCAGCAGACCACCACTGACCCCTGGCCAGTTCTGGGTTAGTCCCTGAGCCCTGCCTGTCCCCAGGGTCCACACTGCTCCACACTGACTGGGGAGAAGCAGAGGGAGGTGGTGGAAAAAGCAGCAATCCCAGGAGACACTTAAATCCCAGGACATGACTTGCCATCCACCTCCCAAACCACCCACGGCCTTTGTTAAAATCACACCCAGGCACAGCCAGTCCAGCCAGATCCATTTCAATTCCACCTTCTCAAGAGTTTTCCCTTTCAGCCCTGCAGTGCCTCCACCTAGAGCAGGGCACATCCAGGATGCTCCTCGGGGACAAACCTGTGCTTGCTGATGCCTCATTGGGATGCACCCACCAAGCAGAGACAGCAAAGGGCCCTGATAGCCCAGAGGACCAATGCACCACACCCCCGGGAACCTCTGTGGGGGTCCAGCTGCTAATTATGAACCCGAGAGACAGGGAAACTCAGCTGCTGGGCTCTGGCCTTGGGGCCACCAAGAGGAGCTGTGGGCCACCAACATTTTCTTGGGGTCATCTGCAGAGCATGTGCTGGTGGCTGCTCCTGAGACAACTCATCCACCTTCATTTTCTCAGCTACTTTGGGCACTGACCAAGCCCCAAGCTATGGCCAAGCGAACTGGGCTGTGTCTGATGGTTGGTGCCTCCTGAAACAAGCTTGGTAATTGTTGTGCTCCTGGCTCCAGCCTCCATCCTACATGGGGAAGAGGTGTGAAGTTTTGCTGGGATGCAGCTCCAGTTATTCTGAGAGGTTCATGCTGGGGAAGAGCCTGCCCAAACCCTTTGCAGGGTCCTGAGAAATCCCCAGCCTGCTTTGGAAGCTGGCTGGGAAGGTGGAGAGATTGCATTAGTAAGGCTGAATAAACCAGAGCCTGACACAGCCCCCAGGCTGCTGGAGAGGTGCCTCACTGCAGCCAGGCCCCAGGTGAAGCTTGGTGTTCAGAGAACCCCCCAGACCTGCCTTTGAGATGAGTTTGTGTGGGCTCAGCTCCACTAAAGCTTCCCAGGGCAGGGGTCCAGCTCCCAACATCCCCCCAGCAGCCCCAACCTTGGTGGGGTCACCTTGTCCCCAGGCCCTGCTGCCCTGCCCAGCCACCCCCTGCCTCAGTGGCAGTTGGCTGACCTGGGGTTTGGCCCCCAAAACAGCACATCTGGGGGCCAGCACCAAGTTGTGACCACACAGGTGTCCACACACACACACACACACAGAGAGAGAAACACTATCCTGGACTGCTGCTGGTGGTCCCAGGAGATGTGGCCAGCAGCCCCTTCACCCTGCATGTCCCCTTCTCCTCAGCACAACCCCCCTGGCAAATTCCTCAGCTTCCAACCATGGCAGGGCAGAGAATTCCCATGGAATCAACCAATATGCAAAATTGCTGAGGAAAGTGGCAAATAATCCTGAGTCAACAAGTGCAGCTGGAGGGAGGGATAGGATCTCGCTGCAGGAGTGCTCCCTCCCAGAAGACTCCCTGATCCTAGGAGAGGATCACACATCTCATTCCCTCAGAACTGAGGGAATCTCTTCATAGAATCACAGAATGGTTTGGGCTGGAAGGGACCTTACAAACATCCTGTTCCAAGCCCCTGCCATGGGCAGGGACACCTTCCACCAGACCAGGTTGTTCCAAGCAGGTCTGAAAGAGGCAAAGTCAGTGATTTGACCTGCAGAGACCCAGCCTGTCCCAGCCAGGGTTAGAGCAGCCACCAGCAAACCCATCCTCACCCATCTCCACCACCTGAGCAGGGGCACACTGAGCATCCTTCTCCAGGGATTCCAGGGCAGCATCACACCAGCCTCACACAGCCAGGGAAACCCAGGATCTCAGACCCAGGCTGGGATCTGCTTCACCATCGAGCAGACCCCGCTCCACCCAAGCACAGAGGCTGCTTTTAACCTGCTCCTACCTGCCCAAAAGGGGCTTTTTGCACCTCACCGCTCAATGACCACAGCTCTGAGCACATTCCAGGTACTGCACATCCCAGGGGCTGCAGGACACTTCTGGGAAGGAACACAAAGCCCACCAAAGACAAGGACAACAGCCAGGCAGCATATTTTTGTATCACCTGCCAGCAAACCCCAACCTTCTGCTGCTCCGCTGAGGGATGGCACTCAAAGTGGCGCAAAAGACATGGATCATCCATCCCTTGTCCTCCCCCAGGGCCACACAGCACAGACAGAGGAGAGGGGTCACACTTACTTGCTCGGTTTGACAGGGGAACTTCTGCTGGGGGAATTTCTGCTCGGGGAGCTTTTGCTCACCCCCTTGAACATGTTGGCCAAGTCCCAGCTGGTGTCCAGGGGTCTGCACGGTGGTGGTCGGCGCTGGCTCCCGGCTCCCTGCTCCGATCTGTCGGGATGGAGGGACGGGACTCAGGGAGGGACGGTCGGCGGCGCAGTAAAGAGCAGCTCCGGAGAGGCTCCTCCCCGAATGCAGGTGAGCAGCAGCAGCAGAGATGGAGGCGCATCTGAAAAAATGGCTCGAAAAACCAGTTTAGGGTGGAAAGAGCAGAGCCCCAGAGGGAGACCTCGCCCTGGCTCGGAGAGTGTTTGGGCTCACAGAGCAACAGCCAAGCAGAAGCTTCCCAGCAGAGGGACAGAGAGCACTTTGCAGGGAGGAAAAACCTGGGAACACGACTTGGAGGGAGTGCACTGCAGCCACTGAAAACACATTTTGAAGCATCTACTTGCAGCATCTGTTTAAAATGCTACAGAACAGCAGAATCCCCACAGACAAAGCCAACCAAGAGTTTTCCAAGGTGGCAGCAGCAGTTTGGGAACTGGCAATTTTCAGAACATGATGTTATTTTGTAGTCCAGCAAACTTTTGGCCCATGCTCAGCACAAGGTGGCCCTGGCTCCCAGGAAAACACTGAGGGCTCATTACAGAGGGAAAGTCAGCAGCTCCAGCACAGCATCCCAGGAGCCTCAGCCACCAGGATTCAGGCTCTGGAAAAAATCCAGGCCCAAAGATCTGGGTCTGAGGCTCTGTCCAGGCAACCTGTCCACACAAGACCTTAGACCAGGCTCTTTCAGAGTCCCAAGTGGTTCCCAGCAAGCTCAGCAACACCCTGGCATCTCTGTGGCTCCTGGGGATGCCCATCCAGGCTGGGCTGCCCCGTCCCACAGCTCTCTCTAGCCACAGCCAGGGCTGGCTACCTGCTGGTTTCAGACAAAGGCAAGTACAAAGGTCCCCACAAACCAGGAACTCCGTGTTTCAGGCTGATCCAGCACAGATCTCTCAGCAATACGGGATCTTACCCAGTGCAGGACCAGGGAGGGAGAGCAGAGGATGGAGGAGGAAGGGGACAGGAGAAGATGGGGGTCACAGGTCATAAGCACCAGCAAGACACCAGTGATGCTAGCACTGGTTTGTGACTGTTCTTCACCTCTTTTGTATGGTCCAAGGACAAAAGGAAAAGGTCCAGGGTCCATTGTCCCTTCCAAGGCGACCACTTTGTCCTCTTTAAATTTAAATCACATTTGTCTCAGGAGAGAGGGAAAGACACAGAGAGGATGGAAAGTGGTTGCTGAGAGATCACCCCTTTGCCATTGACATCCCACTGACCAATGACAGCGGTAATGCCCTCTGACCAGAGCTGCTTGAGGCCCCAGGACAACCCCCAGACCAGAGCCAGTCCCTGCCATTGGCATCCAAAGGCTTCAAGTGACCCCAAGCCTTGCCAGAGATGAGAGTTGAAAGCATTTGGTTCCACACAGACCTGATATTGTACCCAGACAAAACAGGAGCATGAGACAAGCTCTTCTATGGGGTGCTGCTCTTTGCATGGGCCAGGAGGGGATTAGTTTCCTATAGATTCAAAGGAAACTAAATTAGACAAGATCAACTGCCTGTAATCCCCTGGAAAACAGCCCCTGGCACGTGGAGGAAGTTCTAAGAATTAGCATCAAGAGTAAACTAAGCACATACCAACACAGCCCTCTGGACAGCCTGTTTCCCAAGCCATCCATCAGTCTGGAGCAGCCTGGAGCCTGCTGGGGCTCCTCACCTGCACAGCTCCAAGACAGCACCTTCCTCTCCTCTGTGTAGCAAGACACAGCTGAGATCCTTCCTCCGGCCAAGTCCCTGCCTGGCCAAGATCCCTCAGAAAGACAGTGTTCCAAAGGCAATAGTCCTTGCTGTCAGCCCTGTGCACACACAGCCACACGCCCTGGCAGGCAGCAGCAGCCTCTGTGCCTCACAGACAGACAGACAAACACGTGGATAATCTCTGGGAGGAGAGCAGCGTCCTTGGCGGGGCACCTGGCTGCTCACTGACCATGTGAGGCACGAGCTGAGAAGCCAGGCCAGATCCTGCCAGGTCCTGAGCCCTAGTCCAGGAGTGATGCTGAGCACCCAACCTGCCTCGAGCTGCCTTTCCCTTGCTCAGCCAGACAGGGCAGGCAGAGTCCATGCAAGGGGCAGCCCCTGGCTGCCTGCTCATCCTCAGAGAAGCAGGGCTTGCCCAGCCCTCAGAAAAGCCCTGTCCCAGCCTCAGGAGAAAAGGCTGGCAGGGGAAGCCAGAGGATGGCTCTGGGGTGATGGGTCCTGCCAGCCCAGCAGCCCTGGCACAGCATCCAGCCCAGAAGTTTCTGCTGCTGCCCAGCATCTGTAGCATACAAGGAATGTGCTGCTGCTGCTGCCAGCTCAGCCTCCCCTGCTCTGTGATGGACACCAAGATCTGCTCAGGGGAAGGTGAAGTCGCTGCAGGAATCCTCAGGGGATTATGACAGATGCTCACACTTGTGACAGGCACTGCTGGATTCAGCCCAGGTCACTTCCAAATCCTCCATGGGTTTTGCCCAGACTGGCCCGAGCTGTGCCAGGGCAGAGCACAGTGGTTAACCCAGACCCTGCAAGAAGCAACAGGCAAGGAGACCAGTTCAACCAGTTCTCCACCACAGCCACCCACACAGCTGTACCTGGCACTGGGACCTGGGCCCAAAATGCTGGGCAGGACCTCCCTGCTCCTGTGCAGCTGGAAACCTGAGCACAGGCCTGGGAGACCACCCGATAGCAATGCCAAGGGTCCCCCATCTCCAGACCACTCCAGCCAGGCAGCCCCACCCCAGCTCCATCTCCAGCAGGATCACTCCATGCTGCAACGGGGACTAAGCTCCTTCCTACCACAGCTGGCAGAGCTGCTGTCCCCATGGGAGATGGGCCAGGGTTGGGAACCCTTCTTTTCATCCCAGTTGTTTCAGCCTGGAAATGCTGATCCAGGGGCAAAGCCGATCCCAGAGTAGGTTGTGCCTTGCCCAGGCACATTCCCAGCTGGGCTCCAGCTCTGTTTGGGGGCTGTGATGCATCTCCTGGGGGAATTGGCCTGGGGCTGGCTGTTCCTGCAGGGCTCCAGATGCAACAGGAGGTGGTATGGGAAGTCACACCACAATCACTTCATTATTTTCCAGAACAGGATTTATCCCCATGGCTGGGAGCTGTGCCAGGATGCAGATGCCTGGTTTTACAGGGCAGTCACACAACCAGCAGCTGCCTCTTGCTGCTCACACAGCTGAGTAGTTGCCTGCAGGGACAGATAGCAGGCACAGCTGCCTAGAGGAGCTCAGTGAGCACAGAATATTTCAGGGCAGGAAGATTTCAGAAACCATCCCGGGCTAACCTTTCATAAGAGATTGGCAGAGGCTGGAGGATGGTGTGCTATCATTATCAGCTTGGCCTCTCTGTTGGGTTTTTACAGAGGGGATGGCAGGTGAATATGGCCCATAAATGATTTACTGTTACCCGTGAAGACCATTTGCCATCTTGGATGACAGCGAACTTGCCTCCCCTGTGCCTCTCCCCTCCTGAACACCTTCTGCACACCATTCCTCTGGATCAGTTTTCTTTCCATTTCACCTCCTTGCTTTTGAGCTCTTTCATTCTTGAACTCATCCCCCTGGGATGTGATGCAACAAAATCAAAGCACTGTGCAAACCTCCCATGTCATCACACTACCCAGAGCTGCTTCTGGCCAGATACTGCTGGGGAAACTCCACTTTTAGGGTCCTAAATAACTCTAAAGAGAAGTGAGTACCACAGCAGAGCAAGGGAAGGACCTTTACAACAGATTTAACCATTGGGAAGTAGGAAACACAGAAACAACCAGTGAGCACTGATGCAGAGGGTGGTTGGGGTTTGGTCTCCAACTGTTTGGCACCTGGAAACAGCCTGGAGCTGTTTATAAAATACCTATGGAAAAGCAGTTTGTGCATCTCCTCACCCTGTAAGGCCTCTGCTCATGATGACTTGTATTTACACCTAATAAAACCAAGGGCCCATCTCACCAGCAGCACCCACCACCACATCCCCAGGGAGCCCTCTGGATCCATGAAGGATGCTCTGTTCTCTGGAGATGCTGCTTGTTTGGCAACAGGAGCAGAAGGTACAGGCAACCCAGGCCAAGACTTATCAAGGATACCTGGTCTTTGCAGCTGGAGACTGAGCCTGTAACATTTGAGCTGACCTCAGCCACAGAGGATCCCTTCTGAGTGTCTCCAAAGTCATGGAGAACATTGGAGCATGAACTCAGGGCCCCCAGACACCACCTTGGGAGACATCAGAGCCTGGTCCCACACACTCATCAGCCTCTGCTTGCCTTGCAGACACCAAGGACCTTTTCATACAACTCCTATTCCAGCCTTTTCCCCCCTGTATGGAGCAGTTTTCATACTCCACAAGCCAAAGAGAATCTCCAGAGCCTCAGAACATCCTAGCTGGAAAAACTGTCTCACCACTGGGATAATAAGACACATGATTTTCTGGAGTGTAAAATTACTGGGTCCTCAAACCTTGTTTTGCTTTACCTTATCTTTGCCAACTGATAAGCAGAGGGGAAGTGCAAAGGCCCCAGGACTCCTCCCTGCAGGTGGAATTAAGACCCATTAAAAAACTCCCCAGGTTGGGGCAGGTTCAGCATCCTGCCAGGGTCTGCAGAGGCCAGAGGACTCTGGATGCAGAGCCAGCACAGTTCCAAGGGATCTTTCCCCAGAAACCAGAGGTGGTCCAATCCAGCACAACACAAATGGGCAGCCCTCGTCCCTCTCCTTCGGATCTCTCTAAATACAGAGAGATTCCTACCACGCCATCTCCTTAACAGCCCAGTCCCAGGGCTGTTGTGGACTACTCATCCCCTTCAGACATCAAAAGAACCTGTCTGCTTCCCACCCCACGGTCTCTCCAGGCTCATTCCAGCATCCCGCAGCTCCTTCTGAGTTCAAGCCCCAGAGCAAACAAGCAGGACATCAGGGCAATTCCCTGCAGCACTTAACGCGTTAGCCTAATTTTCCTCTCCCCAGAGAATTAGCAAGGCTGTAATAGCACTAAATAAATTCACTGATGGCAGATTCTCAGGACACTTTGTCTGGAAAACTTGCTTATAACTTACAGGATGCAGCCTGCACATTTGGCTTTATTATCTGGTGACACGGCTGAAGGGAGCTGCTCCCAAACAGAGCGATTGGATCTGAACAAGATGTGTCCTAGCTCATTAACGAGGCAATGAGGTAATTAAACACCTGCCTGGAGAGGCAGCCTTCACACACATGGCACAGCTGGAGAAGAACCTATGGAATCAGGGTGGGAGATCAGAGCTTTTGGAGTGTTTCTTTCAAAGCTGCTTTGCCCAAACAGGAGTGCCCTGGATAAGGACCATCCCCTGCAAATGCTGGGATAAAGCACCAGGCAACGAGCCCATGCTGGGATGATGGAAAGTTAAACACGAGGGCAGGTCTGCTCTCCACACTCAGGTGCAAGGCAAAGGCCCTGCAACGTGCAAAATACCTGCAGGATGGTGTATTGCAGGTGGTGGCCAACTGAAACCTGTGCTTGGAACAGCTCACAGATGTTCCTGCTTGGGAGAACAACCTCAACACAAAGAGCTGACTAGCAGCAGGCATTCAGAGAAGAGGGGTCCAGGCAGGAGCACCCCATCCAGCAAGACCTGGAGGCCCTTAGGAAGGAGGGTGCTCACATCAACTAGGAAGGATCGTGCTTTCAGACACCCTTCAAACCAAGCTCGTGGAAGGGCTCTGCTTGCACCACAGGGCTGTCAGGGAGAGGAGACAAACCCTTCCAGGGTAACTAAGGCAGGAGACAGAACAGTGACAGCCCCTGCAAAACACCTTCCAACCCATCTCTGAGGGCAGAGGGTGCAGCAGCCAAGAACATTTGAGCCAAGGGAGCTCAAACTCCAAACTGCAGGTTCTAGCCCAGAGCCCCAGAAGCTTTTCAATCACACATAAACTTCCTGCAAAGCTCCAATTGTGAGCTGCTGTTGTCTGACTCAGCAGCAAGTGCTTCTTGTGTCACAGGCAGGGACCAGAGCAGGATGAATGTGTCTGCCACAGCTAATTCCGTGTGGCCAGGGTTCACCTTCCCCGACTTAATTTGATGCTCAGAGAAAATTAGACGTTCTCCTGCTTCTGTGGAAAAAGGCAAGCACTGAAGGTAATTCAGAGGCTTTGATGCTGCTCTTTAGTCATTCGGGCACCACAGCCCCAGCATTGCTCCCGAGACTGACCACGGGCAGGGATGGGAGCCACGAATCCTCATGCACAGCGTGTGAGCCTGGGGCAAAGCACCATGTCTGTGCTGTGCACGGCCAGCAATGTCCTGCAGCCCAGCAAGGCAGGGACAAGATCATTTCCAGAGCAAGAATTTTGACTTTAATAACTGCAGCACCTCGGGTGCTCAGCAGTGGAGGATTCTGACAAAGATCCCAGTGTGGCAGTGCCTGGAAATGCCAAGTGCACGCTCAGACCTGGCTCTGGATTTGAAGGGATGGCACTGGGGAACATGAATGCTGTGCCCAGGGCTGCCTGTGCACAACAGATGTGCATGACACCATTTGAAAATGGTTTTAACCCTCCCTCTCTGAGCCATTACTGCCTTTTAGGCCAGAAGTGGGAATGTTTTCACCACAGGTCCCTCGCAGAAGCCCAGGGAAGGACTGGAAATGGACACAGCCTCCTCCCTCCCGCACGGAGCTTGCGCTCGGGCTCAGCTCTAATGCTGTAACCGAGGACCATCACTGAGCAGCGTGCTGTTGGTCAAAAAGTAAATCCCCAAAGCAAATACTGAGAGTGAGCACACTCCGGGGGTGGATGCTCCCGAACAAGGACTTCCCTGCTTTGTCCCTACCCAAATCTCATCGTGATCAGCTTCCCCAAGAGCCAAGCGACATGAGCTGTCACGCTGCGGCTTTGCAGGACCGAGCCTCCGCTCAGGCACAATAGCAGCAAAGTCAGGCCCAGGAAACCTCACCCAAAGGAAGAGGGGCAGGGAGGGAGGGGCTGCATTTCTCAAACCCGCTCACCCTCGGCGTGGTTTGGGTGAGCCCCAGACGCCGGAGCCCAGCACGCAGCTCGGCTGTGGGCGCGTCCCCCGGAGCCCTGCGGGCTCAGCTCCCGCCGAGTGACTGCACCGGGCAGGGCCAGCGCGGAGGGGAGGGCAGGGACTCGGGCAGAGACCCCGGCTCTCAGCCGGGCTGGACGGGCAGCTGCAGCCCCAGCCCTTCCTCGGGCCGGGCAGGGAGCGAGCAGAGGGCAGAGCAGCCGGGAGAGCTGCTGCTGCTCCTGCCGCAGCCCCAGCACAGCCCGGGCACAGCGGCTGTTCGCAGCCCGCTTCTGCCGGGATCCCACCATGCACCCCTCCCTCCCAGCCAGGGTCACAAGGGGCTTTTTTCGGCAGGAAAACCGATCTCCAGCTGTTCTGGTTTGGAAACAGCAATCCCATCCTGAAGAAAGAGGAGCAGCCACAGTCAGTATCAAATCAACTCACTCCTTAAGTGAGCAAACACCTCAATTACACCCCGGCTGCAGCCCACAGGGTACCTGTGCTGACGGGGCAGTTCACAAGAGCTGTGAGGGAGCACAGAAACCCCTCAGCAGATGCATCTTCTCCCAAGGATGAATTCTGCTCCCACTGTAGTTGGACAGAGACTCCCCACTCCTCAATTCAGCACCTGCCAGCCAAACCTACAAGCTGCTGCTCCAGAGGCACAGCTCCAAAAGCCCCAGAGAACTCCTGACAGTGCCCACCTGGGATGTCCCACAGCTGGAGCACCTTGGATCAGGGAACGATTTTATAGCAACACAATCCCTTTTTTAAAATACCCCCAACCCTTTATCCAAAGGAGGCACAGTTATTTGGGAGCTCCCAGGCCACACTGTTACAATCCCACATGCCACCTTTCAGTTCTTTTACTGCCCAGTTTGCTTCATGCTCCTCACTTCTGTCCCCTGTGAGTCCTTCGAGACATACCCACTGTTCCCAAACCCCTCAGAGTGCACATCCAGAAATCAACATTGTTCAGACACAGGTCTATCACTGGTGGTGGAATGAGTGCCATGATTCCTATTTTAATAGATGCAATGGTACCAAGCACGGCTAGATCAGCCTGTAATTAAAATTCCAGTGCTAATCCCAAAGATACTCCATAGGAAAAGTTGATTGAAAGCAATCCTCTTGACCATTCTGCTGGAGTTTCCTGGTTTGAGCGCCATCACGTGGGCTCCTTGCCAATTAATTCATGGAAAGAGTGCAAGCACTTTAAAGGAACAGCCATGAAAGAGCAGTGCAATAAGAAGTTTCCAAGCCCCACAACATGCTCCCAACCTTGCCCCAGCTGTTCCAGGCCCAACACCTGGGCAGGCCCAGGGGAATTGGTTTGTTCTGCACCTGCCTGCCCCATCCCCCTGCAGCCCTGAGCCTCACCTGTGCCAGCCCAGGCTGCACTGCAGGGCTAAAAGCCTCAGTTTTGTCAGTCTGGTCTGGTCTGCATTGTACAGGTGACTTCAGTAAGCATTTTTCCCCTTACATTTTTTTTTTCCTGAGCCTCATCAGCACCTTCCATGATTTAAGCCACACCACTGCTCATAAACACCACTCCATTCACTTTCCCCTAACATTACACCAAAACAAACAAGCCAAGTTACTTGGGAGTGGTGTTATCTGAGCCTTGGGGCAGAAGATCCTCCTCCAGAGCTAAGTGGCCATTCCCCAGGGGTTCAGTAGCCCCAGGTGATGGTGTGACCTCAATCCTGAGTACTTGGGAGGCAAAGAGTGCTCAGTGTTCCTAATACAAACTACACGCCTCAGAGGTCAGGAATAAAACTTTATTGTTTTCAAATTTCTTATCTGCGTTCAACTCATCAGTTATCTGTCAAAGGACGTTTGACAGAAAGAGGCCGATTGCTCCTAAGGTTTTTTAACTGTAACTAGAAAGTGGCCACAGTAGGAGTTTCCCTGGAACCAATCCAGGCACAACAGAGAGCCGAAGGAAGGCAGAGTTTGGTGCAAACCAAAGGAGAACACTTCTGTGATTCGATCCAAATGCTGCCAAGAGCAATTCAGTGGACACAGGGACCAGGTGAGCCTGGTCACTGTGGGCCTTTCCTTGCCTAAAAGGAAATGGGCTTTATGGGGAAGAGAGACCTGCCAGTCAAGATCAAATTTTCTAGAAATTGCCATCTGATGAATAAAGTCTTCCACATTTCTTTCACCTGTACACTTCCCTTTCTTCTGTAAAATGCCCCTGGAATCCAGAGGCAAAGGGAATTGGCTACAACACCAGAAATTCCCGTATTGTTTCCATGTTGCAAAAATTAAACAACATGTTCCTCCTCCTCCCACCTCTTACTGAGCACACAGTCCTTCTGTACTTTGAGAACTCACAAATCAGATCAACTCAGAACAAAGCAAACATTCATATTAAAATAATGGGAATTGTTAATTCCCCCATTCATCTGACATGCACCTTGCAAGGGAAATTCCCATTACAACAAAAACCCAGTAATTCAAAACAGTCCTTCTCTTTCCAACCCTAACTCCAATGCCTAAAAAGGAGAAAAAACACGAAGTCCACATAACCAGAACAAACTGTTGCTTCACCTGCCAGCTACAGGCTGAGTGAAAACCCACACAGTGCTGGTGGAATCTTCCAAATGCTTTATTTAGGAACAGTTCTGCCCATGTGCTGTGGGGTGTTTTCCTGTTGAAGTGATCACAATTATGAAATTATCTGCACTGTCAAAGTGCCCATCCCCGTGGCACCTGGGTGCTTTATAAAAAATGCTGTCTGGCATGACAGAGATGAATTATCACTCACAAACCTACTGGTCTTCTGTTTCTTATCCCACATTTCAGGTGTAGCTACTGACCAGGGACAAGAAACAAAGCAGCAGATGAACTCCAGAAAAAGATCATCTTGTTTTCAGGCAAGGTTTAGATCAGAGACAAAACGAACACCAAGAGACCCAACTTCCCAAGAAGAGCAAGTAGCTATTTCCAAAGCCACCCATGAAGCTATTTTCCCAGGAAAATACTTTCAGGAATAGGTTCTATACTGTATTTAGGTATTTAACAAAGTGTGTGTATGAATAAAGGGTGCTATTGTCCCAGAGTACAAATTCATCGCCACAGCAGGAGTAATCATCATCATTTGACATTTGCCATCCTTATTGATAAGGAAAGGTCTCTATTTTGTCATTTCTGAATGTTACATTCTTAAAAAATATAGACACTTCTGGGTTGAAGGGGAAGGAGAAGTTGCCCCCTCGGCTACTGTTCCACAGCCATTGTGTGGGAGCCTTACCTTGCTGGTTTAGTTCTGCATCTAATTCTGCCTCTGTGTCCCAATTACACCCCAATCTCCAGATCAAAAAACCAAATTATAGTGTCAAATAATGGGGCAGAGGCAGGAATCAAATTGTATCTATGCTCTGGTCCATGGTAAGTAGATGTGTACCAGCCATGGACAGGCCACTGATCACAGAACTTCTCCACGCAGAAAGGAATTTCTCTGTGCTCCAGGTTATTTTCTGTATTTATAGTGTATGTTTGTTTCTGAGTAAGTGTTTGTCTTTAATAGACTAGGAGAGAATGTGGGTGCACAGACACAAACACAGGACACAGGGGAGAAGATGGTAAAACTTCCCTCTTCTGGTTTCAGGTGCAGGTATTTGTGTCCTAGAACCTTTTGGAGCTTTTCCTTCAATACAGAATAAAACCTCTGTTCCTCTGGGGGTCCTGGTTAACTTTTGAATCCAAAAATGCCCTTTATATATCCCGTGAGGCCACTCTTGGCCTTCTGCTCCACCTTGTCCTCCAGAGGAGGGAAAGCAACATGGTTAAGGGCCAGGTCAAAGAACAAGGGTTTGCATGGAATGGGCTGGAATCCTGGTGGGAAGTGCACGAGGCTGACTTGCTTGCTGACCAGGGAAGGATCCAGGCAGAAAGTCTCAAACCGTTCCGACAGTGGCTGCAAGAGACCGAGGCAGGGACACAAATTAAATTCCATTCACATCAGAAGGGTCAAACATCAAACAAGACTGAGCAGCAACTGAGACAAGAGAAGTTCACACTCCCCTGTGAGACCTCTGGAGACTTTGAAAATTATTTAACCTTCTGTCAAAGCACAGCTGCAGGATCTCTGGAAAACCCTCCCATGTGCAGAGAGAAAGCTAAATAAAGCAAGCTGCCACACTGTAAGCTGCAAGCAACCTCCCAGCTGCTACTCCACTGTGTCAGATACCTTCAGCACCAAGCCTAATAAAATCTCCTAAATACACCAGGCATGACCAAATCCTGATCAATGTGACATTTCTTGTGTTGTGAGAGAGACTCAGGTAACAGGATAAAAGGGATGGTCATTAAGAGCACAGCTGGAATTTGCCTGAGCTCTTGGCTCTTACCTTGCCATCCTTGACCTGAGATGGAGACTCAGTCTCATGAGGATCATTTGCATCTGCAAAATTGAACAAAAGGGGGTAAGAATAACAGGCTTGACCTTGGTGTAGAGTAAGATTGTCTCAGGAAGCAGCTGTGCTCCAAGCTTAGCCATGATCCTTGCTCTCTGGAATGCACAGGACAGTATTTTCAGCAGAAAAAACTTGATTTCTAGAGTAAGCAGCACACTGTCATCTACAGACAACATAGCTCTACAGTGGTTGAGCTTCTTCACACTGTTATGAGAAAGTCTGGAAAGCAGCACAGACTTTGAGTGAAGCACCCAGCAGAAGATGATGAAAACACCCCAGGGGTGTCTGTTAGCTCCCAAATAAGGCAATAAAAGAGGCAACACACTCCTTGTCCTGGATTGCCAGCAGCAGGCACAGCAAAAACAGCAGTCCAAGAAATCACAAGTTCATCCATTCCCTCCAAAGTTCTCTTAACCAGGCTGACACTGACGGAGAGAACATCACTGCTCTGCCTCTTCTTAGTAGTTTGCCCAGCCAGGCCAAACTGGGATGAGTAAGGCTAAAGTGTTTGCAGCAGAAAAATAAAACACTGAACTGTTCTGTGCAGGTTCCCAAAATGGAAGCACATCCCCAGGAAGGGTTTTAACATCCCTGGGCAGGAAGCAAGATGCCAATGTCCAGTCACTGCCTGCCTACCTGCACTACACGCAGCCAGAAGCACCTAGAACTGAGGGGAAAAGTAATTTTGCAGAGCCCATGTGAATGGTGATGGAAAAACATTTCGAACTTCAGAAATGAAATAAAAGGAATGAAATAGCTGCAGGGGCTTTAGTCAAGATACATTAGAGCAGAGTTCTAGCATAGCTGTGTCACTCACCTAAAATAGCTGCTGCTTGCAAGGAATACTTCTCTGCATTGACTTGAGTGATGAGATCCTGCACATCAGGCAGCTCCTAGCGCATTAAAGAAAATTATTTGAGAGCCTGAAATATGCCAGTCTGAGAGTCAGAGCAAAGGCAAAACCAGACAGAGTAAGAACTAAGAAATTAACTCCTAGTGTTGATAAGCTTTCCCAGGAGGGGAAAAGCTACAGCATTGTGCTTCAGGCACTACAGAAGTTGTGTAAGACAAAATGCACAGGTGAGAGAAAGTGGTAAATTGTTTTGGAGTTGGTACAAGTCTGTCCCTTCTCCAAGCAAGTGGCCAGGTGAAGTGCTCCCATGTCACTAGAAAGTCTCTACTATAATGAACATTACCCTTCTCCCTATTAGAAGATCAGTCCTGAATTGTAATGGCCTGGCACCTAATTAACAATAAATAGTGGGACAGAGCTGCTTCATAAAACTTCAGGTTCAGGACTCGGTTCCTACCTTCAAGCTGTTCCTGTGAGCTCCAGCTCCCGACTGAACCTCGCGGGCGTATTTCAGAACCCTCTCGTACAACACAAGGGCTTCACTCCATTTCTTTACCAGGACATAGGACTGGGCAATGAAGAAACACCTGCAACAGTCAAGAGAGCATTCCTGACGTGTTTGTTATCTGCATCTTTTGCCAACTCAAATGACTGACAATAGGAGATATCCTTAAGTAGCAGTGGGCAGTTTCCCTTCAGGAACCAGTCTCAAAGGATAGAGGAAACTGCATCAAAGTCCTGCACAGCACATAGAGCTGTGGAATTATAACCTTTAAAGGTGTCATGTGTGCTAAAGAAAACCTGGCTGCTTCTCAGTCACCTGTAAGCTTTGTACACAAGTGTCTTCAATCCAATCTCCTTTTGGAAGTTCTTGTCCTCTTCTAGGCCAGGAAGTTGTGTCAGTTCCACAAGGTTCTGTGCAAAAGACAGTCAGAATAACAAATGCAGGCATTGCCTTTCTCTGGAATCTGCTGGACTAAGAGAAATCTGCCCCTTCTGACAAGTCAACAGAACACTCCCAGGGAAATAGTTTCCAGTTTTCTAACGTTGTGAAGGACTCTCATTGAAACTTGTGCAAGTTGCCCTCAGGACAGACTTCCTGACACAAACAGGAATTAGGACAAAGACTCCTTAGATTTCACATTAACTAATTCTTTCACAAGACATTTCCCTCTCCCATTCACAACTGCTTCAGCCACAGGCTCCCTCAGTTAACTGCAAAATTATTGGAGAAACTAGGAATCTGCTTAAGAAGAACAAGTATTTTTAGCTGCTACTTTCTCTGGCCAACAGAAACGAAGGCAGCTCTAAGGGTACTGCACAAGATTCAGAAAGAGTATTTTAAAACTGTATTAGGGTGCACAACAAAGGACACTCATTCAAGCAGCAGATTCTGCTCGTAACTAAAAGAGGTTTTTGTGTGTTTCATACAGACGTTGAACATCTTTGAGGTAGCTGAGAGTACTCAGCTACTCTTCAGACTTCATGGTAGTTCACTTGCAGTGCTGTATTTCTGCAATAAGCTTTGTAGCAAAGTTGTGGTTAGGCTGGAGAGCTGGCTGTGTTTTCTCAGCACTACCTGCAGGATGATGTCGTAGAGGCGGATGAGGTCCTGCGGGCGCGGCGAGCGTTTGCCGTCCTCGTCAGAGCGCTGCTGCTGCAGCAGGGCCTTCTGCAGGGACTTGGCCATGCTCTCGTTGCGCTTGATGGCCGTGGACAGCTTGATGTAGGTCAAATAACTGCCAAAATAAAAAGAGAAATCCCATCAGCACTGTCAGAGCTACTCAGACATTACTCTGTGTTCTGAGCTGGTGGCAGAAAAACATCTGGAAGGTCAGCGTGAGAGTCTGGAGTAAAATGTTTACAAAGCTGCCCGAATTAGATGCTTATCAGTACAGTCATCCTTTGGGATCCCAGAGGCCCAGAACAAAAACCCCATAAAACAAAACCAAACAAAAATAAAATCTTGACATAAGAACATGGCTTCTTCACACTAGCACTGGCAGCAATGTTTGCCTATTACCTGTGTAAGTACTGGATGTTGGACACCTTCCCAGAATCATTTTCCAGAGAGTGTTCTCGCTGCTTCTGTGGGCAATGGAGACAAAACACTGCGTGATTTACTTAAAACTGGCAGCCAAGGGATGAAAAACACTGAACAACTCACGGTTTGGGTAAGCCATAGAAACTGTAATAGACTTCTAGGCAAAAGAGCAAGGGCTTCTCCACTGCCATTCCCCCCCACCAGTTCTGAAGAGAGGAGATACAAATTTTGCAGCTCTTCATTAAAGAAATCCTAGCAAGTTTAAAACTAAATCAGTCCCAAGGAAACACGGTGTCATTACAAGTAGAAATTGATGTTTGCTGCTTACCTGGTCTGGTTTCAATTCTTCCCGAACAGCCTGAATGGCATCTCTGCACTCACTGAGTAAAGACTCAAACAAACGTTCTTTTGTCTCCTCATTTTCTGCCTAAGAGCAAAGAGAGTCAAGACAGATCATAAATCAGAAATTTTTGTATTATGCAGGAATTAACTAAGGAGATTAAATAAAGTTTCTCCCACATTATGTCTTTAAGGTCCATGAGCAGTTGGAACTCCAATCAGTGCCTGTCTACAACATATTCCTGGGGGAAATCTGCCAGAAATCGTGGAGAATGGGGTCGGTGCTGAGAACTGAACAGTGAAGACTGAGCAGACACAGCTCATGGCCTCATTACAGCACCAGTTACCTTCCTTCCCAGCAACTCCCTTCCCTTCCTGGAGAGCACCTGCACTGCTCCCTGAGCTGAGGCTGGACTGCACTGTGGGAAAGGCCCAGCGACAGAAGAGCTGAGCTGTCCTGAACAGGCAAACTGCCAATGCAGACAGCTCTTGTTATGCTGATTTAATTCTTCCCATGTGGTAAGAACATGCAGATGATTATCTTTCCTCCACTCCCACTCTAGCAATACTCACAGGAGCAATAACTCCTTGTTTGAAGCCTTTTTTTATAGTAACCCTATATTTTAGCAGCAGGAGTGACCAAGTGCTTTTCTGCTGTCGCCATAAGTTTTGTTAAAAAAAAGTGAAAAGCAGCTTTTGGCCTTCTGCTCCAAAACCAGAACCTGAAAACAACTTTTAAAAAACAAGCTGAAGCCTGATCTCTGCCTAATTTATTGGCATATCATGTACCCAATAAAAAAGCTCCCAAATGCAAACTCAGCCTTCATTCAGAGGCTGAGAAGGAAACCAGGTGGAGATTGCAAGACTCACTGATTCAGCAACAAAAAAACTACTCAGAAGCAAACCTCAGCCTCAGCGATTGAAGGAAAATTCAAGAGCATCAGCACCATGTTCTACCACTCCCATGTCATGTAACAGTAACATGAGCTTTGCTACAATAAATTCGAAGTTGTCCAAAAGAATAAAAAACTGTCTAAAACCATCCTCACTTGTCTTCTGCGCAGCTCTACAGTCTCTGCCTCTCCACTTCCCACGTTCACAAACCCAATCAGTAATTTTATTTTTACTCCCTCACAGAGCCTCAGGTATCCTCTGATGGAGGCAGTTTTTTTTGGGGTTGGGTTTTTTGTTTTTAATTTAAGATTTGCTGTGAGAATTTTTAAGGTGGGACTGACTCCTGAGAATAACCAGAGACAAGTCTGACTGCATTCTCAACCTCACCCAGAGTAGCACAGCAATTTCACTGTAAGCACAAAAATGAAAACAGACACAGCCAGATCATCATTCAGGCACAAAAGGGCAAGGGTTGGGCCCTGCAATGAAACAAAGGCTTTCCTTTCCGAGCAAAAACTCCTTAAGCTGATTCTATGCATAAATACACACGTTCTGATTTGGGAGATATCAGATAATAGGACTGAGACACAAGCGCTACAGCTGGTGATTCAGCTGTCCTGACAGAACTGCTCAGGTTCATCTTAGAGGGCTCATGGAAACCAATCCCACTGAACCCAATTCCAAAAATGTGGAGTGTTCAGCTGTCAGGTTTTCTTTGGGATAAAGCACTGTGTACCATCTCTGACAGTTTTAACTACCCATTTTTGCTGCAATCTAGAGATGAGCACAGAATCCGTGAGGCAATACCAGGTAGGAGTTGTCATGCTGCCCTGCAGCCCTCCTCAGTTCAACCTGGTGAGAGCCAATGGGCCTCAAAGTGTTGCCTTCAGATCTATAAAAGGACTGACACAAACCATTTTAAACCTGGATTCCTGTTTCAGTTTGGCTTATTTGTTCTGTTCCTCCCATTACCAATAAGGAACCAAAGGCAACAGCATAATTGCACTGGGAGACTCAATTTTTATACAAAACAGACTGGTTCTACTCCTAATTAAACCCTGCAGAGCACTGCTATTATGTCAGGGTTTCAGCTTGGTTAAGATGAGCAGAAAGGTGCCCAAGATCCCAGGAAGCACAATTCATTCACCTGAAGCTGGACTGCCCATCACAGCTGACAAAACTCCAGGACTGCTGCCAAAAAGGCAAGTTTTAGCTCTCTGGCAATGTAAATAGTGCTGCTGCATGCTCCGCTCTCACCAGTCCACTCAACTCCTCTGTTTTGTCAGAACTTCTCAGGAATGCAAAGCAAGATGAGAACAAATTCAGGCTGTTCTGCCACTAGTTAAGACAGCAACTAAACTGAAAAAGTCCAACTGTCAGCTGCCAGGATCGGAGTTAAACAAGAGAACACAGAACTCCGAGCTGTACTTCCACCTGCTGGCCACACTTACGGGCTTCCTGAAACCAAATCCATCATTAACATCCAATTCCTAACATTATGGGTAACACTTAGGTTTCCCACCCAGCCATATCCTGTTTATCCTAATCACATTCTTCTTACCACTGTCCCCTGCTCTGGTCTTATCCCCCTGTAGGTTTTTTATCATTTCTATTTTTATTTAACATTATTATTCTCCTGGTGATAAAAGGTTTTTAATGCTGCAAAGATCCCATTTTTAATGGCAAGAGCTGTTACTGAAGATCCTTTCACTGCCTTTTCAAACTCTGAGTGTGTATGCAGCCAGTCAAAAGCAGGATACCTCATCTGGTCACTGATTCCAAGGAAAAAAACTACATGTGGAAAACTTGACTACAATACTAAAGATATGCATAGTATGTGCCACTGCAAGTTCCAGTGAGCTGGGCTTCAACGATCCTTGTGAGTCCTTTCCAACTCAGGCTATTCTATGAAGTGTTTCAGAACCATTACATGTGAAATTGATTCACATCCTGACATTCATTAATCCATTTCTTGCTTTTGGAGATTTCCCTAAGTCAGTAAGGGAATGGAATAGATTTCATAGCACCTGCTACGCTTGGCAAATGGCTATGGGTTGCTGAAGAAAATGTGGTCAATATGTATTTTTATTTTGGCTACCCTGAAGTTGGAGCATTTGAGCAAGATGCTTAAAGAAATTAGAAGAGTAATTCAAAACCAGTTACTCTTAAAAATGTAACCTTCATTTCCAAGTGATGTACCAATATTAATGGTTATCACCCTGCTGCTGGAAGGCAGCACAGAATGTTCCAAGGAGCAGGAACACTCAGAACAGATCTCCCGGACTCCACTCAGCAGATTGTGAGAGCTATCCCCAGCTGACACTTCAGCTTTGGTTTATAATCAGTATTCCCCCACTTTTACTTTTAGTCTTCCAGCCCTAAGTTTGAAAAAATTAGATTATTTAAAAGCTTTTCGTTCAGGTACCAGGTATTGCACAGAAGGAGAGAGGATGGTTAGAAGGGCAGGACGAGAGAGGGCTGCTGGGTTACCTGAGCGATCGCTGCCTCGTTGTCAGCCAGCCCCAGCAGGAAGATCCTCACTTTGTCAATCTTCACTGGGACAGTTCTCCCTCTCCACTCCACCTCACTCATCGTGGCTGCCTGCTTTGCCCGAGTCTGGGTGATCAGTGCCTGCACAGAACACACTGAGCTTAGGAGCCTGAGCTTACAGGGATGCAAAACTGAACCCCCTGAATTCATGTTAGACTTGACTAATCAAAGGGCTTTTTGGGAAAATGTTTGTTGGAACTCTGGTTTTACACAGAGCCTAGGCTTGCTTGCCCACTTCTGTTCTATTCTGGCTCTTGAATGATTTGCTGCAGCAATATTCATGCTCAGCACAGTAATAATGAATATTTCAAGTTGAGGCATGCAAATAAAATACCTCGAGTTTTTCTGCGAGAAGACCTTCAGTGCCACCAGACCTCAGTCTCATCTGCATCAACTCATTCATGGCAGACTGGTCACCTGAGAGAATCAACAAACTGAGATAACATTTCCATTTGACTTCAATATTACTTTCATATACAAAAACTAATCATTAGGTTTTATACTGGTAGTTTAAGGACAAGCTTGCAATTTCATTCTGACTTCATAGGCAAGCTACCACAAACTGTTAATTCTGTCTTTCTACATATAACCACAGGCACTGTTGCAATATGAGGCCCTTTCTGCATTGCTAAGCTATCCCAGAACAAGTGCAGAATCTGCCCCAAATATTACGGCCTCAATGTCATTTAGACCAGGGTTTAACTAAATCAGTACTGCTTTCCTGTTGAACAGATGAGGCCCCCCTTCCCTTACCAATATTGTAGGCACAGTAGCGGATGTTGGGCGAGATCTCCTCCACACGCTGGTTATACAGCACAGCCTGTTCTTCTGTGAAAGCATTGGCCAGCTTTTCATAGATGGTCCTACAGCAAAGGACAAATACTAACACTGCAGTGTGTGTCACTTGTGAGGTGCTATCCTAAGGGAACAGTTTGTGTCTGTGCTCTGGAGGATGCATTTCTTCAGCAGCACCTCCCAGTGAAGCACAATTAACTAAACTACCCACAGAGTTGCTGTACATAACTGAAGTGATCCAACACCACTGAACGAAGTTGGTGAAGTGAGGGACTCACTTGCATTTGTTGAAAGCCTCCATTGCCGCCTTCCACTCCTGGTGCTCGAAGCGAAGCATCCCGGTGAGATAAGCCATGTACGCCTGCACACAGAACAAGGGCAGGGTCACCTCCCCACCATCAACAGCCTCATCAGGGCCACCTTTGGCATGAAGGCTGCTGTGACTCCTGCAGTGAGTGACTAAGCTTTGCCCTTTTCTTTGGGGCTTCCCACAGAAGACAACTGATTTGGATGACAGGTTACAGTTACCTACCTCTTCTCCTTTAACTGACTCTGCTACATTCCTAAGGAACCACAGAACCATAAAATGGAATCACAGAATGAAATGGGATGGAAAGGAGCTTAAAGATTATTGAGTTCCAATCCTCCTGCCATGGACAGGGACACCTTCCACTAGACAAGGTTGCCCAGAAATTAAAGCAAAGATATTTCTTGTTTGTTATGCAATGGTCCATTGATGTCACAAAACTTTTCTCCCCAGCAATATGCTATACAATGGCAGTTTAATTAACTGAGTACAGCACTGCAGTCCTTGTTCAAAGAGGTTACAACAGTTGTTTTCCTGTTTTCCAGGAAGTGAACCCCCAAATCTTGCATTCTAGGTGGCTACTTCAGCACATTTAACAAAAAGGTAACTCAGTAGATAAGCAGTTTCTTAGGCTGTGTTGCACCATCTTAGTTGCCCTCAATTCTTTGTACTTTCATTATCTATTGAGAGACAGTAATTATTTCTTCACCCCAAATTCCAAAGGTTTCTTGCTCAGCCTTTGCTGTACAACAAGACAAAAGTATCAGTGGCTACCTGAGCTTCCAGCTTTGTCTTGGCATCCACCCTGTTGCTCTCACAGAGCCTCTCCAGCTCCTCGGCGTGTTTCACCGCCTTGCGCAGCCGCGAGAGCAAATGGAAGCGCTTGCGGGGCTCTGTGTTGGCCTCCTGCTTCAGCTGCATGGCATAGCTCCAGGCCCTCTCTGCATCCATCAGGATCAGCAGCAAATACCTGCAGGGCACAGGAGGGTCCATGGGACAATAATGACACTCACACAAGAGCTGCATCACCATGAGTTGGTGGCGATGCATTTGGTCTGCCAAGTTCAGTAGCGGAAGTTCAGCTTGGTTAGTAAGAGGCAAATGCTTTTACTTCTTAAAAGTTCTAAGCATACAAAGTCTTGTTATTCCTGACTGGTTTCTGCTGCATTTCTCACTCAGAAGTGTAATTACTCCACTGAGGAAGAGAATTAGGTATCATTCTGTGGTACCACAGACACTAGAAGGACAAGGGATTTATCATTTTAGGCCACTCTTCCAACTACTTCAGTATGTTCTTAACAACATAGGTGAATGCAGCATCATGTGTTGTTTTCCCACAACAACAGACAAGACAGGAGACATTTCATGTATTCCTAAAATGGGAAGTGAGCCCAAAATCCTGGCTATTCTCCACACATTCTGTCAGATGAGCATTCTGGCAAATTTAAAAGATTTAAGTAAAACGTGCAGTGCAGTATTTCTGTTCAAAGGAAGGGATTGTATCGCCAACCACAATCTTGCTGGCTACACCATTTACATCAACAACATTCCCATGGCTACCTTGCAACAGACCTGAATAAGCATTTCCTCTCCAAAGTCAAAGGGAATTTCCTGATTATGAAAAGAATCCACTTTAGCAACTGTCACCCTGATTTTTCAGCCTTCTCTTGTGTTTCACAGTTTCATAGTTCAGGTAGTTTCTCACACATGGGTGTTATAAATAGAAGCAATGTTTTCCTCAGCTTAGGTAGTCTACATTCTTTGTATTAGCAATGTGGACAGCTGATGGACAGTTGTCTTGACCAATGGGGTGGGGAGAGGTGTCAACCTTCTCCCCCAGTCCCTGGTCTTTGTAGAAATCCTATAAAAGTGGAGTCAGATTTTTCAATAAACAGTTCATGCCTTCTCACCAAAGTGAGTGTGTGTGTATTTGTGTATTGAACAATGACATGCAACCATGAGGAAAGTGAAGGAACAGGCTGTTGCTGCTCCTTTTTCTCCCAATGGTTGAAGCTGGAACTGAGCAGTGTCTCTTGCATCTGCACTACAGCCTGAACTTTTATTAATATCAACAATACACATCTCTGGAAAGAAATGTTTTGGATGATATTGCACAGAATAGTTTTCCACCTGAAACAGAAACTACTGAAAGGAAATTCTTCAATAACATACTGAATTCTCAATTCCATTACCTGTTGTCTGAGAGAATCTCTTCAGTTACTTTCTTCCCAGTGAACTTGTGCCTGTTGCCCATCTTGAAGTTGAGAGTTTTGCGGAGCCGCCTCAGCCTGCGGGAGCAGTAACCCCTAAAAAAAAAGACAACCACAGTCAGCCTGGCCAAAGGACAACTTTGCTTCTGTTTACTGCTCTATCCAAACAGAAAAAGCAAAAAGACTAAAGGCTGTACCAGGCAATGTTTCAACAATTAAAACTCCACGTGTGACATATGGTAGCTCAAAAACCACCTGTAAAGCAGTAATTAATAGAAAACGAGGTAAGAAGACATGTAGTTATTCACGATCTTGAAAAATCAGGGTGATGTGCTCATGACTAACTGCTTTACGTGTGTTTATTGAACACTGAGTTCTGGAGGAATACAGTGCCTATCAGGAGGTGTGAACACAAGCCCCTGTGGGCAGTGGAGATGCAAAAGCCAGTCTGCACAGCACAGCACATCCAAGGGAGATCAGCACACACGGCCTCGCATGGAACAGCCTGTCAGGGGTATTCACCTGGCAGATGGGTTTTGTTGCCTGCTACAGGGGGGTTCCATTTTAAAAGAAGTGAAGTCAAGCCCCAGGAGCAGCCCCCAACACTAACCTGTACCTCTGGAAGTCCCCATGCCTCAGGCCGTGCTGCTGCTGCGACTCCTTCACGATCTGCAGGACTGCGGCTTGCGTTAAGGCACACTCACAGTGCAGCTGGCACCAGCTCCTCCTTCCACCCCAAAATAACAGCAGGGAACCCCACAGATCCCACGAGACAAACGCACTTCAAATAGTGGGGCACCCCACAACCTCCTAAAAGCAGAGAGCTGAGGGAGCTGATGGTTCTAAAGCACCTCATGAGTCCATAGCTCCCTCCAGAACTCCTGACTGTCAGCAGAGACCAAGACAAACGTCAAGCACCTCCTACAGACATCCACGGGAGTGCTGCTGTCAGCTGAGCTCATTTTGGGACAAGCAGCTGGGCTAAAAGACCCATCCAGGGTAGGGCACCTGACTACCCAAGCCCAGCTACAGGACCTCCCCAGCCATGCTTGTGACACAGTTTTGTAGGAAAAACTGAGGTAGAGATGCTTTCCTGTCCCAGAATGTCCTATTGCTCAGGAAAAGGATAAAAACACCCTGGATAGAATCACTGCTGCTTCCCCAGCACAGCTTCCACAAAAAAAGTACCTTTTGAGCATGCAACCTCATAGAGTTTTTGGAAACAACTCCAGGGCTGATTTTCTCAATTTTTCAGTGCATTTCTAGTCTTGCTGCATGTCGCTGTTACAAGCATCTGTGACACAAATCACTGCCCAGTGACCTGGGGCACCATCACTCCATCATTTCCATCCAGTCTCTGCATCCTTCAGTCTATTTGCAGAGTTCCTGCACTTCCTTCATTCCCTCAGTCACTCCTACCAAACAAAACCATGCCACATTTGAGTAAATCTGATAATTTTTCATTCAGTTTACAAAGCAGGTTATCTCGTGAAATAAAATCTCTATCATACACAAGAAACCTCTGCGCTATATATATTCATATCCTAAACTTTGAAAGTTTACATATCCTTTGAAAGTTTACAGTTTGAAAGAACATATCCTAAGGCTTGAAAGGCAAGCTTACCAAGAAGCCTTTAAAAAAAACCCACAACACAAAACCACTGTGCAACAACCTCAATAAAAGATAAACTAAAATTACACCTAAAGAAACCACCAAACATTTAAAGTTAAAATGTCAGATGTCTATCGAAGTGTTTTCTTGGGACTACACCTAAAAGAAAGTCTCTGAAGTATTAAAAACTTGCACCAATAGTTATTACACTGAATTATTCTGTATTTGCAGAACAACCAAGTCCAACTGCAATGTCCCAACACAGCCCTCCTCATCCCTGCTGTCTACCCAAGATTTTTTTCAGACTCTCTTTTATCCTGCACAGTTAATTGCTGGACTCATATCCCCTGAACTTTTTTATTTTTGCATTGACTTAGACATTCCCAACATTTCCAGGGCAATTGCTATGCCTGCATCTCACCCGACAGTTACTGACTACACACCTGCCATATGCCACGTGGAAAACTGCAACCTGATTTCCCTCGGGTTTCCCTCTGACCCAGAAGATAAAACTCAGCTCTATCACAGCTGTGCAGCTGGACTGGTTTCACGTGCAAGTTTCACCTACAAAACCTCCACGAGCTTTACATTTACGAGATTTCAGAAGCACTAAATCTGCAGAAGCCAGTCTGCCCCCTCAGCGCACCTGTTAAGATTTTTTTTATGCATTACTGCTCACTTCAAGCTGGAGTTTCACCGTGAGTAGCTCATGGGTGACCTGCTCTTACCCTAAAGACACACGGCCCTGCACACAGCTCCGCTGTGGAGACTGACGCCAGGTGTCACGCGGTTTGGAAGGAGACGTAGCACAGGTAGATCGTAATTCCAGAAATCGGGAAAGCCAGGCTGACCCGTTTTATCCAAACACAACCCTCACGTAGGCCCAGGCCAGCACCGCCCGCATCTCCGGGGTGCCCCCGCATGTGGCCCGAAGCCGGCCCAGCGGGATCCCCGCCGCCCCTGCCCCGGGAGTCCCGCGCTGCCGCCACGTCCCCCCGCCACCCACGGGGCCGGGCCTGCCACGTCCCCCCGCCGCCGCCGCGCAGGATGCTCTCCAGGCCCAGGC